>JANKOD010000008.1:14786418-14802793 GCA_026284645.1 Erythroxylum acuminatum | reverse complement strand
AGTTTGTTTATTTTCATCGATACATTTTTTAAATTCCCCCCCCCTCCCTTTTAAGTTAAAATGTTTCAATTTGGTAATTCAAGTAGTGGCTTTAATAACTTAATAACTTATTTGAAGGGTCGAGAGTGTCCAATAGTCATGAGTCAATTTGGTGAGTCAAGGGCTAACATTGTTAAATCATCATTCCCACCATTTAGGTAACGATGACGTTTGATAGAATACTACAGGGAAGGACAACATAACTTATATATGGTCTTTATTAATTTATAGAAGGCATATGATAAGGTAGTAAGGATAGAAGTTAAAAGGGCTCTTATAACTTATATACAAATTAGTGAGGATATGTATGAAGGTGTAAAAACTAGAGTAAGGACGATAGTAGATAATCTTTCTATAGATATTGGGTTACACTAAGACTCCTCTTTGAGCCCCTTTTCTGTTTGCAGTAGTGATTGATGAGCTCACCAAAAATAATCAAGGAGATGTGTCTTGGTGTATGTTATTTGCTGATGATATTGTTTTAGTGGATGAGACAAAAGAGAGGGCAAGCTTGAACTTTGGAGGAATACGTTAGAGTCGAAGGACTTTAGATTAGGTAGAACTAATATTGAGTACGTGGAGTGTAACTTTTCAGGACATAGGGTAGTTTCCGATGTGAAGGTAAAGATTGGTTCAAAAGTTATACCTCAAAAGGAGTGTTTTAAATATCTAGGATCCATCATCCAGAGCAACGGAGAGATTAATGAATACATAGTTTACTAGATCAGATTGTGGTGACTTAAATGGAGATCTACATCAAGAGTTTTGTTGACAAGAAGATACCACTCAAGTTTAAAGGTAAAGTCCATCATTTAGCGATTAGGCAACTATGCTCTATTGGGTAGAGTGTTGGCCATCAAACAAGTGCATAGTCATAAGGTACTGGTGACGCTGATTAGGATGCTATGTTGGATATGCAATTTTACTAAAAGAGATAAGGTCAGGAATGTAATATTAAACAAAAAATTAAAGGTAGCTATTATTATTGACAAATTAAGAGAGATAAAGCTTAGGTAGTTTGGACAGGTTAAAATGAGAAACTCATACGCTCCAGTGAAAACATGCAAGAAAATTATGCTTAGAGATTGTAAGAGGAAAAAATGGAGTCCTAAGAAGAATTGGGGGGAGTTGATTAATAATAATATGATAATGTTAGAACTTACTGAGGATACAACCTGCAACAGAAAACTTTGGTGAATTAGGATTCAGATAAAAGAGCCCTTGTAAAGAGTTCCTTGTAATTCCCATTAGTCTTTTAACTCTTTCCTCTTGTAGTTAACCTAAACTTGTAAGTAGGCAGTGCTTACCTCTTAAGGATTTAGCCTAAGCTTGCTTTAACTTGATTTAGGGATTCAACGGGATTTGTACTGGGTATTGTTGTTATTGTTGTTGTTGTTGTTGTTATTATTAATAGTAGTGGTAGTTGTTGTTATTGTTGTTGTAGTAGTAGTCGTAATAGTAGTAGTAGTACTGGTGGTGGTGGTGATAGTTGGTAGTGGTAGTAGTAGTCGTAGTCGTAGTAATGGTAATGGTAGTGGTGGTGGTGGTGGTGGTAGTAGTAGTAGTAGTGGTGGTGTTGGTAGTAGGAGTAGCATCAAATGACATTATAGGTCAAAAGTTATTTCCTTTTTTAGTTTTTAAAAGATATAACCGAGTGAAATTTTACTCTGATGAATTATGTGGGGATACATAATTATGTGGGGATGAATCTTTAGAATTTTATGTTCATGAATTATCAAAAGGAGGATACATATATAAAAAGGAAGATGGCAGTGCCATAAGGAACCATTCAAGCCCAGTAGGATATAACTTTAATCCCTATGTTTTGGATTAATTTGATGAGGAGTTGGTTAAAATGCACAAAATTAAAATTCCACAATCTGCCTAAAGTCACTCAATTATTTGCCTCTTAAGATGTTACTATTAAGAATAAAAGGAAGGAGATAGGTCTAAATTAGAGTTGTATGTCCCCAAATGACATGTGAAGAATGGAGTCTTGTTCTATGACAAGATCATAATTTTTGTGTATATGAATCAAGGTCCGATCCTTCTTTAAGAACAAAAACTTTAAGAAAAGAATAGTATTGGTAAATATTAGCATGATCAAGGTTCGAAACCTTTGCTTTCACTCTTAATTTTTTCTTAGATCTTAGCACCCTTCCGTATACTCATAATCTTAGTAGATACAACAAAACTTATCTAATCGAAAGGTCTCAAGGTTGCTTGTCAACAATTTTGGAGGGTTGATAAAGTACTTACTTATAGTATAATTGAAAATATACTCTGACATATCAAGTCTCTTTCTTTTTTAATGTGTTCCTTTCTACTGACTCTCTTATATTAGATTTCCCCATCATATTTTATGTTTCTCCTTTTCCTCCTACCCATTGTAATGATCACTCGACCTTCTCCAAGAACTGGTCTAAATCCTCCAAGGTAATAAAATATTGTACTCACTTATGCACTTCTTCCAAAGCATATGCCTTATCTACTAAAAGGAATTTTCACGGAGGATCCAAGCCTTTTTCAAAGGCTCCAACTACAATAATAAAGTTCACATTTGACATATGAGTATCTTTTATTTTGAACCTTTGGATATAGTATTTGAAGCTCTATCATTGTGTCTACACCATATCAAAAAGGATATATAAGTTTTAGGCCTCCTCTTATTGTTGGTAAAGTGAGCATCAAACCTAGATTTGGGTTGCGTAATGCTCGAGATCAATCCCTTGGAATGGTCTAGCACCTATCCCTTTTAAACTCCAACAAATTTAAGGAAAGGGCACTTTAAGATTTTAAAAACTACTTGCATCTCCATCATCTCTTAGTATCTAGCAATATATTCTATGAGATCTATATATATCTCTAGGTTAAGTGGAGTGAATTTTAATGGGAATGACTCATTTACAATCTTATGGATTAAAGGCCTATTGGAAGTGATTCATATTATATCATGAGCGTGGCTACTTCCCTCCGAATATCTTGTTGCATCAAAATTTGTATTATGCCTATTATTTCTAGGAGGCACCTTACTATCAAATATCTCCCACATACCTATTTAATGTGTTATTAGATTGATACAAAATAATATCAAAATCTTGTTCGACATTAACATTTTGTTGCCTAAGTCAAATCTTGGTTAAAGGAAGCTGAGAGAAAATGAAAGAAGTTTATAATATTGAGAGCCCAAGTGTCCATCCTTTACCTTTTGTTTCTTTTTAATTTTTGTTTACTTAATGGTGTTTAATGGGTGAGACCGCTTAATAACTCTCACATGTGTACAAATCTTATACTTTAAATTTGGTGGTTGACTGATAAAGATACATCAACTTGTTACAAAAGTTGGATATGGTAAGGAAGTGTGTTACAAGGAAGAGGAAAATAACGTCAAAAAGAGTTCAAGGAATAAATCTACGGATGTCAAAAATTACCCAACCCGGTCTAGCCCATGGTCAACGGGCCACGGGCTGGGTGAGTTTGGCTTGAGCCACCTCGGATCAGGCCATGGCCTATGAGTCTAAGGCCGGGCCACTGGCTAAGGAGGTTAGATCGGGCCTAGGCTCGGGCCAAGCAGCCAGGCTCACGGCTTGCCCAAGGTTAACAAACAAAACGAAGTCATTTTGTTTGTAGCAAAACGATGTCTTTTTGTTATATTTTAAAAGTAACTTTTACAGGGAAAATGACGTTATTTAGGTAACATAGAAGTTTAAAAAATCCAGAAGCAAAATGACGTTGTTTTGCCTCTCTTTAAACTCCACGCAACACGCTTCCCTCCTTCCCCCTTACCCAGCCAACCAATCACGCTCACGCACTCTCTCCTCTGGTTCTTCACTTCTTCTTCTTTCTATTCTTCATCTGTTCTTCTTCTTGGTGTCACCCAGTCACATTCTTCCATGGTTCTTCTTCTTTATATCATCTGTGACATGTCCTTTCCCCAGCTCCTTCGTCATCGTGTGAAGTCACCAATGCTTATTGTTAATAAGGTAATCTCTCTTCTCAATTTTGGTTTTTTATTAATAGTTGATTGTTTTGAGATTATTGTGGTTAGGTGATACTGATTTGGTTAATTTGAGAAATTTGTATGTTAATAACAGGAATATGGGATAATACATGTATAATGTTTGATGAAATGCCCCACTCTTTTAAGTGTTCACTAATGCCAAAACTCAAAAGTTTAATGTTGTTGTTACTTGATTATTTATCGATTTTCATGAAATATGTAATTGATTTTGCTTTGTAGCAGAGGGTAGTTGATCAAAAGTCAGAAGTTTGTGCCCAATAATTTTTGCAAGGTTTTGCTAACATTTTCTTTTTAACTTTCCAATTATATTGTGTACGGCCAATGCATTGATTTAGTTCATGTTTCTTCAATGTATACATTCATATCAAACTCAAACTCACAAAGAATGAAACAGGCAAGATGGGTTCAAGTTGATAATTTATTAAATAAATCTTAAACTTATATGTTATGTTATTTAACTTTCTAATTAATAAGGCATATGTTGTAGATCACTAAAATAAAGATATATCTACTTACTATTTACAAATTCAAGATATTTGATAAAACTGAAATTTAAGGTGTTTAGTGAGTTTTCAGAAGAAAAAAAAGAAAGACCAAATTAAGGGTAATAAAAACAAATCCAAGACTAAATTGATAATGAAAAAAACATTTATATTAATAAATGAGTTTTTATTAGTGCTTGTGATTGTTTAAGAACATTAGGGAAAAAAAGGATTAGTGATTGTGAGTTTGTGACTTCTTTTTTGCTCCTAGATTTAAAGGTTTTTGGCATTGCAAGCTGTGACTAGGGCGTGTTCATTTTGTGTTCGTGAAAAAAATAATATCATGATGGGTTTGAACATATTAAAGGGGTTATTTAGTTATTGTTGATAGCTATTGGCATTAGTGCATTGGGAGTGAACCAACTTGAGAGAAAGTGAGTTCATTAGTCATTCCTAAATAATTTTCCTTCTTTATGTGAATTTTGTCAATTATTTGTGTGGTTGATGTGGAACTTGATATATAGAAAGTTCTAAACCCTACTTCTTGCCAAATAGAGATTGATTGAACCTCTCCAAAAGGCTATTTGAAATCTAAATCATAAGTGAATCAAAGTAAAGAATTAGTTATATATCATACATAAATACAACATGGAAGATAAGCAAGTAGATGAAAAGGTCGCTAACACCCTGTCAAATCTGCATTGACAATCAAAATACTTTAAATGTTCACTAATGCCCAAACTTAGAAGTTTAACAAATCTTGGTTAAATCAAAGTACTTTAAGTTAACAAATCTTTATTATATGTTGATTATTTCTAACCTCAAGTATTTATATGTTTTTTGTTAGATAGATGAGCATATTCCTTCAGTTAAGAGTTCTAATCTAGTACCAGAGATAGAAGTGGAAACTTCTATTTCAGCATTAAGTGAGGAAAAAAGTTCAATTAGAACTCAAGTTACTTAAATAAAAGTGAAGTTTGGAATTACTATAATAAGACTATATTGACCGACGGAATTGAAAAAGCAGAGTGCAAGTATTGTCAAAAGTTGTATTCGAGTGGTTCAAAAGGTGGAATGTCTCATTTAAAGAGACATATGAAATAATGTACTAGAAGGTAGATAGTTTTTGTAGGTCAAACATTTTTTACCCTTAAGCTTATGAAAGGGAAGAACGAATTGACCGTAACAAGTTTTGACACCAACAAATCAAGGATTTTGATGGCTAATGTGATTATTGGAGATGAACAACCATTGTATATTGTTGAAAGCAAAAGATTCAGGATATTTCTTAATTCACTCCCCTCGACTTTTAAGGTTCCAAGTTGGAATACATTGAGGAATGATATTTTCAAAATTTATGAGGACAAGAAGAGAGAAACATTAAAAGTATTTTCAAATGTTCAAGGACGAATTTTCATAACAACAAAATGGACAACCGATAACCAAAAGAAGGGTTACATGGTGGTGATGACACATTATATTGATAATGACTGGAAGTTATGCAATAGACTTTTGAGGTAATTTATATTCTTTAATATTGTTATCATTTATTTTTCATTATTTTATGAATTTATGATTCATGTTGGTAATATTTGTATATGATAGGTTCATTTATGTGCCAACACCGCATACAAGTGAAAAATTAGCAAACGTGTTAAAAGACTGTTTGATGAATTTGAACATTGACAATAAAGTATCCACCATCACAGCCGACAATTATAGCATGAATGATGCTATGAATGAGAAGTTGAAGGGTAAGATGTGGGTTAGGACCTTATTAGTTGGAGATAAGTTATTTCATATGTGTTGTTTTATGCATATTCTTAACTTGATTATGAAGGATGGGTTGGAAACGATAAATGAAGCAATAGATTGTATTCTGAATAGTGTTCTATATTAAAGTGTAACTATAAAAAGAGTTAAAACTTTTAAAGATGGTGCACAAATTTTATACATTCTGAGTTTAAAGAAGTTGGTTTGAATTGTCCAACCAGGTGTAATTCAGCCTTTAAGATGTTGGAGTCGGCAATCTTATATGCTCAGGTATTTATTAGACTAGCCAAAAGGGATTCTCAGTATACCTGTATAACAATAGGAGATCAATAGGACTTGGCTAGAGAACTTTGTATGAAGTTGAAATTATTCTATAATTGGACTGAATTGTTCTTAGAAACAAAATATCCAACTTCGCACTGTATCTTTAGCACTATGTCTAATGTAAAGCATATTTTATCATTATGGATGTTTGACTCTAATGAAGTTATTCAGACTATAGCGGAACGGATGGCAAAGAAGTTTAATTCTTATTGGTTTAAAGTTGGAGATATTGTTACAGTATTATATGTGTTGGACCTGAGATACAAGATGGATATGGTTGAATATATTTATAATGCATTTACATTGGTGAAGCTCAAGAGCGTGTACATACCATGAAACAATTATGGTATCAATTGTTTAATGATTATCAAGTCATAATGCAACAAACTCATGATCGGGATCTTAGTAGTGCAGGCAGTTCAACTCCGACTTCAGTTTCAAGTTCGATCTTATCTTCTAACTCATTATTGACAGATTCTCTTTCACATTTTTTGAAAGAGAGAAGGGTTAGGATTTTCTTATAATATGATAGAGTTAGATAAATATTTTTCCAAAGATTGTGTTCCTGAAACTAAAGGTGAGCACTTCGAGATATTGTCATGGTAGAAGATGTCTGGAAATAATTATTCGATCTTGCAAATCATCGCACGAGACTTGTTAGCTATTCCATCATCCACCGTTTCTTCAAAGTTTGCATTTAGTACTAGTGGTCGGGTCATTACTCCTCATCGCAGTCGACTTCATTATCGCACTGTGGAAGCCCTTATGTGTGCTTAAAGTTGGTTAAATAATGAAGATATTAATGGTAAATTCTTTTTTTAATATATTAATTTTATTTATTTTTATATTATCTTACCTAATATTGTGTTTTCAATTTTCCCACAGCTACAAGCATTCATACGAAGGTGACTAGTGAAATTAATCAATCAATTGCACATTATTTTGATCAAATATATGAAGATGAAGGTATATTTAATTTTCTTTTAATTAAATATTACATTACTAAATATTGTTTTTATTTTAATATTACATTACTAAATATAATGTTTGTATATACAGATAATTTGATCCAAACTGTTGACAATCCTAGTAACAAGTACAATTAGATGCTCTCTCAGTCTTCACTAGCACTCTTCAATATCCAATATCCAAACTTCATCTATCGGGGATTTTATTATCTTAATTTGTAAATTATATTATTTCTTGTAAAATGATTTAGATAATCATTCATGTACAACAAAAAATTCTATAGTTAATGAATTTGGTTCTATCAATTCTGTCTTATAATAATTAATAAATTATTTAAGTAAAATTAAAATTCGTAATTAATTAAATTGAAATTCTTAACTATAATTAACTCAATGAATTTTCCTACAAATTCCTAATCAATTGAATTAAAATTTCTAATTAATTATTTATTTATACAATCACACATTTCAATGGAATGTTATTACTAAATTCAAATTAATTAATTCAACTTTGTATTTTTTAACATATTAGTGTCAATGTAACTTCAATTAATTAAATTAATAACTTAATTTTTATCTTTTTATTGCTTATAATTTTAATTTTAATTATACATTAATTCAATTTTTGTCGAAGTCCTTATTCCTTAGTAAATTTTCTAAAGTATAGAATGCGACATATAGCATTTTTTAAATACATTTTCTTTATTAAAGTTTATTTAATTTGTTAAAATGTTTGTATGAGAGTGTGTATGTGTAGTGGAGACATATATGCTCTAATAAGAGATAAGTCGATAACAACGACCTCATAACTTTTGCACAGTACTAACAAAACACTGACTACCATTGGGGGCCTTTACTTAAAACTTTTACAAGTTTGAGAATCAGCTCGTTCAACTCAATAATATCTTACAAATTCACCTTTTAATAATATAAAAATAATTATAGTAAATTTTAATTAAAATAATAATTTATAAAAACATATCAAGTATTTATAAAATGTATTCTAGTTTTAATAAAATAATAGCTATTTTCAATATGATATGCTATATGTGTATGTTTTTATAACTTAATTACTTTTATATTCCTTTGAAATTGATACATTAGGAATAATAAAGTGATTGATTCATTTTAAGATTTTTATAAATACATATATGCATAATGATTTTTATTCCAGGCATAAATTCAAAATTTAAGGCTAATATTTTATTGTCGAGGAATGAAGAAAGCAAGCAAGCACATAAATTAAGACGAGTGGAAGTTGAGTTGAATAGTGGGACATACAAGTCAATAGGGGTAGCACTATCAGGCTAAGCCACGCAGCGCTGTTTTGGTCTTATGCTCCACTTTACAGACAAGGTGCGTGTTTATGTGTACGTGTTTCCTCCTAAATTTACCACTCCCCCTTATATTATATATTATCAAATACACGAATCACTCGATTGATTAAGACGGAATAGACAAATGCTAAAGCTACACATGGAAAGTTGCCATCAAGCTAGCTTTTAGGTTTGCCCGATTTTGCTTTTCTTTCTTAAAGAAAAGAACAAAGGACGGCATATGTGCTAATGCTCTGTAACTTTAGGACCACATAGAGTTTTTTGGTCCAAATCTCTGAAGATTTTGTAAGCAGCTTTCAAGAAAATTTTATTTTAAAACAAAAGAGTCAAGTGAGCTCTTAAAGTTTACGCTAAAACATAATATTAGTTTAATATTTTGAAACACTTAATTATTTTTTTTCCAATACTGTAGAACAATGGAAACAAATTACTAAATAGAAATGTTAATTATATAGTATTCTCTTTCCACTAAAATAAGAGTTTAATTATAAGTTTTTTAATTAAGTATTAGGAGATATTAAGCTTCATACTATGTTAAGACTAAAAATTACGGATTTGTTTGATTTTTATTTTTGTACGTTCTATTATATGATTGCTATTGAGGTTATAAAGGTTGGTGGATAAATGAATAAGTTCCACATACGGGACAATAGGATTAGGGATAGCAAATTTAAAATTTTCTATTTAATATTTCAAATCTATATATAATTCTAAAGATTAAAAAAATAAACTACTCTATTCAAAATATTGTTTATTAATATTTTGCCGATGTGAATATGAAAGATAAGTTATGTATCTCTTGTTCTGGACTCAACAATTACATCTTTGTTAATAATCCTAATTTATCCCCATGTTTTTTTCTGCCTCTATCTAAATTCAAAACATCTCCGATTTTTAGCCATCTCTATTCACCCAACTTATTATTTCACAACTCCAAAATCACACATTTCTCGATCTCAATGTTACTCGCCATGATTACACTCTCTTAATGTGTCTTTATTTTGGAGCTTGTTTGTGCGTTTATGGCTATCAAGAAGAGCTGTAAGTAGCTTAAATGAAGCACTCACTTCAGCTATTGTTTTTGGTTATTTGTGGGGTTCTTGCTGGAACTTCTGGATCTGTGGTCATGCACGGTGAATATAACTTTGGAGGATTGACAATGATAAGTTTTTGGTGATTATAAATTTGGTGGATTTGATAGTCCATGTAAGAAAAATAATGAGTAGAAATAAACGTGGGTGAAGAAAGAGAATTCTTTTATGTTTGTATTGAACTTTTAAAACATGATTTATACACCCATAGCTCTTTTCTATTGGTTGGTTTCCTAGAACCAAGGAGAATTCTAACTAACGTATCTGCTAGCTAGCTGTACAAAAACTACCAATCTATTTACTGTATACAATGACAAAAGTGGTGTAAAAGGAAAAGAATAAAAGTTGTAAAACCAGAAACAAAGGATAATGGGCTAGCTATCTTGTATCAGGCCAGAATTATTGATTTATTTTGGGTCTTTCATCACGCCCCTTTCAAGTTGGAGGTTTGGTTGAAAACTAACAACCCAGATGTTGCAAACAAGACCCGAAAACGTTCGTGCGGGCAGAGCCTTCGTGAATAGATCTGGGAGTTGATTAGTGGTGTTCACATGTCTCAACTCAAGGAACCCTAAGTTCACGTAGTCGCGAATCAGATGAAGGTCGATCTCAAGATGCTTCGTCCTCTCGTGGAAGACCGAATTTTTCGAGATGTAGATGGCGGCTTGGTTGTCGCAATATAAAGGTGTAGGTTCTTTAACCTTAAGCTGAAAAGTTTGAAGTAGCTGGGTTATCCACTTCAGTTCGCAAGTGGTCGAAGCTAAGCTTCTGTACTCCGATTTGGCTGATGAACGACTCACTGTTGATTGTTTCTTCATTTTCCAGGAGATTGGCGATCTTCCAAGGAACATACAGAAGCCTGTTAAGGAGCGTCTGGAGAAGTCGCAACTTCCCCAATCCAAGTCGGAGTACGCTATAAGGTGAGGGGTTTCTTCTGCTGCGTAGAAAATTTCTAAATTCTGATTTCCCTTAAGATATTTCAGTACTCTTTTAGCTGCTTCCCAGTGCGGTAGTCTATGGTTACTCATGAACTGACTGAGTTGTTGTGTAACATACATAATATCAGGTCTTGTAAACCCTAAGTACTGTAATTTTCCTACCAATCTTCGGTGCTTTTATGGGTTTTCAAGTAACTCACCTTCTTCAATATTTAATTTTGTTCCAGGAACTATAGGTGTTGCACAAGATGAACAATCCAGTAGATTGGTTTCTTGCAAGATGTCTCTGATATATTTGCCCTAGGTAAGTACCATTCCATTCTTTGCCCTTGCTATTTCAATTCCCAAGAAGAATTTTGCATAACCTAGATCCTTGATGGCGAATTTTGCGTTTAATGTCTTCTTAACCGAATCCATTTGTTCCTCATTTGCACCTGTTATCAAAATGTCATCCACGTATATAATTACTGCCATAAAATCATCCCTTGTACCCTTAGTATATAAGCAGTGACCTGCTTCTGATTTAATGACCCCCAATTGAGGATAGTTTGGAGGATAGCTCTTTGTTCCACTGTCTCCCAGCTTGTTTTAACCCGTAGATTGATCTAATTAGCTTGCATACCTGTCCTTCCTTAGCTTTGGTGTAGCCTTGTGGAGGTAGCATATATAATTCTTCTTTTAGACGACCATGAAGAAAAGCATCATTGATGCCACATTGGTGTATTGGCCATTGCTTAGAGACAGCTATAGCTAAGAACATTTGGATTGTTACCACCTTTGCCACTGAAGAGAAAACTTCTGAATAGTCAGCTCCCTCTCTTTGACAAAAGCTTGGATTTCAATTTATCCACTGTCCCATCTGAATTATACTTCACCTTATATACCCATTTTGAATCTATGGCCTTCTTCCCTTTAGGTAGTTCTGTAAGCTTCCAAGTTCCATTTCTCTCCAGGGCAAACAGTTGCTCATTCATAGAGTTTATCCACCTTTCATCTTTACTAGCAGTTTCATAAGACAAAGGTTCAAATATTCTAGAGACATTACCTACGTAGCTGTTATAGCTATTGCTGTGTTTGATGTTCAGCATCCTCAACCCTTCTTTATTTGTTCCTGCAGGACAACAAACTTGTAATTCTATATTACAATCATCAAGGGAATGACTAGATTGATGGGCTGTGGTTTGGAGGACATAATCTTGCAGGTATTTGGGGGTTATGTGTGTTCTGTTGCTTTTTATTTGTGTGGGAACAGTGGGTAGTACATTTTGGTCTAGTGAGTTGTCGGGTAGGGGATAATCAGGTGGCTAGGAATTTTGTTCTATTGGTGAAGAAGTAGTTATGGTAAGTATTTGTGTAGGGTATTCTGCATTTTCATTGGTCAAGAATAAGGGTTCTGGTTCTTATGTGGTATTTGTAATATTGTCTGCAAAGGAGAAATCATTCTCATAAAACATCACATCTCTTGATATGAACACTGTTTTAGTATTCAAAAAAATTTGGAAAGGAACATGCTTTTGATTCCATGGAGAAATAGAGAAGAATCAATAAAATGAAGACAAAAAAATGTCAAAAAAATAATAATATCATTTATTGTAGGCAAAACTAAAAATCATAAAATGTCTCTGGAAGCTTGAATCGAGGTGATCGTTAATGTGGAATGAGGATCCATGTTGGTTGTTATAGTTATTGTGTTTTCTATCATTTAATATATTAAGTTCTACCATCATCTTTTTCATATGATAATGAGTCACTCTCCATCATACCTGAGAATTATCCTTGTTCTTCCATTATAACTATAAGTCTATAACCAAACCATCGACTAAAAAACAAAAAAAATGTTGAAAAGATTAAGGTTTTGTTGGTTTATTCCGTATGGCTAATCATTTGGTTGTAATTTAGTGACAAATTATTTAAAAACATTATTTATCTTGTACATGTTTAGATGTATATGATAAAGTCCATGAGATAATTGTACATTGCAAATGAAGTTGCAATGAGATTTATATTGCATTTATGTATTATACCTGAATTGTTCCTAGTCATTGCTCTATTAAAATTGGATATTAATAGAACACAAAATGACTAGCACACGTTATGTTTTTTCTTATAAAGGAAGTAGTAAATCTCATAGGCTAAAGTATAGAGATACTTAAACAAACATGTGGGTAACTGTTAGAGATCAAGTTCACTGAATATACCCAATATGAGAAATCCATTTGGAACGTTACTTGTATGTCTATGAAAATTCTCATTGTGATGATTATATAAGTGATCCTTTGACTTAAGGTCACCAAAGTTATCATGTATATGAATTGTTATATTTTGATACTACTTATGACTGATTTAATCATGGGTAGTTTAATCGATAATCATTGGATGTAGCATGAACTATATGGAAGTAGTTGAGTGATCAAGATATGATTTATCACCTTAAAGTAATTAGGGAAAATGTTATGTTGTTCTCAATTAATATTGATTCCATAAATCCTTGGCCAAGGTGGAATGACACTTTGTAAATAGTTTACAAATGTCAATAATTGAATCTATAGCTAATGACAGAGAACTAACATGATTGGACTTAAAATAGAATGGACATTAATTTCATGCTTTATGTCTAATCAGAATATTGTATAATGAAAGGATTAAATTATTCGAAAAAATTATGTATGGAAAGGTTAGTCAAAATCACTTTGACATTCCTAAATATTTAGGTGAATATGATGCGTTGCTAGACGCTAATCTTGATCTATGATTATAAATTGTTTAATTGAAGAATTAAAGATAAATTAAACGTAATTTTTGTTTATCTAATTCTAATTAGGAATTATAATTATAATCTATAATCATTATCAACATATTTGGGAACCTAATGGATCTCACATATAGAATGAGTTTAAGAAAGCAAAGTTAATTAATCAAGTTGAACTTGATTGTAAATTTTAAGAAACTTTATGATTAAATATAAGATATTTAATAAATAACGATCAATATGAGATATTGGATTCAATTAAATTACTAAAATGTTCAAAGCTTAATATAAATAGCCTTAAGCTTTATGGAGCTGATACTTCTTGCTTAACCCTCTCTGTAAGTGTGACAGAATTCTCTCAAGTCGTTCTGTGGATACCATTAGAGGCTGAAAACTTGTATAGCTACAGTGGTTGAGACATTGGTTTCGGAAACGGTTCGAGACTCAACAAGGTAAGGATCAAGCTTCGAAATAAGATACGAATTAAGATTCCACTTTACTATGATTTGTGTCGATTATTTCATAGAATTAAATAGATCTTAGTTTTCGAGAAATCAAAAGTTACAAAAAAGTTTTGTAATTATTCCGCTACGATTGAGATTTGATCTTGTCTTGATTTCCCAACAATGATATCAGAGTAATATTTAATCCTATGATTCGATTAAATTTGAGTGATTGTTATTGATTATAATTTTGGAATTGAATTGCAACAGGTTTACTGACTTACATATGAAAAAGTGTTTCAGATTAATACAGTATAAACCCTAAAGCCAATTGATTAAGAATCTGGAATTCTGGTATGCATTTGTATGAGTATCTGGAATAAGTGAGGCATACAGAGGCCCAACGATTGAGTTTGTTTTCTGATTTTGTGCATTCCGGAAAACACATTGCATGTTCTATTTTTCTGCGAATATGTGTTGTTGTTTTGTGTTTTGTGGCGGTCGGTTTTCTGGTTCTAGTTGTATGAAATCAAAATGAGATGTTCCTGTTCCCTTCGGTTGTGTGATTTGAATGTGGAATTCGGTTATAGCGGGTTCTGAAAATTGAATATGCGTTTATTCTGGAAAACGTTGGTTTTTGTGGTTGTTGCGATTTTGGTTATATTTGTTCTGAAAAACGCATCCCACATTATCCTTATTTTTCCTATGTGATTGTAATGCTCTGGAAATTTAGTGATGGAGATCGCGCTTTGAGTTTGTGATTTCTGGAATGGATTTTATTGTGTTTGTGAACTGGTTTGCTTATGTCTACTAGAGTTTTAAGGAAACAGAACTTGTCCTATGAATGGGTTTTTGAAACCCATAGCTTCTACGAACACTCTCTGGTAGCAACTTGTAGAACTTCAACCCATAACCATTCTCATAACGTGGGTTTTCAAAACTCATAATAATTGAACATTCTGTTTTTGTGGCTGCCGAATGGATTAACCCCCTAAAAGACCCAAAATACTATGCGATTGTGATTTCTGGTCTTGAGAATTGTGTGTTGAATGGAGACGTCGAAATCGTTTCTGGTCTGGTTCTGTGAAAGACATTTGGCTGTTGGATGGTTGAGTTTTGGGCGTTGGTGCGTTGATACACGTTGGAGAAGACCCTGGCTGGCTGTTTCTACAGTGGTGGACTGCAGCAGTCACCGGAGACTGGTGACCCTCGCTGGCTACAGCGGCACCGGACTCCAGAAACATTTCTAGACGTGTAGCTGTGAGCAAAGCGAGCAGGCGATATCTCCCGCTAGAGAGGCGTCTGGGGCTTAGAGGCGGCGGCGTGAATAACGCCAGCAACCCTAGATCTGGAGAATGTTTACACACGCCCCTCAAGCAATAACAACGTCGGTCAGTAGCTGCAATGCACGTGCTAGTAAAACTATCTGGTTGACTAGGCGCCTGCAGAACAGACTACAGGGCTAGAGATTCCACCCAGTTTTTATTTAATTTTTATAATTTTAAACTTTCTTTTTAATTAAATCTGGTTAATTGAAATTGAGTCGGATGAAATTCCTAATAAAATTTGAAAGTTCTTTTCTAATTATTTGAAATTGTATTCAAATGGTTGATTTTATTAGGAATGTTTTAGAATTTAGTTTAATTTTTCAAAGAGTTGAATTATTAAATTAAATTAGTTATCAATTCAATTCCAAAATTAAGGTAATTATTTTCTTAATTTGATTAAGATTAATAATATATTGATTCCTAATTAATTTTAGGAAAGTAATTTCTAAAATTAAAATTAATTAATTTCAATTAGATTAAAATTAATTAATTAGAAAAGTAGTTTCTAAAATTAGACTTAATTATTTTCAATTAGATTGAAATTAATTAATTAGAAATAATTTATAAAATTAAAATTAATTGTTTTCAATTGGATTGAAATTAATTAATTTGACTCCTTAAAATTAAGAAAAGTGTTTTCTTAAGTAATTAAGAAAAGTGTTTCTTGATTAAATTTATTTATTTCAATTTAATTGAGATAAATTAAATTTATAATTTTACTTGTTTAGAGATTTTTTATTTTATTTATTTAGAAATTGTTTCTTTATTTATAAATAATAAGTTTCTTGATTTATTAGAAAGGATATTTGTAAGCGATCTAGAAGGGGGGGTTGAATAGATCTTTAAAATTTTTGTAATTTTCTACACAATAAAATCAGAAGT
>JANKOD010000008.1:14760428-14775910 GCA_026284645.1 Erythroxylum acuminatum | reverse complement strand
ACGATGTATAATATGCCATTTTTGGATGTGGGAGTTGAAAGATGTGAATTTTTGAAGTTTGGGTGCTGTCTAGGATGGCAATTCCGGGACAGAAACTTTGAGTGGAATTTTGACCCTCATAAAGGTAGAAATTGTTCATAAGGTCTTCATGAAGGTGGTAGTTTATATTTTTATCTTTTCATTGATATAAAGTATGACATTTTTGGACAATGGAGCAGAAAGATATGATTTTTAGAAGTTATGTTACTGTTTAGGATGACATTTATCGGGCAGCCACTTTGAGGTAGATTTTGACTCCTTTAGAGGCTGAATTGGTTTTTAACCTCTTCATGGAAGTTGTAGAGCCTTCTTTTAGCTTTCCATTGATATCAAATTTGCAAATTTTGGAGTTCTGGGTCAAAAGTTATGAATTGTGGAAGTTGGGATGCCAGAAGAAGAAAGACCAAGAGTTTCTAGTCGATCATTATAGGCTTAGTCGACTAATAGTCTTCGACTAGTCGACTATTGTCATGTTTTTACTTACATTAGTCGACTAATTTGGTACCAGTCGACTATTGTCATGTTTTCCCCTAACCCGACCTCTCTCCACTCTTTTGCTTATAACTTTTCCGTCTGACCTCTGATTGACCTAATTTTGAAGCGTTGGATTCCTAAGACATTCCTCTACCTCTCCATAAAAATTTATAGCTTTTGATATTAATTTGAAAAAGATGAATTGAATCAAAGTGAGAGGATCGGTTGAAAAAGTCTGAACATGCTTCAGTATTTTGGTGATATCTCGATCTGTAGAGATCCGAATGAGGCGATTCTTCGTTCTGAACAAACTAGAAACATGGAACTACAACTTATCTGAAGGAATCAATTATTAATTTAGGACCCAAGACTTTTAAATTTTCAAATCTATTCGGAAGTAAGTGATTTGGGTACTTTTTGGTTGAGGTTTGGCTTGGTGTGGCATACCTCCTTTGTGGGATGCGCATCCAGATATCACGTAAGACATCGGGCACATGACTCGCAGGGGTGGGGCTCCAACATGCATTGTATTGTGAAAAAAAACATTGCAAATTAATTCGGAAAAGACCATCAATCATTGTTCCATTCCCAACAAGATTAGATCCATGATACAAACCAAATGATATATTTGAAAAGTTAAAGGAATATCCTAAAGTTATAAGTATTGAAACTGAAATAAAATTTCTAGGAAAACTAGGAATATAAAATGTTCTTTCCAAATTCAAAACAAAACTAGAATTTAAAACTAATTTGCCTATCCCAATAGGTTCCACATGTGAACGCATTTTATTGCCTGAATAGATACATTGTTCATTGCCCACTTGATTTCTGTGGTTTAGAAAACCCTTTCTTTATAAGCCAAGCCTTAAATTTGGCACAATCCTTCTTTATGTACCCTTTCCTTTTTGTCTGGCTTGCCCTCCATTCCTTCCTTCTGTGGCCATACGTGCACTTTCACCTAAATCCATTACCAACCTCCCTTCCTCTTGAACGCACATGATCGGTAGTTCATTGATAGACCGTTTATCCTTATGTGTGTTATAAGAGATTTTAAAGGGTCCATATTGAGGTGGAAGGGAATAAAGTATGTAATGTATAAGAAAAGATTCAGACATCTCAACGTCAAGAGACCTTAGCTGAGCCGCAATGTCCCTTATTTGTATGATGTGCTCATGCACACCTCTAACACTTGTGAGCTTCATAGATGATAACTCAGTCATTAAGGTGCTAGCTAGGGCCTTATCTAAAGACTCAAATTGTTCATCAATAGCCTTCAGTATATCCCTAACATGATCATACTCTCCAATAAAACCACGAATACTAGTATGAATTTTAGCCTTTATGTACATGATGCTAAGGTGATTAGATCGATTCCAATGTTCATAAAGAGCAATTTCATCTTAAGTTCTAGTTTCAGTAGGTGCAAATGGTTCATCTTTCTAGATAGCATAGTCAATGTCCATCCATCCTAATTGGAGGAGAATCCTCTCTTTCCATATTTTATAGTTATCACCATTCAATTTGGGAATATCACACTGAATATCAAAAAAAATTATAGGTTGAATAACTGTACAAAAATTCAAATAAATATACTTATTTCACTAACTTTTGAAGCAAATAATCATATATCATGTTTTACCGATGTTAAAACATGTAATCATGTTTCACATAATCTTTTAAAACTTATTAATCGTTCATCAATATCATATATTTGCATAAAAATAAGCATATATATGAATTTAAAATTAAATCATGTAATTCACTAAAATTGGACTAATCTGTCAAATTAGAAATATTTATGGTCCAAAATGTCAATACAATACAAAGATGGATCATTTTCAATCCAAATTATATACAATTTATTCTTTACAAGTATGAAATTAAAGCTTTCATGATGCCGCACGTTATAAATGTGAAAACTTTCCAACGATGGGCCCACGATAACAAGAAGTTGTGCTTCCTCAATCCTCACATATAAACCAGTAAACAATGAAGCGAAACACAAATTTAAAAGCAACACATTTGACAAGTCTTTGATGGTGGGTCCCATAAAAATATTTTGTCCATGGAACCCGTATTCAGCATATATTGAAATTTTCTACCTTCAGTCGGGTGCAAACAACCCGGATCTAACTCATTTTATAAATTCGATTATATCTTGACTTTTAAAACTTCGTTTTTTATTATTCAAAAGCCGTTTTAATCAGAATTGAATTTCCTTCCTATATGCAAGATCAACTTCACAATATAGTGACTTTAAAAATATCAATATTTGCGACAAAAAAATCACACATTCATCATATAATCACATAAATTCAATTACATCAAGGCATTGGTAAATCTTACTTTGATACCAACTCTTAGACTAGACATGAAAAGAAACGATATCCATGTCTATTGCAATAAAAAACATAAATATGGAATTTCAATCTCACAACTCTTGCCACTGACATTGAGGTTCGAATGGGTGAAAGGGCTCTTCTAAGCTTTTAGCGAATGTAATCAGATGGTGTGTGCAGAAAAATGCCAAGCTTAAGGACCTAATACCATTTCACAGTTTTTATACACCCTCTATTCTTTTATCAAAACAACAGAAGGAGATGACAGTAGTGGACATACATAAGGTTTCAAAAAGAAAAGCAACAGACATGACCCATCACAAATGGTGAAACTGTTGGATAACTAATGGACAATAAGGGCTCCTGATTTTTGGGGTTAGGAATTTTTTATTTTCAAGGATTTGAATTAGTATTAATTAACTTATTACTTATTAGCACTAATTATAATTAGTTTAAGTTAATTAGATTTTTTTTGAGGAAAAGTTAATTAGATTCTATTATAAATTTTATATTAAATTTTTTTAATATGATAAATGTTAAGTTTCAAATTAAAAATTCTAAAATATTAAATTTTATTGTTTATTTTAGTGAAAATATTAAAATTTAAAATACACTTTTAAACTTAATAAAATTTTCTGCCAATAACACGTTAAATTATGAGCTCAGAAGAAGAGTGTCTTATTCGTTAATCAAAAGTAATTTTTAAAAAGATTGGATATTAGAAACCCCTTCGTCTATCATAAATGTATATCTTTTCCTATGGATGTTAAGCCCACGACGAGTAGGTGCTTTTAAAGTTAATGTTGAATAAACCTCTCGTTGGTCGAAGTCTTATGACAATATCGTTGTTAGTTGCTACCCAAATAGTACGGACTCACCCAATAAGAGTACACCATTGATGTCTCTTGCCATTAATAATTTCATAGGAGGTTTTTGTTCTTGTTTCGCGTCCGGCACAGCACTTCATGTGACCAAAATGAAGATTTATAGGCTTGACGAGGTCATTTTTTTTCTCTTATGAAAGAGATTATTGATAAAGCCTAAAGATACTTAAAACTTTACAAGCATTTTATACTATAAAGAGTGTAAAGACAACATATAAAGACCATTCTTAACTCAAATTGCACAAGGTTTATTTGACTGGCGCTACCAAAGGCTTCTGTCCGGCGTTGCATTCCTCTACAAGTTTTGGCTGCTTGCATTTGCTTTGGGGCGTTAATTTCTTTTGTCTTTGCGAACTTGAACGACATATACTAAGATCAACCTTTAACACGCCAACAAATCAAACACTCAGCAGTCCAAACTCGACAGCTGTTACCCTACTCCCATCGTTACATCGATGATATCATGGTCTATGCAGCATCTTCTTTTCTATTTTAAAATGGTTGTTATTTATGCTCGTTGTCTTATGAATGGTCCTCATGTTCTGCTCTATCCTCCGCTTGGGTTGGGAGAGCTTTTGATGTACTATAGACGAATTCCTCATAATGTTGAGTAGTTTCTAGCCTTGTTGCCTCTTTCAAAAAAAAAAAAAAAGCGGTGTTATGTCCATTGCTTTCTAGCTAGTTCTACGCTTGGTTACTCCTCATAAATTATGGCTTCTTCAAAAACCATGTCTCCTTTTGTTCTTCTACTGATCACTTACGCTGGTCTCGTTAATTGTGAACCTTCCCTGTCCCCGAAGTTCGCTCCATCTTCTCTTCCAGCTCCATCTTGGATTTCTCTGCCACCTGACTCGAGTCATATCTCTGCAAGTCCTTCTCAGCTACCCATTCCCACCGGCAGCTCAAACTGGGGCTCTTACCCACCAACACCTTCTCCGGGTGCTCGGTCTAATGCACCTCTCCGAGCTTATTCACCCTCGCCCCTTGGCGGATTGGTTCGCAGAACACAAGTCCCTCGTCTTTATGGTATCAGAGGAGCGTATTGGCCATCATATGATTTTGATGAACATGAAGCCTCCTCCATCGTCACCTCATATTTCACTCACATTTTTTACGCATTCCTCACGCTCGAGCCCTCAACTTTCAAGCTCAACGTCACGGCCAATGACCACCAAAAGATGCTTAAGCTAGTGAGCTCTCTCCGGACCCGAGTCCCACCCGTCAAAATATTGCTGTCCATTGGAGGAGCGGCAAGCGACTCAAATATATTTTCTACCATGGCAAGCACCACAGACACACGCCTAACGTTCGTTGATTCCACTATTGAAGTGGCAAGAACATACGGATTCGATGGTCTAGACCTCGACTGGGAATACCCTGAAAATGACAAGGACATGGTCAATTATGCTGTACTTCTCAAACAATGGCGTAGAGGACTTGTTCACGAAGCCAAAGCTACTGGAAGACCTCGTCTTCTGCTAACTTCAGCTGTTTACTATAGCCCCAATTTCACTGTATATGGTCTCCCACGATCTTACCCAGGTTACGCTGTTAATAGATACCTCGACTTTGTTAATGTTATGTCCTATGATTTCCACGGTTCTTGGGAGAACTACACTGGGCCTAATTCGGTTCTCTATGATCCGAATAGTAATCTTAGTGCTAGTTATGGAATCGGGTTGTGGATCGACTCAGGTGTCTCGCCCAAGAAGATTGTATTGGGTTTAGCCGCATACGGGCGGAGTTGGAAACTCCAGAATCCGAAAGTTAACGGGATTGGAGCTCCGGCAGTAGGGGTAGGACCCGGAGATCTTGGTATTCTCAATTACAATGAGATAATGAAGTTTAATACGGAGAATGAGGCGGTAGTAAATTATGTTGGAGAACTAGTGACGTTTTATTCTTATGCCGGGGACATTTGGATCGGGTATGACGATACCTTGTCCACTGATTTGAAGGTCCGATTCGCACGGTCCATGGGTTTGGCTGGATACTTCTTCTGGGCTCTTGGTGGGGATCTTAACTGGGCTCTCTCAAGACAAGGTAAACTCAAATAATAACAAACCTTATTAATAAATAAAAATCACACAGACTTTGGGTTAATAATCTCTTCGGCTAACCCTTTAGTTTGTCCCTTTTGGCAGCTGCACAGTCCTGGAATGGCTGGTAAGTTACAAGTGCAGGCCTGTTGATAGCTTCCAAGCGATTCGGCAAATATTGTTTGATTGTATTTCTGATCCAGTTTGTTTGAAAATATCAATTAATGATCAAATTCGTAGGCTAGCTTATTATCCTTCGTTTGTATGCTCCATTCCAATTATCAAACGATCTCATTTCCATTACATAATAACAACACAATTATTTTCTAAACATGAATGATGCCAAGGACTTCTTGTCAACGTTTTGGAGCGTGGATTATGAGCTTTTATTGTGGAAAGACCTTAAATGGCAAGTTTTCTCGACATCAATCTGAATAAGAAGTTTTTTAAAGATAAAAGAAAATGTGAAATTCGAAGAACCAGTCAAGGAGATAGGGATATCTAAATCTTTTATGTGGAACTTTTGAAATTATGGACTGAACAAGACATGATGACAAGAAGTCTGGTGCCTAAGGAAGCATATGAAATTTTAAAGTGTTGGAAGCTGAGGCAAGACCTTACCTTGTCTCTCTAATATGACAAGTCCCTTTTTTCTATGTTCTTTTTTTACAAGTTCACCTTGTGCTCTAATTACTCTAATGTAATCCGAATTTGCCCTTTTTCGATATTGTGAGCAGCTATCAGAGTTACTCACTCTAATTCACACCCCAAATCTCAAGCCTTGTAGATGGTAGCTCTAAGACATAAGAATATGAGGGAGAACTCAATATTTTGGGGAGAGTCTTAAGTGTGGGAGGGAGAAGCCTCTTGCATGCATTCTCTCTTTTGCAACTTATGCAGAGAAATAGAACAAAGGTTAGACATTCCCATAAGTATTAGCTTTGTCTTTCTTGTAAGACCAAGCTTACTTGTTCACTTTAGTTGTCTTGTGCCAATGTGGACACATTATATTATTTTTCTACATAAAGAAAGCAAGAGATCGTAGCTGATTTATACAATTTCTTATGAAATTCAGGCCAAATTTTGAAAATGCTAGGAAAAACATCATTAATCGGAGAACTAAGGAATTCTTGGTGAACTTAGTACTGAATACGCAAGATATGTTAGATACTAAAAATCACTAAATGGATATTATTCTTCTCATTTCTTATTGCAAATTTTAGTCAAAGCACGAGAATGGTGATTGAAACAATATTTAGTGCAAGCATTGTGATGAAATTAGACACGTGCACATTATAAGAAGAGGAAATTTTAGTTATTGTAAAAAATCATACTCTTGAATGCAGGCATTCAAAGGCAAGCAAACTCAACCTGTAATCTTTAGAGTTAGTTGTTGGAAAGTTGGGACAGAATCTAATCCTGATCACAATAGAATAATTATAAAACTCTTTCGTATTTTGATTTTTTTAAAATCAAGATTACTTTAATTCTATAAAATGATTAACAATTAAACCATAATAAAGCATGAATCTTAATTCGTACCTTATTCTGAAGCTTGGTCATATTCTTGTTATATCCCTTAAACTATTTTCAAAATCGATTCATCTTAATCATCGTAGCCACACAAGTGTCCGGTCTCTAATGGCATCTATAAAATAAGTTGATAGTTATAACTCTTACAGAAAGAGTTAAGCGAGAAGTGTTAGCTTCATTAGAGTTTAAGTCTATTTATAATAAGTTTTGGACATTTTAGTAATTTAATTGAAATTAGATTCCAATTTCAATTAAACTTTAGTTACAATTACAAATAATTCTAACTAAATACTAATTCTAAAAAAAACTAAATACTAATTATGCCCAAAAAAGATGCAATATCTCATATTGATCATTATTTATCAAATACCTCATATTTAATCATAAAGTTTCTTAAACTTGATTAAAATAACTTTACTCTCTTCAACCCGTTCTTGATGTAAGACTCATTAGGCTCCCAAATATTTTGGCAATAGATACAGATTATAACCTTAAATCATATTTAAGATTAGTTAAATTAAACTTTTTAAATTTATCTTTAATTCCTAATTAAGCAATTTATATCCATAGATTAAAATTGACGTCTAGCAACACATCATGATCATCCAAATATTTAGGAATGTCAAAGTAGTTTTGACTAACCTTTTCATGCATGATTTTTTTTCATATAATTAAATCATTTCATCATACAATGTTTCAATTAGACATAGAGCATATAATTAATGTATTCTATTTTGAGTCCAATTATATTAGTTCTTTACCATTAGCTATTGATTCAATTAATAACATTTGTAAACTATTTACAAAATGTTATTCCACCTTGGCCAAGGATTTCCTAAATTAGTACTAATAGAGAAAAATAAAACATTCTCCCTAATTATTTTAGGGTAATGAATTCTATCTTGATTACTCAACTACCTCCTTATAGATCATGCTATATTCAATGACCATCGACTAAACTACCCATTATTAGAATAGGTCATAAGTAGTATCAAAACATAGCAATCCCTATATAAGATAACTTTGGAGACCTCAAGTTAAATGATCACTTATACAATCATCTCAATGAGAATTTCCATAGACATACAAGTAATGATCTAAATGGATTTCTCATATCAGTTTAGTTTAGTTAACTTGTTCTCTAACAAGCAACCATATGTTTGTTTAAATATCTCCATACTTTAGCCTATGAGATCGACTACTTCCTTCATAAGGAAAAACAAAATGTGCGATAGTCTTTTTACATTCTATTAATGTCCAGTCTTAATATAAATACATCCTTGGATCTTTGATAAGACCTTAGCTCCTTTTACATGCCCAATGGATCTAATGTTCTACAGTACATTAATGTCTTGAACAACCTAATGAACTATATTAAGTTCATTAAAGAACTTATTAATCCAAATAATTATTCCACTAAATGAAAAATGTATTATGGCTTAATTAGCAACCATTGCTACATTGGAACCTTTCCAATCTTAAAATGATATTATTCTAAGTAAAATAAACCTTAATTAAGATTTAATTCTAAAGTAAATACCCTTATCACCTTGAACTCAAATATCAACTTATGTATAGAATAATGTATATCTTTAATGCTTCACAAGTATCTGACATCTCAAATACTAAACATCTTTAATACATTATCTAAGCTTAGATTTAGTATAGGTGAACAACTTCTAATCTATCTCTATAGATCTAATTATAAGAATTAAGTTGTTAACTTTTCATATATAAAAGAGTTGTTCTTGGACAATTATATTTTCAATAATTGAAAATTAGAATTATTGTTCTCTACAAGCAATGGTCTTTACTTACTCCCACTAAAGAGGACAACTATACTCTCACTAATCTTCACGTAGACATGATAAATTCACAATCATTTCTAAAAAAACTTTTTAGATTCATTATGGAAATGAATCTTTCAATGTCTTCTAGCCTTTTAACTGTACATCAAATATATCAACAGAGGACTTGGTTCTAATAAGATTTACTGTTATGAGATTTAAACTTTTCAAATTCATCTTACTCCTAATACTTATCTTGAGAACCATTCTCCTATAAATATACATTGAAACAAATAGTTTGTTTAACAAGTCTGTAAGATTATATCCAACCTTTGGATATCTCATAATCTTTTATTATCCAATTTAGTTCTAAACTTAATGGATAATATGTACTTTATCTAAGCATTACATCCTTAAATCATTAAATTTGACTCTTTCAAAAACTTAGCGTTTCATATCTAATATGAAATCTTGCTAATCGATTCAATAGGAAATATTGAAGGTAAGCCATTATACTAGGCGTAGCTATAGAAGAAATAAGAGTGTTTGGACCATCAAATCGAAGAGTGACTCATCTTGGAGTATGACATAAATCTTGAAGCTTAGGAGTCATGCAACCTTTGATACTCTATAAGATAGATAACAATGGTCACACATGGTTATAAACAAATAATCAGAGCCCTCCCAACCCTCTCTATCAACTCAAACTTTTTGAGTAGTAGGTTCCTCTATTTAGTTAATACAAGAGTCAAGGAATTAATCATTGATGGTACGTGGGGATGTAACAATAGGTAGGCCAAATTTTTCCATTGATGCTTCTCTCTTTACTCCCCTATTCTTAGTATGGAGGAAAGTGTTCATTAGATTAGGAATTTGTAAGGTACTTTCTCTAACAAGTCCTATATGAACTCCATAAGGAAATGACTCATAAATTCCTTTGGCATCTTTTAGTTTTGAGTAAGTTACAAGTTCCAAAAGTCTCAATTATCTTATGGCTAGCAGTGAGGGAAAAGCTATTAACTTTGGATAGAATTAGAGGTGGTACCATCATCTTAAACATTTTTCAATTTTGTATGGGCTTTAATGAATCCATTAGCCATCTTTTATTTGATTTCCATTTCTCTAAATGGATATGGTTGCCAAGTCATGGGTTAGAGATCAGTTCTTTAATAAATCTTAGGTATAACTCATATCCATAAAGATGACCTTATAGTGTTCAACTCATACCTTAGATGTGTTATATACTCCCTTTAGAAGGAAAGAAATTTGAGGTTGTTGGAAGAGCAACCCAAATCAACTAAAGATATTAAAGTGAAGTCCATTAATTGGATAAGGTTGGGGTTGATAGTCAGGGGCTCCAAACTCTAAATGTTTCGAGGAATGAAAGATAATTGGAATACTTATTAGTAAGTCGAGAATCCTAGTATTCAACTAAAGGTTAATTTATCTTGAAATTTTCATAGGCCATAAATACTAGCCCAGTTTTTATTGATGACATCTTGTCAATTGTATTGCTTACAACATTTTGTAATGGTTTTGGCTATAGCCTCGAAAAGATATCTTTAATTTCCAAAAAGAGGGTTTCACTAAAAAAAGAAATTATCAAATAGATGAATATTAGATTTAGTAAAACATATATATAAGAACTCCCTCTAGGATTATTTTTTTATTTATTATTTACTTATTTTTAGAGATTTTACGGATTGGATTAGTGAAATTTCCAAATTTAATGAATTACTCTCTCTAGTTACAACCACCTACTCTAAAATTGATTTATCAATCTCTATATCTAAATAGAACCTCTAAAAAGCATTAAGATCTGTGAAATTCTATATAAGATTTGACACTAATACCAAAAGATTTATGTAAGCAAATATTTATCACACCTTCGCAACTTCCAATATCAATGCCTTAATCAATCTGTAAATATGTTTCTTAAACTAATTTATGTAAATTGATATCTAAATCAATTGATATATTTTATTAATCAAACATTAAAAACAATAAAGATAATTCTTAAATATAAATTCTTCCAAACTAACAAAAATTAATCTATAACAAAGAAATAAAAGGTTCCCTTAATCTAAAAATTTTTTAAATAGCTAATCATCATCCTTAAAAAAATAAATAAAACTAGAAAAATCATAAAATTATTTTTTGATGGAATTCTCAATCTTTTGATATTCTCCTCTTAGTTGAGATGATCTCGAATATATTTTATATTAAAAATATTTGGAAATCTTGCATTAGGTTTTCTTTCTTTAAAACTTTTTGAAAAAATTATTTAAATTCTAGGGTTTATGAATGTTAAGATGCTTTTTAAATAGGGAGTTACCATAATGAACATGGTTTAAATCACACTTTTTTTCAACATCATTTTCAACACTTGAATTTAGATTTCTTGTCTAGACAATAACATGGGCTTTAACATGCAAATATGCAAGAATGTTTCTTTAGATCCTTATTGCAAATAGGACATGTGTGAGACTATTTTTGTCTTGTTCATTAACTATCTATATCTAAAGATGAACACAACCTAAAAGACACCCAATTTTTTAGGTCAATTTTAACCAAAGATGGATCTTCCTCTTTTTTTTAAAAAAATGTTCATAACTCCTTAATGCTTAATAATTCTCCAAAATTACCTAAAATATCAAATAAAATCAATCGAGTATCAAATCAAGGTAATTTAGATAAAAATTTAGAAAAATTTTAAAAGTTTCCTTAAAAAACACGTATATATTACGTGTACATCACGAAGTCACAAACCCTAGGTACTTTCTTTTAACCCCTTATTTCATTTCCATTCCAAGCTCTAAGACATTAAGTATTTCACCTCCATTTTAGCACCAAGATTCATTCTAAACATTTTGTCTTCATTTCGAGCTCTAAAACTTGTTTTATGTACTTTATCTTTATTTCAATTCCTTAGACTCATTGTCATCATTTTATCTTCATTCAATCCCCTAAGACTCATTATAGGCATTCTATCACCATTTTAAGTCCTAAGGCTCATTATAGGCATTTTATCCTTATTACAAGTCTTAAGACTCATTCTAGGAATTACATCTTCATTTTAATCCCCAAGATTCACCTTGAAATTTTATATGCTTTTTGCATCTTATAACCCAACTCTAGGTATTTTCTCCATTTTAAAATCCTAGGACCCACTCTAGATGCTCTTTTTATTTTAAACCTTAAGTAAAATCATAAAGTCATATGCGCTTAACCAAAATTTCTCTTCTACAACACATTCCTTAAACTAACAACTAAAAACATCTTATTTGAACTTGAAAAATTTGCAAATTTTTTTAAGGACTCAAATAACCAATTAGGCATGTAGGATGAGGTAACGTATTTTCCAATTCTGTAATTGACCCATGAACTTTCATGCTTAGGTTTTGGAATTTATAAGTCCTTTCCATTTAGTTATTTTTCTATCTTTCCTTAATAAAGTAGAGTAATGACTATTTTTATCCTTATTTTCATTGTACATCAAGTATACTATTTAGGGCAAGGTAAAAAAGAGGTTAAAAATATAAGCTTTTACCTAAAGTGAAAAAAAGGGACCTAAAGAGGTATCTAGGGATTTAAGACGAAACAGGGAGTCCTAGATAGGTGTTTAGGGTTTTGTCCAAAATGAGAAAAGGAACCTAGAGATGCATTTAGGGATTAAAAATAGGGAGTGATAATAGGAACATAGAAAGGAATCTAGGGATTTAAAACTAAATAGGGAGTTCTATCAAGATATATAGGGTTTTGCCTAAAGTGAGAAAAGGTACCTAGAGAGAAATTTATGGATTTAAAATTAAAGGAGTCTTAGATAGGTATCCATGGTATTTCCTAATTATTTTTGAAAAAAAAGACTTAAAGGGTTATATATAGATTTAAAACTAAAGATGTGATTCCTTGATAGGTATATAAGAGTTTGCCTAAATTTAAAAAAAATACATAAAGAGATATCTGGGGGATTTAAAACTAAGCTAGGAGTCCTACAAAGGTATCTAAAGGTTTATGAAAAGTGAGAAGATCATCATATAGAGGTACCTAAGGGTTTAAAACTAAATAGAGAGTCATAAAGAGGTATCTACTAATTGACCTAAAGTGACAAAAGGAAATTAAAGAAAAAAAAACTAGGGATTTAAAACTAAAAAGGGCTTTAAAGCATTACCTAAAGTTTCCCTAAAGTGAGAAAAAAGACCTAGAGAGATATCTAAAGGTTTAACCTAAATGCGAAAATCCAAAAGAGGTATATTATATTTTTCTTCCAAACTGAAAAAGTATTTAGGGAGGTATTTTGGGATTTAAAAACTAAACAGGGAGTCCTAGAGAGCAATCTAAGGGTTTCGCGCAAATTGGGAAAAGGATCCTATAGAAGTATTAAGGGATCTAAGACTAAATAGAGATTTATATAGATCTATCTAGGATTTAGCCTAAAAAGATAATAGGAAAGTAGAGAGGTGCCTAAGGATTTAGAACTAAATAGGAAATCTTAAATAGGTATTAATTGTTTTACCTAAAGTTATAAAAGTAACCTAAAGAGGTATCTAGGAATTTAAAATTAATTGAGGCGTTCTATAGAGGTATCTAGGGTTTTACAAAGTGAGAAAAGGGACCTAGAGAGGCATTACTATAGGGTTTTACATAGGCATATACGATTTTTCTTAGAGTGAAAAAGGGACCTTGAGAGGTATCTAAATATTTAAAACTAAACAAGGAGTCATAGAGAGATAAATAGGGATTTTACCAAAGTGATAGAAGGGGAGTCCTAAAGAGGCTTCTAAGGTTTTCTAAAGTTGAGAAAATTAACTAAAAGAGTTATCTAAGTATAACATCCCAGATCACCTGCTTACAGATATTGTCCGCTTTGAGCCTTGGCCCAGCCAAGCCCTCAAAGTTTTGCTTTTCCCGAGGCCTTCCCAAGAGGTCACCCATCCTAGTACTACTCTTACCCCACATTTAACCTCGGAGTTCTAATGGGATCCGATGCATTAGGCCATGGAAAAGGTTTCTGTAAGGGAGAGGTATCCACACCTTTATAAGGCATGCTTCGTTCCTCTCTCCAACCGATGTGGAATCTCACACTAAGGGTTTAAAACACAATGGGAATCCTAAAAAGTTATCTAGGGTTTTCCACAAAATGACCAAAAAAAACACAAATCGGTACCTAGGGATTAAATTAAATGGGTATATCAAGATACTTATATAGGGTTTGCCTAAACTGAGAAAAAGGACCTAGAGAGGTATATAAGGATCTTAAAAAATAAGGAGTTCTAAAAAGGTATCTATAGAATTGTCTAAAGTAAGAAAAGGAACCTGTAGAGATATTAGGGATTCAACACTAATAGGGACTTTTTATAAGTGTCTAGGCTTTTTTCATAACATGATCTAGGGACTTTTTACAAGTGTCTAGGCTTTTTTCATAACATGATCTGAACTTTTCTAATTTTGAAACTTGTGTTGATTTCATAAAAGGGAAGTTTACAGCTAAAGTAAGAAAGGAGAAAATGACTAGGAAGCAGGAACTATTATAGATAATTCACACAAACATCTGTGGACCCATTACTCCTGTTGTCATGGGAGGCTATAGGTACTTCATCACCTTTATTGAGGATTTTTCTCGATAGGATTGGATTGAATTGTTGCGTGAGAAATCTGAATCCTTGGATGCTTTTAAGTCATTGAAAAATGTTGTTGAATTGCAACTTAGGAAGTAGATCAAATGTGTAAGATCTGATAAAGGTGGTGAGTATTATGGCCGATATGATGAAACTAGAAGAAACCCTGGCCCTTTTGCTAGATACTTGCAGGATCGTGGAATTGAGGCACAATATACCATGCCTGGCACTCCTCAACAAAATGGGATTGCAGAGAGGCGAAATGGTACTCTCATGGAGATGGTTAGGTGCATGCTTAGTCACTCCACTTTACCAGAGTTCTTGTGGGGAGATGCTTTGAGGACTACTGTTTATGTTCTTAATCATGTGCCCAGTAAATCTGTACCAAAGACTCTTTTTGAGCTTATATTAGGAAAGAAGCCCAGTTTGGAGCATTTTCGTGTTTGGGGCTGTAAGGCTGACGTAAGGACTTATAATCCTAAGTTGAAGAAGCTTGATCCTAGAACCATTTCAGGTTATTTTATTGGTTATTGTACTGGCTCAAGAGGTTCAAGGTTCTATTGTCCCAATCACACTACTAGAGTCATTGAATCAGATCGGGCTATCTATTTTGAAGGGGATATGGAACATAATGAAAGACATAAGTCTCGTGTTGTTGATTTTAAATAGGATTGTGTTGTTGTTCCTACACTTATTGTTTTTCATCCTGAGGAAATTCAGACTCCTCTGATTCATGATGATGTTGTTGATCCAGGAAATGATGTTGATA
>JANKOD010000008.1:14739449-14758922 GCA_026284645.1 Erythroxylum acuminatum | reverse complement strand
GCCCAAGACTTAATCAAAGCTGATAATGAGTGAGATGTATACTTGAGATATTAGTTTGCTTATTCTGAACAATATTTGTCAATGTGATCCACAACTCAAAGTAGTACACCTATGACCTTGACACCGACTCACCTGACATGAAAATAGTTTCCATGTCCCTTTGGTTCCATGTCCTTGACTTGGATTTTGTGTTTCAGAATTTCTTTGGTTTTGTTTACTTGTGGTCTCCAGAATCTGAAGCGGAGATACTGATCCACATACTTAAAAACTTTTCGGCTGCTGCATTATAAAATCTTTCCGGGACCAATTCTGCCAATTTTTTCAGCGAAATACTGTAGTTTTGGTGGACAAAAGAGCAAGATTATTTGGATAAAATGGACTTATCTTAAGATGCTGTTCGTGAATATGACCCTTATAGATTCTAAAGGGTGCGGACTCAAAATTAGATTTCTTAAAGGGACAACATATTTAATTTTTTTAATTTAGTGTCAAAATTTTAAAGTTTTTAATTTAGAGACTAATCTTTCAAATCTTTTATAATTTTCTAAATCGTTGTTTTTTGTTGATGTGATTAATAGATAGGTATCTGTAAAATATTTGATGAATACATCACATTAAAAAATATCTTTTTACTTGATTATTAAATTAAAAAGTTTAAAATTTTTAGTACTAAATTGAAAATTCTTAAAAGATTAGGCATTGTTTAATTTTTTATTTTTTTATTTTAATCTTGAATTTCTTAAATTTTATATAAAAAATATTATTTTAAAAAATTAAATTAAGACGACGTTGTTTTAATTATTATATATATTCATGATTTCTTCCTATATTTTGTTAATTCGTGCTAAGGGCGTTAATTTAGATGTAATTAAAAAGTTAATATACTATTCATTATATGAGTTTCCAATTTCATATCATATACACCTATTTTTTTATATATTCAAATTGCTAGGAGGATATCATAATTTAAAATAAATCAATTAATTTCAAATTCTTCGATAGGCACGGATAGTCTCTTTTAATAATATTTCAAATTGTTTAATTTTATTAAATCTTTAGCTGATTTTATGACGATCTAATTAACTCATTTGTCATTTTTACTTACCTTTTATTTATCAAGGGTAAATAAATTTTCTCTTGTAAATTAAATTTAGTTTCTTTTTCAATCATTATGTTTCAAAAATTATTATTTATTTATAATAATATTTAATTATCACACATTCTTTTACAATATATTCTATTAATTTGTCCTCTAATTTTTTTTAATTCAAAATGACATATGACTTAAAATCTTAGATTCTAATATAATGTTATTGGAAATTAATGAATGAATAACAAATAGTTATATATAAAATGATTAACCCATTGATTTTGCAGCATGTGAATATGCCTATTGCACATATAAAAATACAAAGTATGAAACAATTTATATAATGTATATTAAAAGGAACTTCTTCAAAAGTTATGTCTTCTGTTGTAGAAAACTCACGGAGAAACAGTAAGCTCTCATACTGAATCTCACAATTGAAGAACGAACAACTTAAGCTTTTTGATATATTAGTTCTTCAAATGCACAATTGAAAGTTAACTATGATAGAAATTTATCGTTAATTTTGTGGACTAGCATAATAAACAATAAACATAATTTTTTACAAATCTCGATTAATTAGATATCAATGGTACTTTTCTTGTACGTGTCACTGGGCCTGTGTTTATGGGCTTACTATGATGGGTATGTTTGGCCCATGTTTTACAGTGCACAGGAGGCTCTATTGCTAGCCGACCTTAAATGCAGTCGACCCATTGAGAACTGTACGGGTTTCTAATCAGGGTTTGGATTAGCAGTAGTTAATCCTCTACGTCTCTGTCACTTCGCTTCACAGAAAATAATAATGGACTCAATGTTTCCTCAATTTTCAAGTATTTGTTCATCCAATTTTTGAATCCAGTATGTTGCAATTATAGGGTTAATTAATTGTGTTGATTAATTATGAAATTAATCTGTAATTTTCGTGTTCATATTTCTTCATGTTGTGGTTTTATTTCTAAGTTCTACATACTTTTAACATAAAATGCACCAAGATATGACTAAACTTCTAGATAAGACCAACAAGTTAAATTTATTGTTAATTTAAGATAGTATTGAATAATGGGTCATTATGGAAAAATAGTTAAATATTTTATTGATGCAAATTTAAGTTTACAGTTGAAAGCCGTAAGATATAGACATCTACTTTTATTTGAGGTATTCTAATGTTTAGTTTTCAGGAAAGCTAAAATTTTCCGTTCTGGTGAAAGATAATGGAATATTGCACACTGGTCGAAGTTTCTGAACGGGGTTTTCTACTTATCATGTTTATTTTGGGTTAAACTCGAAATTCATGGCAAGTGGAAACTTGCTATAATCTAGATTACTTTTGAAAATCTAAAGATTCGTGCCGCTAATTCATTTGAATATGATGAAAGCAGCTGGTCGTTTAGTATAGCTTTGATGTGGGAACAATGCCTATACCTAGCTTAAACACCAGATTCTTCGCATCATTAATATACTTCAATTAATCATTAATCAAACTATGGGATTGGGATCGTTTATAATAATGATGACGTACGCATACGAAAGCATTTTAAAACAGATACAAACCAGATATTCCCGGATTCGATTAAGCTACTCGGTAGTAGAATATGATCATCTAATTTCATGGCGTGGCTTGCCTAACGCTCGTTCACGGTGCACCCACCCCGAACTGCTCGTCCTAGTCAAACTTGTCTAATTTTACAACTATATGTGTGTGTGTGTTTGTGTATGCATTCATATACATGTATATTAGTCATATGAGACAACCTTTTACATAAGCATCTTGATATGTAAGCAGCAGGTAAGGTACGTTCTCCCCCCTATACACCTTAAAAGTAGTCATGCCTAAGGTAGGTCATGTGACTACCAAAAAGCAAAAGGAATCTCTAAGATATGGAGCCAACATGAATCTTATAGATATGCATATTATATGAAACCAAGGAGTATAATTATACACACACACATATATATGAAACATAAGGAATAGATTATTCGAGCATGTGGAGCTGGAAAGGATTCTGCTGTCATGCAAACTGAAGCTATCCCATCTGATTATCATTGGAGGGTCAAATTAATTAAAAAGATGCTTTCCAAGGATTATATATAGATAAATCATAAACAAAGGTCATTGGGATCTTGCACGCTTCCGCATTTGTGGTCTAGCTAGGATCTCCAATTTTGTAAAAACAGCACTCGATGTCTTGAGTTGACATTTTGTGCTTTAACTTTATTAGTCGTCAACTTTATGCGTATACATATACAGAGCATAAGAATTGCTTGTTCTTTTATGAAGGACCGTCTTGTCTCACATTTGTAAAGATATTGTTCTTATAAAGCCGTTGCATACTTAGCCTATGCTTCTTTTCTGAAAATTTTTTAAACTATATTGACGTAGCTATGATTCAGCCTATTATTCCTCTGTAGAGCTGCATGAGTGATGAAGGAAGAACCTCTGCTTTCTGAGCTATATTAGGCCATACACGTACCTAATATGTATGTAAATGTATAACGTAAATAATAATTTAAATAAAAAACAAAGAATTCTTTTATAATTTAAGCAATTTTTTAAATTATTAAAAATATTTTTTCATTTTGAATTTTTTGAAAGAAATTTTTTGTTAAAAAAGGTGCAAATATTTCTGATATAAATATCACACATTAATCAATTATCATATCTTGATTAATTCACGATTATTTGTACAACTTGTATTTTACTATTATTTGTTAGTGGAAGTATAAATGTAATTTTTAATTGAAAAGTATAAAATTTTAAATTTTATGGCTTAACATATATAAATCTTGTGTATGTTATCCTAATAATTTTGTCATTTCTCAAAATTGAGGCCGCATAACCATAAAAGTATGCCTTGCTATTTGTATCTAAAATTGAGCAATGATTGAATCTTATTTGGCGTCAAAAAAGCAAACACCATAGCCACCAGTTGATAGCATTCGGGGGTCGTATGGACTCAGTCAATTAACAATCATACAAGGTGGTGACGGACTTGGAGCTGAAGGATACTTAAACTAAACTTAGTTTGCATAACCTGAGTGATTAAATCTCCTTAATCTAGATAAGATACATCAAATCAAGCAATGATATGCACTTACTGCTTATCTGGATCCCACATTTATACACCGTAGCTTTTTCCACAAAGACGTCACTACTTACACACGAAGAGTGGGCATTCAAGTGGAAGGTGATTGGCCAGCTCTATTACTTTTTGTTAAATTGGGTGTCTCTGCAACTTTAGTCATCAATTTTCTTTCCAATAACAGGGAGAAGGTGTGGAGATAGAGATGGTGAAAATGTTCATCTAGCGCTGTGTTGCTGACAGTTGGACTACAGTGGAATTTCCAGTGTGGGAAAGGAAGTTTTTTTTGGGTGAAGAGGATACACAAAACAAGGAGGCCTGAGGCCTCAAGAACGCCACCGACAAAGCATCAATTTGGAGAAGGGATCGAAGACCCGGGGCAGGCATCTCCCACATATGCCAATTCTGCAAAGAAGAAGATCCTAACTTACTGGTTATTTATATCCTTTATTAAAATATTCGATGCATTAATATTATCATATGTTTTTAAATTTTGAAAACTCTAGCTAATTTTTAGTTATTTGAACTTTGACTTTCATATACTTTCTTCTTCATAGTGACTAATAATAAGCAATTAGCCATAGAAATTATTAGTTTAACAAGAAGTTACAAATAAATTTATTTTAATTAGTAAATTTTTAGTAGAATTATTATTTATCATCGAAAAAATACCAAATAGTAGCAGATATTATATGTTTTATCCTTACGCTTATGCTATCACCTGAAGGTGTGACTAAAATTCTAAGCGGTTGATGTCCTCGAACTCCATAGGAAAAGGTTTTTGTGTTCATTATTGAATTAAAGCTTCTTTAAGCTTTAAAATATTGAAAAGCCTAATAGGCCAAAATTTATAAATACAAAGAAGTCGCCTCCATTAACCGCGAAGCACGCTCGATCACGCGTGCTATGTTACAGTGTGACACGGTCCTGCTAGGTCAAAACAGTACAAATCCACTTCCTATTATTATTTTTTGTCTTTCAAATCCTCAAATCTTATATATCGTACTTAAGAATAATACAAAAACTCAAGATTCATTTCTACTAAAATAATCAATTCCACCAAAAGAAGGAATCTCATATTTGTTAGATGTTTTTGTAATTTTTCATAAAGTTGGACAATATTTAATTGCATTTTTTCAGTTTTTAAATAACTTATCGGTTAAATTACGTAATTTGATCCGGATAAAGATAATAAAGTGACCCAATAAATGATCTAAATCAATGAATCAAAGTTCGGGAGGAAAATGAATCTCAATCAGTATGGACCGGACTCATATCGAGCCTGTAATAAGGAAGCCTGATATGAAAGCTATATATAAAAGTTAAGATCTCCTACAATCGCTCATATCAATCATAAGTATAAAGTTTCTCTGACCTGTTAAGAGAGCTTACGTTTTGAAAAAACTGTAGAAAGATGTTGATCGCATGTCTGTAAATGTTTTCAGTGAAAGTTTTGGAAGATTGAAGCTCATTTTAGCCTTAAAAACTGTTTCAGAAGTTCAGATGGAATTAAAATAAGGTATTTCACATTTTCTTCATTTTTAACCCTTTCATAAACTATCTAAGATACGTAAATAAGGCATGGTTACGTATTACAATATCAAGCTTAGGTACAAGCAAGTATCAACTCTTTTGTCCTAATTGATAACTAAAATATCGATCAAATATTAGTCTAAATTGTAATTTTAAAAAAGTTTCAAGCCTAGGTTTAAAAAATTTGAACTTTTTCCTAAAACTAACCTTGGTCGTCGACTTTCATCACATGGACTCTTTCTCTCCTCTCCTCGCCAGAATACTCACTGTTGTTCCTCTCCATTTTCCTTTGCTCTGAACTCGCAAGCTTTTGTCATTTATCTCCTCAACTCCATCTTTTTCTCTCTTTGTGTTATCTCGTCGTAACTCTCCACCTTCTTTGTCGCCTCCTCTTGATTCGTCGTCTCCTCTCCATCCTTCTCCACCATTGTCCTCTATTGCTCATAACCTATCCATTGTCTTTTTCTCAGTCCTTCAACCTGCCAGTCATTACACCATTCCTACCGCTAGTTGTTGCCATCGCTCATCAAATTCAGTTTGAGTTAAAAACTTAAGTTGATGAGCTATAAATTGTACTGAGCGAAGAGTGAAACATGACATAATTGTTAGAACATGAAATGTCTTGACTTTTTGATTTCTCATGCATTGAATCACTAATTGGGAATGTTAAAGCTTGTTTAGATGATCCTAAAAGCTATGAAGTTTGGATCCAGCTTACTTAAATCGTTGTCTAATTATATCATCTGAAAGAAGAAAGTTAGATTGGATCTATAGAAAGGCATCCATAGTAATCTAACTGATATAAATGAACCTAAATATTAGTAGTTTTGATAGGCTTACATATGACTTGATGTGAATTGCTACATTAGTAAACGTCAAATTATAGTACAATAATTGTGGAAAAGCTTGCTTATGTCTTTACTATTTGAGGAAAATTGTCGGTAAGATGTGTACATATAATATTTCTCAAAATTAAATATTAGAATATAAAGGCTGAAACTTGCATGAAGGAGTTTATTATCGAATCGTTCCTATCCAAATTGTTTCATATATTGATTGTGAAGAATTTTGTTATTAGTCTGAACTATACATATTGACTTTTATTTGTTAATTAATTATCTTTTAGTTTTCTTACTTATTTATTTTACTACATAACATATAAATGAAGTTCAACTCCTGATAATTCAACATTTTCGAGAAGATACAATGATCTAGTTAGGCTTATGCTAGATTAGTTCTTGGTATGAAGAATCATATTATTTGTTTGTCTTGCAACATATATTTTAAAGGAAGGAGAATCAATAGATTAAAGAAATATTTAGCTAGGATCAAAGGTGATATAGAGTCATGTAATAAAGGTAGCCATGATTTGAAATGAAAGGTAAAACTTTGTTTGAAGAGTGTCAAAATGAAACAGAAAGAAAGCAAAGACTGAATTATGAAATTGATAGTGGAATTTCTTTTTGCAGCAGCTAGGATGATATTAGTAATGTTGAAGGTAGTGCTCCTGCCCTAAAGAAGAGATTGTTGGAAGTAATGTGAGAAAAAGAATAAAATAGGGGTCTAACTTTTTTGTTCTGTAAACAACTCTTGGAACTCAACATTCAATTCGTAGTGCATTACAATTTAAAGAAGCAACTCATAGTATGAACATGGTAATGGTTAGATGGTGGTATCATGCAAGTGTGTCATTCAGTACTTCTTAGTCTTATTACTACTAACCTATAATGGATGAGATGATCTCTTATGGTCTATGATACAAAGTTCCTCCAATTAATGCCTATAGAGATAATCTTTTGAGTAGCTCTATTTACAAAATAAAGAGTTAATTATTTGAGTGAAGAAAAGAATGACTTAAGCAACTTATGGATATTCAGTTATGTGTGATGATTACACAAATAGAAGGTATGATCGCATTATCAAATTTTTTGTTTGTTCTTCTAAGAAGACGATGTTTTGGGATTCTGTTGTTGTGTTTATCCTTGCAAGGATTGAGGATAATCTGTTAGAGATATTTGATGAAATTTTGAATGAAGTTGGACCTGAAAAACATTGTTTAGTCCATTATTGATAAGAATACTACTTATAAAGTAGTTGGGAAAAGGCAAGTATAATTTTTTCTATTAGAATATTTCTGCTACATATTGCATTCTCCTAATGTTGAAAAATATAAGAAATGTGAGATACTTTTCTATCATTGATAAAACTGTGTTGAAAGTAAGAAAAGTGATTAAGTTCATCTCTAATCATGTATGTGTTTCAAATTTGATGAGAAAAATTTTCACCAATGATAGGAATTTGTGTTGTCTTGCATTATAAGATTTGCAACTAATTTCTTATTACTTTAATATTTTGTTTAAATTAAAGAATTGAAATAAATATTTACAAGTAATAAATAGGTTGCATCTTAGTTTGTCAGGTTGAGTGTTGGAATAGAGGTTTCTATAATTATACCTGAAGATCATGAATTTTAGTCTCAATTTCAATTTGTCATCTAAGCTTGTAAGCCTTTAGCGAGAGTACTTCACATATCTAATAATGATCAGAAGGAAACAATGGGTTACTTTTATGATCCCACAGAGAGAGCGAAGGAAGCAATTAAGAATAATCTAAAAAATATGTTTTCCTTGTATATACCTTATCTTGTAGTCATGAATAAAAGATGAAAAAGACAACTTTACTTTTTTTTGTTTTTCGCTAGGAATTTCTGAATCCTCTTGTGTCTATATTTAGAACAATTTTTACAAATAAAGCTAAAGTTAATAATGAAATATTGTTAACTATCACAATAATTATTTCACGTGAGATGATGTAAGGTCTTTTTAACTTATAAATGGAGGTGTACAAAGATTTTTGTTGTGATTTTGATATGCCCATTATAATACATCAAAGAGATAAACTTAATCTAGGTATATATTTTTCACCTTTCGATACTTTTTATTATGTTTATAAGATTACTTTTTTTGTCTTACCATTGTTTAATGTGATCAATTTAGGCTGGTGTTTTAGAATTGTAAAGGTTTGCAATTTGAATTTTAAATCAATGTGTGAGGGCAACCAAGTGTGAAAGGAATTAAAGTATATTTGAATTAAGTTATTCTAAAATAAAAAGAAATAGATTGGAACACAAAAATTAAATAATTTAATCTTTTTTCAATACAACTTGAAGCTTTAAGAAATGTATGTTATTATCATTATTAAGATGAATATAATTTCTTAATAATTTAAATTTATTTATTTAGTATGACTCTTACTAGAAAAAGTAGTTCTATATATCAAATTTATGTTGATCATATCCTTCTTCTTATAGATTGATTTTATAAAGAACAAAATTTTATAGAAGAGAGTAACTTGCAAGATAATCTTAGATGAAAAGTTATTGACATATCATTTGGTGCGGAGAGTTTAAATGATATTAATGATAAGATTACCCTCATTAATGAGAATTTTTTATTAAATAAAAATTAGGAATAATGCGATTTAAAAAGATAAGTCATTTAAAGAAGTTCTAAGTTTTTTACTTTTTAATTTACTTATATTTTATGTATATGCTAAATTCTATAAATGTACTATAAATATAAAATTTTTAACTGTAAGTGTTTTCATTTAAGATTCTACTTCTAACTTGTTGTGTTACTTAATACGCTTGTTGTAATGTTTTTAGAATTATATTATTCTTATTATATGATGTTTTGATGTAATTAATTATAACATTTTAAGTATTTTTTATTATTTTTAGTTCTATATTTGCACAAGAATTAAATCTTCTTTTTTATATTAATTATGATTATTATTTAAATAATAGATAATAAATATGTAATATCAATAAAAGTAAAGAAGTAAAGAGATCGTTGCTATATCAAATTTATAGTATTAGGATGTTTTGAGATATGGTTAAAGTAAAAAAAAAAAATAACAAAATATATAATATAAAAATGATATAAATTGGTAATTGGTGAGTTATAACAGAAAATTTGAACATGCAGATAAGGTCATTATCGAATTTTGTCCTTACTTAGACTAGACTCCTACGCTACACCAATTACCTGTTTCGTTTGAATGAAAGCCACGTGCGAGAACAATTGCATAGATGCGCGTAAAGGCGACGCGCAAGGTAGAAAATCACCGACACCTCCAATTCCAGATATACTGAGATATGGCTTTCACGCTGTGCTGAAAAAACAGAAGAACATTACAAAAAATTGTTCCAGCAGGACGTAAAATAAAGGACGATAAAACAGAGAAGTCAGACTTTTCTATAGTCTATACGGGTCTCACTGTACTAATCACCAATAATTTTCTTTCTCCTGTTACTCTCTGTTTCAAGCGCTTTTGTTGGTGTGCCTTCTGGGTTTTCAAGGTGGAAGGTAGAAAATTAAGGTCGTTGCTTTATTAGTCTTTTCTTTTTCTCCTTCAGAGAGAGAAAACAACAAAGAAAAATGACTATAGAGAAGGGGATTGGAGAAGCCAAAGACCAGTTTCCCGTCGGCATGCGGGTTTTGGCCGTGGACGATGACCCCACTTGTCTGTTACTGTTGCAGACTCTGCTTCGTCGATGCCAATATGATGGTTTGCTCTTCTTCTTCTTCTTCTTTCTTTCCTCTTTTTGGTTCTGGATTTGTTGTGGTTGACTTGTCCATGAGTTTCTGTGTTGTTTCATGATTTGTTTCTAAGGTTCTTATGTTGGTTTGATTGCCTAAGTCCTTTAAATACCACAAGTTTGGTGCTTTTGTTGAGATGACCTAATTCTTCATTCTGTAATTTGTGAACTGAGTTGCCTATGATATGGAACCTGTACTTAATGTTCTAGACCATTCAATCAAGTGAATCTCTTGATTTGTCACTTCTCCTTGAGCAAAGCTGTCATCTTTCTTTTTGAAGATGGGTTCTTAGATATGTATATACTTCAAGAAGCTTTATTCCCCATTTCTTGAAGTAGCTTTTGCCGTTATTGTTTATCTAGGATTATATGATTCCATTTTTCTGTTTCGTATTCAAGTTCTTGAATTTTGTTGTCGTTCGGTTTTACATGATTCAATTGGTTCAAGCATTTTTTTAATTATATTTTTCCAAATGGGCATATGTATGGACTTCTGTTGTTTGAGTTTCTCACGGGAGCTTATGAAGTTGCTTATATTTCATTACGGAGAACGTGGATTCTGCAGTTACCACAACGAGTAATGCAATCACAGCACTGAAGTTGTTGAGAGATAACAAGAACATGTTCGACCTGGTTATCAGTGACGTCCATATGCCAGACATGGATGGTTTTAAGTTGCTTGAGCTTGTGGGCCTTGAGATGGACCTACCTGTTATAAGTAAGTGAACAAGCTGCCCATAGTATTTCAAAATATTTCCTTTATTTTTCCCTCAAAATTGGATGAAACATGGATAGCTGATTCTGCATATTTTCACGAATGGGGAACAAAATTGTTGACTTCTAAAGCTCGTGCCATTCCAGAGTTCAAGCACCATTAGAAGAGATATTGGTTGTTGGAGTTGATTGGAGTTTGAAATCTATGAATACTTCATTTTTATTTATAATTATTTGTTTGAAGATTAAGGTCATGCCATTCTAGTCGGTTAAGACTGTCTGATGATCTTTTTCACCAACGTTTAACCAAGTAATCAATGCCAATGTGCAGTGTTGTCAGCTAATAGTGATCCTAAGCTTGTGATGAAGGGGATCACTCATGGAGCTTGTGACTATTTGCTGAAGCCAGTTCGAATTGAGGAGCTAAAGACCATCTGGCAACATGTAGTTAGGAGAAGGAAAATTGATACTAAGGACCTAAATAATTTTGAAAATCGAGACAAGCCTTCTCGTGAAAGTGGTGAAGCCTCACTTGATCCAAAGCTTACCAAGAAAAGAAAGGACCAAAATGAAGATGAGGATGAAAATCACGATGAAGATAGGCATGAAAATGAAGATCCAGCAACTCAAAAGAAGCCTCGGGTTGTTTGGTCAGTTGACCTACATCGCAAGTTTGTTGCTGCTGTTAATCAGCTTGGCATTGACAGTATGTCCTTATCTCTTAAACATACTATGCTTCTTGGAATTTACATGAAAAGCATATCACTGGTAATTGAGTAGATTGAATATTGTGCAGGTCAGACATACCAAATCGAGTCCAAAATGCAGATTATTGTTTTACCTTAATTCTGATATTTTCTTGCTCACTATGCAGAGGCAGTACCTAAGAAGATTCTCGAGTTGATGAATGTTGATAAGCTTACAAGGGAAAATGTGGCGAGCCATCTTCAGGTGTGTACTGTTGGCTTTCCTGCCTTGGTTGAAACATGTTGCCAAACAAAAGCTAAGTGAATCATTCTTTGGTTGCAGAAATATAGGCTTTACCTTAAAAGGATTAGCACTGTGGCAAACCAGCAAGCTAACATGGTGGCAGCATTGCGTTGTGAGGATGCTTCTTATTTGCAGATGAATTCAATGAATGGACTTGGATTACACAACCTGGCAACTGGCGGGCAGTTCCACACTACAGCTTTCAGACCACTCTCTCATGGAGTGATGCTCGGAAGACTAAATTCCCCAGCGAGTTTGGGCCTGCGTGGCCTTCCTTCTCCTGGAGTGATTCCAATAGGGAATGAGCAAAGTGTTGGCCATTCAGGCAACAGTCAGAATAACTTCCAGTCAGTCATACAGCCTGGAAAGGGTACAAGTATGCTTCAAGGGATGCCATTGTCTGTAGAACTTGATCAAATGCAACCTAGCAAGGGTGCTAGTTATGGCAGAGAACTTTCCAGCACAATGGATGATACAGCCACTTTCCCCATTTCCAATGGCTTTCCAGATTCAAATATGATCATAGGAAGCTCAGGCATTACTTATCTCGATGTTTCAAACAGACCTTTGATGCTAGAAGAGCTTGCTCAAGCAGATGTAGCTGGGAAAAAGTTAGGCAAACAGTCTTCTTTTACCATGGCTCCCTTGGATTCAGTTTTCTCTACCCTTGCTACAGATCACGGTAGATGCAATGAAAGCTGGTCAAGTGCTACTCCTTCAGTTGTTACTCAGTCAAATTCTTTTACGTCAAATGACCATTTTAAACAGCCTGCTTTACGTCCTAGCATCATTGGGGACTGCATGTCCAAAATGGCTTTGCAGGGTGGAACTAATCATGGTGATGTTTCTTCTATTTCATCATTGCCCATTCACTTGCAAAACTCTAAAGCAGATTTACGGTATCAAGTAAATTCAGTTAGCACTAATAATGGACAGATGATTCAAAATACTTCTCATGTTTGGGATGACATGAGACTAGGTACACATTATCAGTCAAATGCCTTTTGTAGTTCTAATTCTACTCTTGCTGGTAATGTTTCTGAGAGTCCTAGGGTCCATAGTTTGGAGTCGAGTAGCAGTAGTTTCCAGAGAACGACAAGCTTCAGTTCAACAGCACAATCAGTTTCTGTTGACGCCTCTTTCATGAGGCATAACGAGGCTCTAAAGTCAGCGTTGGAGACATATGTAAGGTCAAAGGAAGGGTATGATGTAAGGGAGCAGAAACAGCATGAATCTTCTTTATACAATAATTTTGGCTGTTTGGAAGATATAGCAAACGTGATGGTGAAACAGGTAAATACTTGATACCGTGAACATTTGTCTAAAGTTGAATCTATTTCCTCTATCTGACCCCTTGAACAAGAATCTGTTGAGGTGCTTAATGATATGAACAAAGTTAAATTTGTTAGCTGCCTTAGTTAGCAGTGACATCTAATATTTTACAAAAGGATCTTGCAGAATGATTTTCTTGTTCAGCAGTGCCTGTAAATGTTTCTCCCTCAAACATCTTTTATCATTTGCTTCCCCCAATTCTGTGGCTTTATTTCTTTGTCATCTGTATTTGATTTGGTGAATGCAGGAACAAGACGAGGGCAGATTTATAAAAGGAGACTTAGGATCTGGTTCTTATTCTTTTAGTAAATGCATGTAATTACGGATGAAGAATCTGCAACAAAACGACGGCTGCTTCTTGATGGGATTTTCATTATGTAAAGGATCAATCTATGTATCATACTCTTTTTTATTTTACTTTTGGATATTCCTCTGTCAGTACTTGGAAGTTTTTGTTGATGATCACTGGTTCTTTGCTCAAAGTCATAGATGAATTTTCCATCGTCACTTTAAAGATGAAAGATTAGGGGTATTATGTTCTGACTTTCTTCTTTATTCTTTTTGTGTTCATAGTTCTTTGATTTGTTATTATAATATTGGGTTGATTAAAAAATTTTTCTTAATTTTTTAATTATAACTTGAACTTTAAAAAGTGATAATTAAATATTTAAAGTTTTCACTAATATAGTTCATTATTAGATAGAATTAAGGCAAACCAACATAGAATTAAGGCTATGGAAAAATGAAAAAAACAAAATTTTAAATAAGGCGGACAAATTGATAGATGAAAGATGTGGGAAGTAGTGCGGATAAGCCCTGGGCTGGGCTTGTTGTATAGTAAAATTTTTGTTAATTTTAAATATTATAAATTATGATAAATTAATTAAACTATATACCATATATTTATTTTATAATATTTTTGACGTGAAAATTAAAGTTCACGTGTCATTCACATGATAAATATGTTAGTTGACGTGATAAGTCACATCAATATTAGCAGAAAAATTAACGTCAAATTATATTTGTGAAAAATTAAGCTTTTAATTTTCACTTATTTAAGTTAAAGTAATAATTAAGACTTTTTTTTTATAATTAACCTTATAATATTTTTTTGTTGGTTTATGAATCTAACTCAAAGACGTTGAGTTTACTGGTGTATTTCTGGTTAAGAAATATTGGAGAAGGATTGAGAATTGCAGGTTGATTGTATATGTAAATCTCTTCTGCGATTGTCGGACGTTTTGTTTACTGGATTATGGGATTTTTAGGAGTTGGAAGCAAGCAAGAGTGTTGTTTATAGGCAATAAACGGAGAGTTTTAAACCATATGGCAAAAAGATATATAGAAAGATAACGTAGGTGTGGAATATCTTTGTCTTGTTGGTAACCTAAGAAAAAGCTTTGATTGAAAGTGCTTTTTGCTGGTTATTTTTCTTAATTAATGTGAAGAATAATAGCCTAATAGGACATATAGTTGTTTTTACCAAGTGTCAGAGTGTGCAAAGCATAATGAGGTGAAGTTTGTAGGCAATATAGTTGTGGGTGAAGGGAAGGGACTGGGACTTTATTATTGTTGACGACAACTAACAAACTCAGAAAAATAGGTAATAGTTTTAGAAAATTAAAGATTCAAAAGAGTAATTAAGTTTTAGTATTTTAGTTCCCTTATGTCCAAATCTACAGCTCTGGGTAATTAGGAGAACAAGGACCGCTTGACGTTTATGTCTCACCCGCAAAAAGTTTATGGCCTTATACTAATATTTTATTCAGTGTTAACTTAAATAATAAATAAATACAACAATCATCTAGCGAAGCCAAATATCGATTAGATACAACAATATTTTATCAATGTGGGACTAAATACGGTAATCCAACTTATCATGTTTTTTTTCTTCTTCTTATTATTAGGATTTTAGTCCATATATTGCTTCATTGATCCTATAAAAAAAAAAGAAAATTGAAAGAGTTATTGTATCAAGTTAGAGGCAATTTTTTCAATTAAATTTTTTCTTTTTCTTTTTAGTTTCTTTTTTTCAAAACTTAGATAACTAGTCTAGTCTAGTTTACTTATTAAATGTGATAATTGATAAAATTAAGGCATCTATTTTTATTTTCAACTGTTTTAAAAAACAAAATATATAATAAGTAAAATATTTTCGTTCACTTTTATGTCCTTTTTTTCGAACTTACCTATTCCCACATTTTAATATGAACGTATTCAGTAGGACAAGTATTTTTAATATATGTTCCTTTCTTATATGTCCAAATCTTATAGCTGTATACAAAACTTACATTTTTTTTTTGTATTTTTAGGTTGAAATTATAGTGGAAAATATGGAATCATCAAAAAAAATATTTGATGAACTTAACATCATCTACTCGTAGTAAGTTTGATCCAACATAATATTATTTTTCTTCTTCCCAAATATTTGATGGAAATATTTAATATAATTGTATGTTTTGTGGTAGAATGTTTAAAGGAGGGATTTACAAAATGAAAGAATGAATATCTTGCTAGTGCTAGGGATAATATTGCTTCTCATAAAAAAGTATCATTTAATGTATCTGAGAGGATTGGAAATTATTTGCAAAAAGTAAAAAAGAAAAAGGAAAAATAAAGAGGCTCATAATGTATCTTTTGGAGATGATGAGGTACAACAAATATTAGATAAAGGAAAAGGGAAAGTTATTATTGACATAAATTCTTATTTTCCTCCGATAGCTACTTCTAGTTTTCAACTTAGTTTACAAAGTGATTTGGTTGAAAAAGATGTTGTTTTACGGTGTAAACGAGTATAGGCTAGATGGCTATATCATTCATATTTTCCTTTAAATGCTTGTTTGATTATTGTGAAGACTGTGACTATACTTATAAGGTTGTTAAGGACTGTAGACTCAAATGAGAAGCCATCTTTGAGATATATATATATATATAGTGAAATGTATAAAGTTCACAAAACAAATATGAATCTTTTTAAATGGAAGGAGAAGTTGTACAAGTCTTTTATAAATATTCTTAACCGGTGATGGGATAAAAATCTTACTCAAAGGATCCACTTAGCGGCTTATTTTCTCAATCCTTATGTCCTATATAATGGAGATCTATGTACAGATGTTGATATTATTAGCGGTCTCTTTGATTTAATAGAATGCAAAGATATTTTTCTAATAAAGATCCATCAATGGCAACAAATGAAATTATATTATATCATAAAGGTTTATAGAGTTTTGTTAGATCTTCTACAAAGTGAGAACTTACGAAAAAAATGCACCTAATAAGTTTTCATACTTTTAGTTTATCCTTTACTTATTAATAATATTTTTTACATTTATAATTACTGATTTAAAATGAAGATAAGTGGTAGAGATTATTTGGTGAAAGTACTCTAATATTGGGAAAGCTTGCTATTAGATTTCTTAATCAAATAACTTCTACATCAGCTTGTGAACATAATTGAAGCATTTTTTTTAAATATATTAGTATGAAAAAACACAATCAAATAGAACATCAAAAATTCAATAACTTTGTTTACGTTACTTATAATCTAAGAATGCAAAACATGTATTTTCTTGATTTGTTTTTATTTTTCATTAACTTTATTTTTATTATTAGCATTATAATTTCTCATTTAGAATGAAGAACATGTATTTTATTTATTTATTTGTTTTCATTTTTCATTAACTTTATTTTTATTATTAAAATTATAATTTTTATTATTAAAATTAATATTTTTATTATTAAAATTATAATTTACGTTACTTCTATTATATCGATTGTATTGATCATATTGATTTTCAAATTGAAGAAGTAGAACCATCACTTCCATTTGCGAGGTATCTTCTAAAAAATGGGATAGTAGCCCAATAGACTATGCCTGGATCTCTGGACCAAAATTGTGTGGCAGAAAGAAGAGACCCAGCATTATTGGATATGTTACAAAGCATATGCTAAGTAGCTCCAAACTTGCTAAGTCCTTGTGGACATGGTATGGAGCATCTTAATGTTCAATATTAGAAATCACGCTTAGGTTTACAAGAAAACTAGAAGTTTAACTTGTGGCTCCTGAATCCTTAAGTTTTTACTATTTTATTATTCAATTTCAACAGAAAGATATAGAAATATTTTAAATTATTATCCAAATTATAAAAAATTCATATGCACACAAAAATTATTAATAAAAGAAGTGGAAAATTTATGCAACAATGAAATTTTGTTAATGTCTAGTAGTAAAATTTCCTTATCAAAATTTTGTGTTCTTAAAAGAAAAATTATGAAGAAATGGAATGGAAGAATGAAAAGAAATAGATAAATGCAATTTAATATATAAACAATCTAGATTTAAGTTAATAAAAGAGTATAAATAAGAGATATCATTAAAAGGCAATCTTATGAGTGTTTTTTTAATTGTTAACTTATAATAGTATTTTAACAACATATTATTAAGATATGGAATTTATGTAAAAGTTGTAATGGTATCTTATGAAATTTATCTAATAATTGTAATGGTAGTTTATGTTTACGACATTATATATTCAAACTCATGTATAAATACTTCTATTATGTAATAATTTAGATGTACAAAAATAAAAAAGTATCTTTCTTGCTTAGGTTTCTTTTCTTTTTACATGGTGTTGAATTCTAAGGTAGTCTTGAAGTCTTCTAGCATTTCATTTGAAAAACATGAAGGTCCAGTTAACAATAAAGCCAAATGTCGTCTTCTTAGTGTTCAACATATCGCCAATTGGTACCATATCATTAGTCACATCTATGCGCCATGCCAACATTAGGTCTCACTCTGCCACGTCATTCCCTATGTCATCACAACTTCAGTCAGTTTGATCTAAACTAGCTCAGTTCAGATCTATTGACCAACCTTTGACTGACTGGTTAAACTAATTTCTTGTTGATTTTTTCTCAATTTAAATCGATTTACAAGATTTTTGGTTGTTCTAAACTTATTTTTAGGATCAAAATGGTTAAATTCTAGTTTTATAGATAAGTTTCTTTATTTCTGTTTGTTTTTAGGCCTTGTTGTTAAGGACTTCTCTTCTATTTGCATTACATATACTTCTAAACTTTATCAACGCATTCCTCAATCAATTAATGTTATTGTTGATAGATCAAACTATGATATGTGGATTGAGGAAATGTGTATCTTTCTCAAAAGTTTATTTTTTGGTTTATTATTACCGGAGAAATACCCAAACCTACTTAAAAGCTAGATAAAGCAAAAGACATATTCGTAGAATGTCTAATTTCTTAGAATGGTATGAATAATCAAATTATAACATGTTTTCACAATACGTCCAAAGTAATCAAACTTGATTTTTGATGGATTGATACTGCTAAAGAGGTTAGATTTCCTAAAATATTGTTATTATATATTTGATGACGTCAATCAATTTCAAATTTATAGATAACTTTACCATAAATAACAATATGGAAAACTATATATAGTTATATATCTGAATTACTTGAGCTTTGATATTAATTGGCAATTGGAGTTCCTATTTGTCCTAATCCTAACTCTTTCATATTTGATTCCTTAAAAGCTCCCTCTATTTTGTATATTTTCCATACAACTAATAACTCTACTATGAATTTTCAAAGTGTATGTACTATTTAAATACCTAAATTGTCTTTGTCTGATACTTTTCTTGTTTCTAAACTATCTTTATATCTTATATACATTGTTCAATTATGTGAACTTGATAATTAAATTATTTTCTTAGAGTTATGGATGTACTATGTAAGATTCACAAACAAGCAAATTGTTGGATCGAAAACAAAAGTATGCAAGATTTGGCTAAAACGGTAGATTTAAAAAAAATTCAAAATCAAAACGCAATGGAAAACATAACCAAATCAACATGTTTCAGCCATACATGATACGGTATAAGAAAAATAATTTACATAAGAACAAGGTGGTAGAAATATACCGACTCCTTGCTATAGCTTTGACTCCTCGCTTATGTATCCTTTCCAAATCCTTGCTATAGCTTTGAGTCTTTTATATCCTTTCCTTTGTTAATGTATCTTCTCGTTGTTGTTGTATCCTCGACCAATCCGATCTACCACTTATTCTTTGTGGACAACTTGGTTAACAAGATCATTTGGTGGGAAAGGAGAAGAAA
>JANKOD010000008.1:14717888-14739349 GCA_026284645.1 Erythroxylum acuminatum | reverse complement strand
TTTTATATAATAATTTTCTACACTAATCCCATACACCATTTCATTGCTCTTTCTAACTCCAAAAATCATTTTTACTTTACCTTATCACTAATAACCATCAAATACTAAATAACACTATATCCATATTTTCCCCTCCTATTTACACAGTGTTCAAGAAGATGTATGTAATTTCCATGATCATGCAAATGATAGTAATTTCATCAAATTTATTTCATAAATCCACAACTCTAAAGGATTTACTTAATACTTACCTGTTAAAAATTCCAAGATCTTCAACGATCCCAAAGCCCTAAATTCCATGCAATTCACGTACACCAATGTATAAATTGACCAACTTCGGGTTTTTCTTAGGGCAGAAGAAACAAATAGCAAGGTGGCGGTGGTGTGGGATAAGGAAAAGCAAAGAAATCTCTCAGAGGATATTTGATGAAAAACTCTGTGTATTGGAAGGAAATTTGAACAAGGTGACTTGAAGTAACACTTAGACATATAACTTAGTCCTTTTTAACTCTCTGAGATCATAACTCACTCTCAAACAAAATTAAAAAGGCAACTTACTAAGTCAGTGACACTTGTCACTTTCCTAATGTCTAAGCTCTAACCAAGTTCCTTTTGAACTAATTTCTTTAACTCTCATCTTTACAATCCAATTATCTCCAATATTATTTTGATTCCTTTTTCCTATTTTCCGAAATTTTCCGAAATTATTCCTAAATTCACCAAAATTCAAAAAGACAACAATTCCACTAATCAATAAATTTTCCAATATAAATAAATTTAAAATTTCTAAAAATCACAACTCAATCCAGTTATACCCGGAATTATCCATGAATGCATGTACAATTATTTTCATGTACAAAATTTTCACTATTCACGTGTATGTATATGACATATTATGCATGAGCATAAAAATACATTTCTAATCTCTCATTAATCACTCATATTTACTATTCTAGCCTCCCCACAGGTAATGGGAAGTTACATGGTGGATAAGGGGAATCATAAGAATACCACCAGTTGCCTACCTTATAGGATGTTGCTCACCAAGATTTTCAACCATTATGAAGTTCCTTTTGCAAATCTGAATTGGTATGCACCGGCTAAGTTTCACCCTTCCATTCGCTATCAATTTGGATACAAATTGAAAAACAATGTCTGGGTAGACAAAGGATCTAAAAGAGTAGCATAAAACTTAAATCATGCTCCAGACCAACAAACTCTTGTTTCTCCTTAGGATGAAAATAGTGCAAAACTCCATCAATAACTACAGAACATTCAAGCCAATCGAGAACATATGCGATTACAAATAGATAGCATGCAAAATTAGCCTCTTAACATGCAGATTTTGCTGAGAAAAATATTTGAATACCTTCATTAACCCTATTGCTATTCTTTTCTACTTGGCTTATTCGAACTTATGATAGTTCCTTCCTTCCTATACTCAATTATTTTTTATAATGACAAAGGGGGAGAGTTTATGTTAATATATTTTTTTGCATATTTCTGCATATATGATGGTATATTTCTCAATGTTGCCTCAATTATATATATGATTGATTCTGTTGTTGAATTTGTGAAAATATGTGATATATAAACGATAGGTTCCTTTCTTAAGAGACAGGCTACTTCTAATTATGTTTGAACTTATAAAAGTCACAGGTATCTTTCAAAATCATCTATTATCTCTTCGAATTTTGAAAAATATTTCTATTATTGCTTGTCATCATCAAAAAAGGGAAAATTGTTAGCTCAAGGTTTATATTTAACAATTTTGATGATAACTATATAATATTTTAAAATTCAAATTGGATGTTTTTCCTTGTATAGATAATGGTATTTTTAAAGAAAATAAAATCATAGGAAAATTACTTCCTTTCTTGCAGGAACATTCTTAGTAAACTTTCCTTATTAACAGCTGGGAGGATCTTACCTTTTTCGAACAATTAGCTTCGAAAATTTTTATTCCAACAAAAATGGTATTGAAAATCAAAAGTCAACTCAGAATTAAGATGAAGCAATAACTAGTTGAAGAAATTGACTATTTAAAGAAGAGCAACAACATTTGTGAAGTAACGAACATACACAGACTTTTGAAACATTTGAGCAGCATCTATATCCTTGAGAGTCATATCATTCTTATTGTGCCTTAGAAAGTGAAATCACTCTATCAAGAGATAAATTTTTATTTGAGAACTTAGTTTTGATTTTACATGTTATTTTTCTATGAGCTTTTAGAAGCTTGTTATACACTTCAAGTGTGGAAGGTTGGATAACCTTGAAAAATATATAATTGTGAGCTTGAAGAGGCTTGTCAAATTTAATACTCGGATTCTTATCGTGAAATACTCAAGTTGGATACTTGAGGACTAGATGTAGGCTTGGTTGTTAGCTAAACCAGTATAAATCTACTATGTCATTCTTTCTCTCTTCCTAAATTTTAAATTTTCGTGTTATAAGTTTGTGTTTTTAAAAGGCTCTTTTAGTTTTTCAATAGGCTTCTTTTTTCATAAAATAAGAGGTTCTTTTCGTTTTAAGCATCAACAGGCTCCTATTAATTAACAGGCTTATTTCTATTTGAGCTTTAGTAAGCTCCTATTGATTAACAGACCCCTTTCTTTGTGAGCGCAAATAGGATCCTTTCGATTAATGAACTTCTTTCATTTTGTAAATAACTAATAAGATCCTTTCTTTTTAAACGTTAATAGGTTCCTTTTGAAGTTTAATAGGACCTTTCCATTTATCAACCCCTTTTGTTTAAGAAGGATGTTTTAAAGATTTAAAATACCTTGCAAATTTTTACACACAATTCACCCCACCCCACCCCCCTTTCTTGCGTGTGTTTGCTTTATCATAATTCATGTTATTCATCTTGTGTATGCTTCTCTCTCCAAACTTCCTTTGATATGTATCCAAATTTTTATGATCAGAGACAGATAGTTTTTTTTAAGTTAAGTAAATGATTGAATTAATAGGAAATCAAAAGAATGTACATCTCAAATTAAGTTAGTAAGGAAGCTTTAGCGTATTCTAATAGGTCTTAGAAACTAAAAAGTTAACAATTATAGTAGGAAACCAAATGTGGACAAGATTACACATATATTAAGCAGAGGAAAAGATAAACCTTGGTTAATAGACAAATTAAAGCATAACTTTAGTGAAAGGTGAAATAGTCTCTTTGTAATTTTCTCAATACAACATGATTACTTGCCAAAGAGCCTTGAGTTCCTTTATTGCCATAAGGAGTAAGCCAATGAGCCAAATGCCATCTTAGATAGCTTCAAGTCTCCTTTCTACCTAATTTTTAAACATGTAACATAGTTGGGGATAGACATCTAACCTGAAATGGAAATGTGCAAATTAAAAGTAATCAACAATGGGATTATAGCCTAGTGGAGTAATCACAATCAAAGAAAAGTTGATTTAAACATTCCTGAGATCATTGGCATAATATATATAGTCAGTCATATGAAATTTTATCCTGTCTTTTGTCTTTAGACTTCTTTAAGAAGCTAATCAAAATATGAATGAATGAGAAGGAATGATATGCAAGTCCAATATAAGCTTAAACTAAGAGAAGGGAGTAGCAGTCTCTAAAAATATCTCCTTACAGGAGGCAAAGGTAAACCTATTGGATTTACCATCTTTCTAGATAATGTAGTCATATTTAGATTGTTCAAGGAGGCATGTTGGCCAATTAGTGGTGATAGAATAGCTTCCTCTTAAAGAGAAAGGTCAAGACCAGTTAGTATTTAGCATAAGAGCCTTTACTTTGGCCTTGCTAGGGATTATTGTTCTAGAGCTAGCCATATCACTAATTCTATATAAAGGGCCCAAGGAGTGTCAATTATCATACCATATATCAATAGTCTAACCATTTCCAACTTTGTGGAGCATAAAAGGTTGTATTATCTTCATCAATCTAAGAACTTTTTGGAATGTCCAAGACTGCATTAGGTGAAATTGCCTAACTGCGTTCTCTTTTCAGGAAATAACTATGTACCTATTTCACCTATAAATTCTCTTTCTCTACATAAAGCTTCATAATCTCTTAGATAACAAGACTTTTCTCATTTCCTGATAAAAGTGATACCAAGTCCACCTAATTGTTTGGGCTGACAGAGCAAGGACCATCTTATCAAGGAATTATGCTTAAAGAGACAACTCCATTCTATATGAAACCTCTAATTAATTTATTAATGTTTTTTATGACTCCTTGGGAATAACAAGGTGGGAGAACCAATATATATATATATATATATAAGCTACATAAGACAAAAGTAGTTAATTGAAGCCTTCCTCCATATGACAAAGCTCTATTGCACCAAGCATGTAATCTTCTTTGAATTAAGTTGACTAGGGGGCTACATTAAGTAGTACTTTGTTTTACTGATGAGATGGGGACCCTCAAATACTTAAAATGAAGCTTATTTATCCTTAGTACCATTGAGGCAACAAAGTTACTAACACTTAAGTAGGTTCAATAGATAACATGTTGGAGCTTTTCATTAGATTAGAGGTAAGACTTTAAACAATTTTAAACGTTTCTAGAGAATTAATGAGTATTATAATTAAAGATTGATCATCACCAAAGAGCGTAAGAAGATCATCAGCAAATAAAAGCTGGGAGATTTTGTGTTTGCCACACTTGTAATGGTACTTAAAATCAGGATTTTTACTAATATGAAATGTAGTGATCCTTGAGAGGACTTTTATATAATCACCCTTCCTAAGACCCTAAGTAGCCTTAAATACTCTAGTTAGTTCACCATTAACCATGACAACATAAGATAGATTTAATGCAAGCTAAGATCTAGTTTACAAGGCATAATTTTGGTCAGTTTTATTGATGTTATAACCCTCGAATAACTCATGTACAATAAGTATATTGTCACCAATAGATCTACCTCCTATATAAGCTCCCTAAACAGGATTGATAATTTCTCCAAAAGTTTTGCTTATGAGCTAAAATCTTTGAGATTAGCTTATAAAACACATTAAAATATGCAATAGGTCTATAGTCATTCAGATAGCTACACAGAGCCACACAACTGTATCCTTTAGGAACAACATCAATCTTTCACTTGTATACCTCGATTCATCTAATTTCAACTCCTTTTAAGCCATGAAGGAAATTAGAACCTAAAAACATAATATACATGAATTAATTATCAAAAATAATAAGAAACTCTAAAATAAACAAACAAAATGCATTAAATATGGGAATAAAAATATGGTCTATTTAGCATTTATTAGGCATCAAAGGTTCAACCATTTGAATTTATTAGACTTACCATGTTGGGTAAAAAGAATATGGTGGCTGGTTTTCTAATGAATAGAGGAGAAAATATTCATGTGAAGCTTATTTCTTGGGGAAGCAATGTCAAGAAAAATCTACAGTAAGTAAAGCCTAGAGGACTATTAAAAGGTTAATGTTGGTATATGCATATATATATGGGCCAATGAATATACTCTCTTTAAATAGAAGTAAGTATTTCTTAATTTGTATAGATGATTTTTTATAATGATATAATTTTATTCTTTAGAAGAAAATTCAAAATTTTCCTATTACTTTAAGAAATTTAAAGAAAATTTTAAAAAGGAAAAGAGTTGTTCTATCAAGAAACTAAGAATTGATTATGGATGCAAGTTCATATCCACAAAATTTACTTTCTATAATAACCGTGGGATCCAAAGGCAACTCACTACTAGCTATACACCTTAGCAGAATACCGTAATGAAGCATAAGAATATAATAGTTGTAAAAGTTGCAAGAAGCATGTTAAAGGAGAAAAGGCTTTAGAATAAGTTTTGGGTTGTAGTTATAGTTGTTGCAATTTACTTATTGAACAGATTTCTAACTTAACTTTTCCAACAAATGACACCTACGAAGCTTGGCATGGTAGGAGACCGATCGTAAGCCATTTAAGAACATTTGGTTATATAGCTTATGTTTTCATACTTTCTAAGTTAAGAAGTAAATTGGATAAGAGCATAATATGTATTTTTGTCGGCTATAGTGGAGAAACTAAATGTTATAGGCTATATAACCCAAACAGTAACAAGTTATATATTAGTCATGATATTGTATTAATGAAATGAAGCCTAGAATTGGGAAGTATTGCTAATACAAATAATAAGAAGCAGAACAACTCTTGAGCCATTCAGACTTGAGAATCCAAATAAGACTCCTTCATCCTCTCCAAATTCTACACTAAGTAGGGTAAAGAGCCTTTGTAGGACCTCAGCCTCTCGGGCCTCGCGTTCACAAAACCTCGACCTCTCAGGCCTCACGCCCACCCGTTTGTAGATATTGTCCGCTTTGGGCCTCGGCCTTTAGGGCCTCGCACCCTCACGGTTTTGTTTTTCCAAGACTTCCCAGGAAGTCAACCATCCTGGTACTGCTCTTGTGCGTTAGAGCACACCCTTATAAGAGGTGCTTCGTTCTCCTTTCCAACTGATGTGGGATCTTACAATCCACCCCCTAGGAGGTCCAGCGTCCTCGCTGGCACAACGACCCAGGTACTGTCTCTGATACCAATTATAAGACTTCGACCTCTCGGGCCTTACGTCCACAGGACCTCGGCCTCTCGAGCTTCGCGCCCACCTGCTTGTAGATATTGTCCACTTTGGGCCTCGGTCTCTAGGGCTTCACACCCTCACGATTTTGTTTTTCCAAGACTTCCCAGGAGGTCACCCATCCTGGTACTGCTCTTGCCCCAACACGTTTAACTTCGGAATTCTGATGGGATCCAATATATTAAGGCATAAAAAACGCATCTACAAGGGGAAGGTATCCACACCCTTATAAGGGGTGCTTCGTTCTCCTTCCCAACCGATGTGGGATCTTACAGCCTTGATGAAATTTATGCTTCTTGTGGACATGCTTGCTTTGGCTTGGAACCATCTTATTTTAAAGTAGTTGGAGAAAATGAATGGTGTGAGGTCATAAAAGGAAAAAATGCAACCATTGAGAAGAACAGTCATTGGTGGATTTACCCAAAGGAAAAGAAGCTATTGGTTTTTAATGGATCTTTAAATTAAAGTACAATGCTAATGAATCATTGCAAAAACACCAAGCTAGACTTGTAAATGGATATTCACAAATCCTAAGTATTGACTACACAAAAATCTGTAGTCCTATTTTTTGTTTTAATATTGTGAGTACCTTTTCAACCTTAGTTGTGCAAAATAGTTGGGTAATCTATCAATTAAATATGAAGCCTACATTTCTTAATGGTGATCTTCTTAAAGATGTGTATGTTGAACAAACACAAGACTTTTAAGAGAAAGGGGACATGTATAATGTTTACAAGTTACATATATATAGGCTTGGCAAATACCAAGAGCATAGTTTGCTAAGATTGATACTTACTTTACTAATAATGAATTTTATAGGAGTCTCGTTAAACCAACCTTATATATGAAAAGTATTGACAATGATTTTTTAGTTGTAAGTTTGTACATGAAGGATATCATTTATATTTGAAATCCCTTTTAGTTAATGGATGAATTAAAAAAAATCAATGATGCTAATATTTGAGATGTCTGTTCTGGGTATTTTACATTATTTCTTATGATTGAAATTTTTGCAAGGTTCAAATAAATTTGTGATTCATCATAAAACACTAACGAGAAATTATTGAAGAAATTTGGTATAGTATATTGCAAACCTACAAAGATACTATTAAATACTAATGAGAAGCTTTTGTTGAATGATGGGATTAAAAAGATAAATAAGAGACATTTTAGGAGTCTAGTTGAAGGGTACCACCAACACACGACCAAATATTATGTTTGCAGGCTGTCTCACTTTCAGGTTCATGCACAATCTTAGCAAGCATCGTTTCGTAGCAATCAAGAGAATTATGAGATACAGCCAAGGCGCAATAGCATTGGACATATTAGTACAAAGAAAACTCCTATGATCTTATTAGTGTCACTAACAATGCAACCTATGCAAATGATAAAAAGAAGCACAACTAATTACATTTTTTGTCTTAGTTCATGATTAATTTCCTAAACATCAAAAGACCAAGAATTTATTATCTTGTCAAGTGCTGAAGTAACAGTATATAGCTACCTCAACAACAGCCTATAACGCCATTTAATTGCTAAAAATCTTGAAACATCTTAAACACAAATTTGTGATCTTTTGTAATTAACAAGCCAATGTCCAAAAATATAACTAAAAAATCACTTCATCAATAACGTGCAACCAGATATTTTCACAAAAGCCTTGTCAAAAAATAAATTCAGAGAATTCATATTGGTGCTAGGAGTTCGATTTCACGTTTGAATTAAGTGTTGAAAATAATCTCAACTTGCTCTGACTTTGGTCTTGGAATATCTCTGTTGTTGCTGTCATTAATTGAGTAGATTTTTCTGCTATAAACCTTCCAAATTGTGTCACCTGCCAAAACATCGTAACAGTTAGGTTAAGAATGTGAGATTAATTCATTTATATGCATTTCACGTATCACATGCAAGTCCTCGCCTATATATCAACATGTATGCATATATACATATCAAAACATATGCGGAAGCATAACCGAAACAAACATCATTTTCTGTCTTGGAACTTAGCGACATGTGATTAAAGAAGTTTCTGATAATTCAAGCCCTTATCATATCAAGTACAATAGCGTCAAAAGTTCGAGAGAGAAATGTTTGCCTAAGAGTCGAGAAGAATTCTTTATACTGAAAGAGGTCGATCTTAACTTGTGTCGCTGCCTCTACCATAACTGCACCTTTGTTGTTGCACCCATTTGGCAGGGTACCAGGTAGACGAGGTTTATTAGTATTTAAGCCCTCTCTCTGAGAACTAATCTAAAGACAATTTCTAGCCAAACCTTGAGCTGAAGACGCGGGACTTTCAAGGAATGCTCAAGTATTGAAGAAATGACAGGTGGGTTATATTGAATACTGCATAGTTCACTCTTTTTGCTTGTCGTCTGTTATCTTCTTCTAACAAGGCAATAGCAATTTCTGCTTGCACTCTACATGCTTGGCTAAATCCAGGAAATTCAAGAAATATTTACAGATAAAAAAGCATAAGCAAAGCGCTAATTATACATAAATTTCAGGATTAAGAAATCAAGGTCTCCCTTTCTTATGAGTTTAGCTCTTATTTCTAGTTTTAGGTTCCTTGTTTCTCCCACCCAGTACAAAGTCTAGCATCTGATCGCACCCATTATGCTCCCAATTCTATCAAACCAAAATCACAAGCAAAATGAACTTAAAGAGTTTTTATAATATAATTGAAGTAGATTAATGATGAATATTTGCTCTTATCATTCTCCAAGATGAATTTTAACTCCTGTGCTAATATGATATATATAACATCATTAATAATAAACCAACTTAAAACTGATCTTATTTGATTTTTAAGTGAACAAATTTGATCTTTTAAAAATCTTTGTAAAAGCAACAGCATACCTTCAATGATGCAATTCAAAGTTTGTTTTACCTTTTAATGTAATTATGTGTAATAAAAAATTCAATGAAAAATTAAAATTTTTAAACGTCAGATATGAGTGGATGGTTAAAGGATCAGCGGAAACTGGCCCGTGCGCCATCGCTGGACTAAAATGCAGAAAGATGCTCATGAAATGAAACTCTATAGAAAAGATGATCTATAAACGGTCCAAATGTTAACTTACGAAGAGTTGATGGCTGCCAAAAGTCGAATCATCTTAAGAGTCGCTTATAAAGAGTTGATGGCGGCCAAAGTCGAACCATCTTAGAGTCGCTTAAAGTTCCTGAACTAGTTAAACATCAAAAGGAACGGTAAAATGTCACTTGCATGTTTCAATCATCTAAGACAATGACCCCTGAACCAGATTTCTTAGCAGATGATGGGTCCGCAGAGGCTGGAGCATCAGAATATGATTCTTTCGTTATATCCTCCATCACAATATCTTCTGAATGACTTGGATTTTTCAGTTGCGGAGCAAGAATTTGATTCATCTGCTCACTGATGGTCTCCAATGCCTGAAGATTCTGCTTCAGCTGGGCACTTGCCGGCTGGTTCGACAAGGATGTCTGAATTGATTCATTAACATCTTGCTCAACTATATTGCACATCTGTCCAAAAAAAGTAAAGGAACATACGTTAGCTAACAGCATGATACTCACTGCGTATCAGTCAGTCAATTTCTATATGTATGTACCTTGTTATAAAGATCAGCCAGTTGGAGTCTATCTGGATCATTGTCATACGCAGCTGCTTGAATTTCTTCGGGGGCTACATATAGGACATACAAGTAAAACCCACAAAATGTTATATCCATAAGCAAATAAAATAAACAATAACAAGCTCCTATTTTGATGATCCTTCCTCGTGACAGAAAAAGAAAACCTTTTTCTTGATCATATCTTAGTCCTCGTGAAATCACATGCAACAATAACTTACTTATTGCTTCTAGTTGAGGCAACTGATCAATGACGTGAGAGCCAATTTCAGTTTCCACAGACCCCAAATTTGATGTCTCTGCTTCTTTACCTTCACCTTCAGCTTCTTCCGGATCAGTTTTTCTTTCAGCCTGAAAGCATGAAGAAAGAGGCAGGATGCGAAAGCAAGTCAACTATCATATAATTCACAATTATAGTACATCCAATTTCTCCTGTAGACTATTCTCTTCTGCACATGTAAGTATCGGACTGTTGTAGATAATTTTGCATCATGAAACAAATATTAAGGTGATAATAGGGGATCCTTAATTTTCTTGTCAAGCTAAACTATCTGTAAATGGATTTAGTCCTCAGGTAAGATCTTTATATCTATTTTTGTTTATCAAGTCTCATCAAAGTGTATACAAACAAATAGGGCGATTTTCATTTCTTGTACAGAAGTTTCTATAAAAATTGGAAATGCCCTATAATAATGAACTTTTTTGACTGTAAATGAAGCAGGAAATTTATCATAGGTCATGCAGAGTAAAATTGCATAAAATAAGCATACATACTTGAGAAACCCAAAATAAATGAAGAAAAGAAAGAAATAAAGCTGACAAAGAAACAAAAACCTAACAAAATACGAATTTGTTGCTATTCGTTGCACCTTCATCTTAGGAAGCCGTATCCATAATAACATTCCAATTTCCATTCAAACAGAATATATGTAAGATTCAAGTCGATAGGTAGCTGCCAAAATAATCCAACTTACATAGAAAATTTTCTGATACTCTGCATTCAGACCTTTTTCCAAAAGGAGAACTCTTTTCTTAATGAACTCAACCTGCCTTCTCTGCATATCCCTGAAATGATAAAGTATAGAAGAATCTTGAAACAACTGTGATTGGTTAGTACCACCAGCGACCTGGGTTGCATCAGTTGCTGAATCATTCCCAGTACTGTTTCCTTGGGCCATGGTGGTAGAAGATTCTGCATTAGGCACACTAGGACCACCTGGCACTTGGAGAGCACCTTGTCCTTGCATAGGAAGAGAAATAAAGGGAAGATTCAACTCCTTGCAAATCACTTCCTGAATCCTCAAGTCCTTGTCATCAACAATCGCTTGCCACCTTCCATATCCATGCCTAAAAGTTTGAAGTGAGGTAAATCAATAACAAAAGAAAGATTGCTTTTTCAGCCATCAGCAGCTTCCCACAGCTCATTTTTCATAAACACTGAAGACAGCTTTAGCCTTTGTTAGCTCATTCAATCAATAAAACTGTATTAAATAACATCATTACCACAACATTTTCCAAGAAAAGGTCACAGTTGCCAGCAGCTAAACTCGAATCAACTTGAATAATGTTTATTTGAGTTGTTAATTTTGAATTTGAATCCTCATATTTCCAGGAAACATCTCAGAAAGGAACCTGGTCTAGATGCAATCTCTTCCTCACCACAACATGCCTACAGTTCATCCAACGCTATGCACATGCACAATACTTCAAAAAAGGCATACCAAAGCTGATATTGGTGCTTTCCAGCAGGTCCAAATAAAAATGGCAAAAACATCAATCATTATGTCCAACATAACCCTACTCAATGCCTATCAGTTAAGAACGTCTAATGAAGAGTTTAAGAAACACAAAAGACTGCAAAGGAATCTAAATCACAGAAGGTAATCATGGAAATGATCTTTGAAAGCCTTCATTATTAGTCCTTAAACCAAGTCAAATGACATATATGCTCAAATCTCAGAGGGAAGACGTTTCTGCAAACACGGATACAAGGAAATTGCATAACAAATTTTAAAACTGCTATATACATATTTAAAATATTACAAAAGCTTACTTTAGAACTGCACGAAGTAGCAACAAATCATGTTCCGCTTTCCAAAATTTCCCCCCTTTAAGTCCCGGGTAGCGTAGAAAAATGTCCTCTGTAAACATGGGAGCTCCTTGGTTCTCTTGTGCAAACTTTACCTATCATTTCCAAGATCAAAACAATCAACCATCCACTTACCTTCAAACAATGCTTAGTTTAAAATTAACTCCTACTTATGAGACTCAAGCATCTTAATCAAGGTTTCATCATTCCATTAACTTACCTTTTCATCAACCAAACTCAGAGTTGCTATCCTAACAAGGACATCTTGGACCCTAAGACCTTCTTTTGGAACACCATCTAAAACAAAGATCAATGACAGGAGCAACATATATTTGATAAGGATGTAAAACATCAAGTTCACAAACCAAAAGTGAAAAAAGTGCCAAGCATTGAGTACCTGTAAAAGTATCTGTCTCGTTATTTTCTTCCACAATGTGAGTCAAGAATAATTTACCGTAACTGAACTCCAGGGGAATACCATAATCAGGTGAACCAGATAGGCACAACAACCAATACAAAATCAAACAATAAACAAGCTTATAAAATTTAACATTTATCCCAGAAAAGATACTGCACCTATACTGGCAGTAAATACTGAAAAACCTTCTTAGGACAGAGATATTTCATGGTTTGTGTGATTAAAGGTCATCTTTACAATTCAGTATACATACAAAAAAAGCAGCAATGCAGCCTTGTCAGTGAAAATACAAAAGTGTACAAGCAGACTCACACCTTTCTTAAAAGTAAATAAAGTGCAATCATCTGAATAATATTTCACAAAGCTCGTGACACAGTTGCCAATTCTTAAGTGTTTAATTAGTTGTACTCTCCCACAGAATTAGATCAATACCTTTCAATTTCTTTATATGTCTTCTGTTTCAGGCGGGGTACGAACTCCTTCCAATCATATTCTCCAACCCCAAATCTGTAACAAATAGGTTGTTTTGGTAAGATAAACAAAACATCAGAACTAAATGTAAATGTCCTACAACCTTAAATGAACTCAACACATATGCAACAACAGATCTATGGACAGGAAGATCTTAAATTCACAATATCGAGAACTCTTTCTGAACATCCAAAAAAGGAAAAATAAGTCTAACCTCATCAAAATTTGCACGAAAGCCGCCCTTTGATTTTGATTGAAACCCAACACTTTAAATGATCTGCCCTCACCTTCCATCAAAGGAATTGGCTCCGTACTATCCACTGCAAAAAATTTCCTCACATTTCAATTGTTAACCAAAATCACGTCACCAAAATTCAGGTGACAAAAGACAGGACGGTAGAAGTTACTTCGAGATCTCTTTTTGTAAGTCCTTTTCCCAGATAGAGTTCCAGTTGAAGCTGTTTCACCATCAGTCAAGTCAGCTTCATAATTATCATCCTCGCCATCAGAGCTTACATCTTCCAGACCAGCGAGGTCATCTTCTTCAACAGAGACCATCTGAACAATTCAGAAAGCATATGGGATTAGGATTTCTCTATCCTTTCTAGATATCACAATAATGTACTTAAAAATGCATGATTTAGAGTTTAATGCCTAACTGAACAACGAAGCTATGGATCACAACCTAGTGCATTATAACTTTTTAAGTGAAGCATTGTAAATGCTCTATATCAGAAAAACCTTAGATCTGGGAAACCAATAGCAAAATTCAATTTAAAAGTTACAGATAAAACAAAAGAAAATAATATACCTGCTTACGGCTTCTCTTTCCCTTTCCCAGCGAATTTGATTCCTCAACTTTGTGCACTTCATATCTGTCCTTCAACAATTCCTCCCAGAAATTTGTTCTTTCTGAACTGTTCATGGCAGACTTGGCTTCCATGGCTGCCTTTTGAGCTTGCGCTTCTGCTGCAGCCTCCGCTTCATCAATATACTCGAAATTTGCAACCTGAAACAAAGAGGAATGCTCTGTTTCATCCCAAAAATAAAAACTATAAATCAGAAAGAAACGTGCAGATCACAGAATCTGAAAGATTTCATAGCATTGATTCAACAGTAAACACTAATAAGCATTCAGAGATGGCTCCAAATGAAACTAAACCGGTAAACAACATCAGGCCCCACTCACTTCTGCATCCACCACATCACTCTCACACCAAGGGAGGTTCAAATCGGGAAGATTCACCATAACTCAAGGAAAATTTATCAAAACACTTTCTCGACTCCCTTTTCTGTTCTGACTCACTCTTTTAAAGTAATGACTATATACACAGGCACGAGAAAATCATGTACACAATTTAAAATCAAATCTGAGAACACAAAAAAAGAAAAGCAACCAAAAGAATCCAACCCTTGACCCTGCTGCCACAATAAGTCCACGTAAGCTACCAAGTTAGTAGAAGGGGCCACCAAATCAAGCGCTGAACACCCCATTGCATAATTTCACAATCAATGAGCCTGGATACACTTCAGATTTGGTTCAATGCAACACTTAATGCAAAGGTAAAACATAAATGCACTAGTTCCGCACCTACTAAAGCCCAAGAGATAGCACACCAGAGAGTGGGGATATTTCAAGCGGAAGGTGCCATTTTGAAGGTTTTATTTATGTACTTTTCAACACATATATAAGGAAACAATCAGCCACTAATGCCACATTAAGCATTATAATTAAGATATAGCAATTGAAATTCAGTGTAATATGGTTTGGTAGGCGTTAAATCTACCAGGATACAAGTTTGGTAAGCTTGGGCCTAGATATCTAACATTATTTTTTGTGCAATACCTCATTTGGCAAATCAGAACAAAATAACCACGTTGAGAATAGATCTACCAAATCACATTTTGGCCTTAATTCTTGTATGGTCAAATCAGGTGCAAAATAAAAACCATCTATGCTTCAATGTTGTCTGGGCTTTGACCATCAAAACTGACCATCAAAAGTACAAGAACCATTGATAGCGGCTACTATAAATCATTAGAGTGGACCATCGTAACATTGCAGAAAAGTTCCAACTCTAATAAAACAAATAGTTATTGAGGAGCAATTTAGCACATTTATCATGCAGAACTTTCAATAAATATGGCAGATGAAGAGAAAAGATCAGACAGTATAAGCTTTCCTTAGTCCTTCACTTTCTCCCTTTCAAAAGAAACTTCCTTTACTCTCCTTTCCTTACTTCGACAACACTACTTTCTTAATCAGTGATAGAATGTTTGCAGTTCATAATCTTCTTTCTTCAATTGAATTTCAAATAAGGGAAAACGAATAGCGAGTATGACTAATAACTTAAAATCCTCTAAAGTAAACAACCATTAAAAGATAATCTAATAGCATCCAGAAAAATAAATGTAAGGCAGCTACACAAAATTTTAATAACAATGATGGAGAGACTTTCAAGAACAAGACTGCAGATGTCAATGGCTCTGAGAGAATGCAGCAAAAATAAGATAACAGAAAGATTCAGCCAATGAGGAAATTATAAGATTGTTATGTTAAATAAAGACCATTAAGATATAACATAACACATACATTAGGTCTTCATAACCAAGAGTTTGACAAGATTAAATAGGAAAAATAAGATCTAGTAGTTAAAGCTAATCCAGAAAAGTATAACAAAACTAAATAGGAAACAATCATGGACCTTGGATAGACAAGTTTAATTCTGTGAGGCTCACTAGGCTCACTCTGAATGAGCCTCTAGATATGGTAACGCTGGTACACGTTATTGGACCATGAGTCCCATATCAAACATTATTAATAGAGATTGTTGGGAATTGCAAGCAAAACAATCAAGCACATTGCTCAATTGAGCCTTTACCAAAAGAAATCCTCACAATCACAATCCATAGAATAATAGGATTGTTCCCATGTTTCAGGAGAGGGCACTAGAGAAATGAGATCAAGTAACCAAAGTTGTATATACACATATACATTGTAGTAAAAAATAAAAACCTTGAAAGCCTTCAAAAATCCATCTTCTTCTTCATCGTCCAACAAAGTCTCTTCATCCCCAACTTGTTCACGGTCAAGTAGTCTATGCATATCAAATTCTGGAGTCAATGTTTAAATTGTGAAAGTAAACTACTAAGCATGATCACCAAAAGTGTCTACCTGTCTATAGCGGTATCATCATAATGAATTTGACGTGATTTCCTAGCTTCATCATTCTCATCAGCAAATAACTCCTTTGAACCATACCTGATAATGTCATCTAACTCCTCCTGAAATAAAACACACAGCAGTTCAGTTAATTGTTAACAGTTTCCAGCAAGACTTGCTGACATCAATGAGCCTTTCCTTTAAAGCACACATTCATCCAACCAACCAACCAACAACAACAGCAACAACATCCCAGTCGAAATGAAGGATGCATAGTGCAACATAAAAGAAAAAACCAAATATATCCTAGAAAATCACTATATTCTTCTAAAAGTTGGCTAGTCTCTAGCATAAGCAACTATCTGCTCTCTCAATATCATCTTATTGTAAAGAATACTGCCAAAATGTAAGCAAAAGTATAACAGATTATACCGTCATAAGCCTTATACTAGGGAACACCATTACCTGGTTAATAGTTTGAGTCTTCAACCTTCCAACAACAAGATGCTCTAAAACCATTTTTTTCTTCGTCATCTGCATCATCCGTTCCTCAATAGTTCCACGTGTTACGAGTCTATAAATCATTACCTGCAACAAAACATAAAACCAGCCCTTGTGCTATTAAAACCAAAAACAAAACATAGTAAGCTGAACAAAATAATGTTAATTCAGGTTGCACTCATTAACCTTGTTGGTTTGCCCAAGTCTATGCGCTCTAGCCATTGCTTGAAGATCAGCATGGGGATTCCAGTCACTGAGCAAGCCAAAAATAGTGATTTAGTGACAAAGAAAACAACAATTATCAAAAACATGAAGGACACAAAATAGCTATCATCACATCAGCATTGAATTAAGTTAACTCTAAAAGTCATTCACTTCATAATCAAATTAAACAAATATGGTAATAGCAAAATATGTTTCGCATGCAGGGTATCCTAATTTTGTGTAACACCCCATCACAAACTTCTAAAACCAAAAGTATTGTCAAAATCACGACTAGTCAAAGCAAAACAGTTTATATTATTGGGATTCTATGAGAAAGTTTAGCATCATCATTCATTCTCAGCAAACAAAGAAAATGGCAAGCTCCTAATTCTAATCAACCTCTTCTCTTCATTGCACAATCCGAAATTCAAGAGTTCATTTCCATCAGAATCTACCATTGAGTTCAGGTCCATCAGAATCTACTATTCGTGCACAACAACAAAATGAAAAAATATCTGCCCTATTAGAATCATCACCATCCAGCAAATACAGCATCCACAACTCTATCTATTCTCTATTCACAACCTTCTGATACCATATCTCCTTGATTCAGCATCTATCAGCATGGCTTAATAAAAAAATTGTCCTTCAAATTTTGAATTTGTTATGAACTGGATTATTATTAAACCTACTAATAATTATGCACCAGATAAATCCTTCCGTTTCATAGCCAACTCAGGAAAGAATGAAAAGAGGTGGAAGAAAAAATAGAAGCTAAGGTCTTCACCTATCATATATAATAACAGTATCAGCAGTTGCAAGGTTTATTCCTAATCCACCAGCTCTAGTGGAAAGCAGAAAACAAAATCTTGAGGAATTTTTGGAGTTGAATCGATCAATACGCACTTGTCTCTCAGCTCCACCAACCTTCCCATCAATCCTCTCATACTGCCATTTCTGTTAAAAAAATATACTACTAAGAATCAATGGTTTGATATGTCAACAATGCCACTGTCTAAGATGAGTAAAGAAAAGGAATCATCTAAAGATAAAAATATTAGAATTCCACCTTATAAGTGCAGTAATCTTCCAGCAAGTCCAGCATATGCTGAAATTGTGAATAAATCAGAACTCTATGACCTTGCTCTTTAAGTTTCACCATCATTTTGTCCAACAGTTGCAATTTCCCAGAAGATTCAAGCAGTTGTCTGTTGAACAGGTGGTACTAAACAGTTACCAATCAAGAGTAGTTCAAACATATAATGGAAATGTAATAGTGAAATGAAGAAGATTTATGAGAAACACTAAGCAACTTCACCCAACAGAAAAGGCTAATTAAGTTGACATAATATGTTAAGAATCAACCTGAGTGCATTCGAATTTCTTACATTAAAAAGTGAAAAACTAAAAGTAGCATTAATCAAAACAATTACAATGTTAGAAGCCTTTTAATATCAACAAGCAGAAAAGTATCCGCGCATAAATAATACAATTTTATCGATACGAGAGGAAGACCTTGTCAATCTCATAAGGACAAGTAGCCTTATAAACAATCTTTTGTGGTGGTTTCAATAATAATAGCCACAAAATCATTTGGCCCACATTAGCTACATAAAGTTCATCAAATTATATTAATGTTGTTGTGTCAAAAACACAGTTCAGTAACTCATTATACATTCTAATAATTAAATTTGCACACATGCATAAGGCCATGCACATGTATTTCCATCCATTGACCCGAAAAACAAGATGCAAACAACCCCACATCAAACCCCCACCCCAAAAAAATCACACATTTGAAAACTGCAAATAGAATAAACTTGGTACTTGTAAGATTCGCTAGCATCTTCTATATCAGGTTCAACACCATCTAGCATGTACGAATGGCAACAGAGCTTGCGCAATTCCATAACAACATTGATAAGAGAAATCTGGCAAATCAAATGCAAACATATGTCAGAGAATGGTAAATAAGCTGCATCCAACAGACAATGGAAATTATACCTGTGGACCACCACGTCGAGTTAGTATCTGATAGTTACGAGTTAAAATGGCCTTGTAATAATCTTTCTGCTTGCTACTTAGTTCAACACGTAGAATGAGTTCCTTCTTAGGTGGAAGTTCTTTCATGACATCCTTCTTTACCCCTACAGAAGCATCAGGAATTTTGACTTAATGCTCCGCTAAACATTATAATTAATCAATATGTGAAGATATATGAACTAAAGAAGTACAACTAATAACCACACTGGCAATATAGACTTAGCTAGGGAAGGAAAATACAGTTAGCAACAATTTCAGTATCGACAAAGCCTTAAAATTATTAGCAGAAACAAATAACTGAACAATTTAAATCCATTTAACACATCCAGTTGACTTTAAATTTTTTCCCCAAGGGAAGTCCAAATATTTCTGTCTACATCCAAGAAAAGAACAATCTAGACTTTATCTTCCAATCATTTAGCATTCATGCATATCCATTTGACTAAGGAGCAAGGTAACTGATATGCATTTGGTAATTATCTGCAAAGACAAAACATCTATAAAAACTTCAGCCACTCAAAAGAAGAAAAAGTTCATTTCATCTCTATAGATTATCACATTTGGAAAGTTAAAAAGGTCAATTAAATCGTTAAAGTGTCAGAGAAAAAAAATCACATAGGATTTCTGCAAGATGCATAGTATATCATCAGTAACGAACTACATAAATAAAAGCCAGAATTACAATTTAACGAAAACTAGGACACAATGAAAAGTTCAGGAAGTGATAACTAAACAATAACTAATAATTTCCTAGAAATGACCACAATATTCAACTCAGTTAAATTTCTATTCAATCAAAGTATTAAATTATCAAACTATTGCCACAAAATGTAGTGAAATCAATTTTGGCATCAGGTAATAAAGAACAAATGTAGCACGCCTTAAGCTTCAAGCAAGAAATGCTGCAATACACGTGTTTGATGATCTAAGCAATCAAATGAGAACAGTTTGAGATTATACTCCTAAGAAGATGAGGAGCCAGCATCTTATGAAGTCTTGAAATTTGTTCCTCCTGATTTATATCCTTGAACTCTTCCTGAAACTCCTCAAGACTCGCAAACTGCATGAATGAAACAGCATTATACACAAACAGGTCCTTGAGGTAACCCCTCACTACCCATATTCCTGCTCCAATTAAATTCTTACCCAAAAGTCTCCATGATACTAACCTTTCCAGCGTCCAGGAAGTGCATGAGCATGAAAAGTTCATCGAGATTGTTCTGAGAAAGTACCAAAATGATTACCAGAGTGCAACTAGCATATTTGAGAAAACATTTACTTTAAACAAACAAAGAAAGCTGTATTCTTACAAATTAAGTGAATATTTATTTGATGATAAAACAAAACACCTAGGTTACACAAGATTCCTATTTATATTGGATGTATGGTCAAGCATGCTAACCCTCACTCCCAGAGAAACACACAGAATACATACTCCCTTGGAAAACTTTAATTGCAGATCCCAGAGAAACACACAAAATACACACTCCCTTGGAAAACTTTAATTGCAGAAAGATTCATATCAATGATATAACATGTAGCTAATCCTAGATGTAACCAAACGCATTAGTACAACAATTTTAAAGGATAAATGGAATAAATACTGCCAATATTGTTCTTGAAAGGAGCTAAAATTTGTTGATGAATAGAAATACCCTGCCTCTTCATGTTTAACCTATGTCCCCAGGCTCAGACAAAAGTAAATTGTCAATTTGACGAGCTAATTTCATATCATGCCAATACTCTCTATCTATATAACATGTATCTGATACATATTTTTGTTTCCTGCGAACTTTTTCTTTTAATCATGAATGAGAAGTAATTCATATTTCAAGATATCAGGGACCTGCTTTGCATGGTTTGTGTAGGCATTCATCAAACAATAACTAGATACGAGGATCAGATGACGGTAACAAGAGTGTTTAAACAAGTCAATAAACTTGGCACTTGAAATAATTCTGGCTACAATCAAGGAGATCATCAAAGATTATGTTGCATGATACACACATTTAATGCCCTCAAAATAGAATATTTGCACAACAGCCTTCCTTATCAGCAAAATGCCCAAAGGGACTATCCATGATACTAAAGAAAAAGAAAAATATATCAAATTAAGTAGTCAAAACTAAAAGCACAACCTATAGCTCAGAAACATTATAAACACACGGCATTTCTAAGTAAAGAATTCTTTGACAATTAAAACTTTACCAAACAATTAGTACTTACAACTGGTAAATACTGTTTTCCAGTAAATATGTAACATACGACTCCATAGCAATAATTTGGAGACAAACCTGAAGAGGAGTTCCAGTCAAAAGAACACGATGATTGCTAGAATACTGCTTCAATGAGAGAAACAATTTTGAATCCTTGTTTTTTAGA
>JANKOD010000008.1:14691682-14717788 GCA_026284645.1 Erythroxylum acuminatum | reverse complement strand
TTCCAGTCAAAAGAACACGATGATTGCTAGAATACTGCTTCAATGAGAGAAACAATTTTGAATCCTTGTTTTTTAGACGATGACCTTCATCAACAATCTACATATAAAGTTCAGTGTCAAGGAGGAAGAGCATTATACAACCTAGAAAACTGATCATACACCTGAAAAGTATTACCATGCTTTCCCATTTTATTGGTTTCAGGACTCCTGTATCCAAATTAATCATCTCATAAGAAGTTAGGAGCACATCAAATTTTATTCTGTCCTGTTTGCTTTCACCAACAACCTGACCAGATTTCTTTTTCTTAATCTTTTTGTGATTTTTCGGATGGTAGAACTCATATTCTCTTATGACAGAACGAGCCTGTGCTGAGCCAAAGTACATAACCTGAAAAATGGAAACACTTAAATACAGTATGTTTTTTGTTCCAGCTAATAAATGAAATAAATAGCAACCCCCAATTTACATACAACATTCATTTGTGGAGCCCATGTAGAAAATTCGCGTTCCCAATTGCGCAGCGTTGAAAGTGGAGCCACTACCAAATGTGGGGCAAATTTCTCCTCAAAGAGAGAGGCTAAAAATGCAATACTTTGTATTGTTTTCCCTGAAATCCGAAAGAAGAAATAATGCATAATGCACAAGAAACCTGTGAAAGATTGCAGGCTCGATTAGATAGGGGGAGACTCACCAAGACCCATTTCATCAGCAAGTATTACATGAGTTTGCTTGGACCATGAGAAGCGTAGGAAGTTTAATCCTTCCAGCTGATAGGGGTGCAGTGAGCCTTCAATATTAATAACAACAGAAGTCAGGAATTCACCAAGAAACTAAATAGAACATGCACATATACCAGGTTTACTAGGTTTACTAGGTTGCATGAAAAAAAAATAGCACCTCCTGAAAGAAAGTCAGGAGTATGTTCAAAATGCTGAAATTCTTTCTGTCTTTTCTTGGAATCAAAGGCATCTCTAACACTGCTCTTCTGTTTATTTAGTTTTCGAGACCTGAACTGGATCTTATTAAACCTTTCTATTTCAGGCTTAAATGCAGATATGTCCGATTCAAACTCCCAATAGCATTCATCGTAAGAAAGCTCCTTATACTTCACAAGATATTCCCTCTCCTCACCATCTCCCCTGCAGATTCAGAACGAATTTTAAACTCAGCATCATCGTAACAGTAATATAATAGTGCAAGAATAGGGAAGCAAAGTAAATGATGGCACATCAGCAGACCAAGTAATTCATAGGTAAGGAAGATTTTTGTTTTCTTCCATGCATAGAATAAAATAAATGAAATACAACCTATCAACCTAAATCTCCATCCTAAAAAAATTTTGCCAGATTACAAAATCCGGCCAGACAGAATGATCATACATTTGCAGAAGCAGACAGCAAGATGAAGTTGATCAACCCTACAGAGGCCATATACTTCTTGAATAGTAGACACTAAAGCAGCAGATAAGGCCAACTGACCAGTCCACAATACAGCAATGTCAATGGTTAAAACTATAAGTAACCCACTCTTTTGCAATAGTCTAATACCATGTTATCATTATATTTGCAAAATAAGATCATATAACAGCATAAATTATAATCATAAAATCACACTGCATATTGCCTTTAAATTTCCTGTAGATGTAAAACAGGTTGTATTCATCACGAGAATTGCTTTACAACCCTCACAAGATAATAACACTTCTATATCAACCAGAAGTTAGAAACTCATTTTGTAGATAAAATACATAAAACATAACCATTTATCTGTATGAGAATAGGCATGAAATAGGATCCAGATTGCTAGACCTGCAAGCAAGAATTCGATCTACAGTTGTCCATTCAGGTCTGATTGCCACAAATTCATCCTCAGAATTATTATTTGATTCCATTTGGCGATGGAAGTTGTTTACTTTAGTCCTAAGCCGAGGATGTGACTTGAATGCCTTTAGGAATTCCTTCTCCGGTACCCTGTAAAAGGGGAGCAGGAGGTGTTCAAGAAGCCAGGAAACAGGTCCATAAACATAGAAACAAGGACTCCACTAGAGAATGGCACAAGGATAAACAAGGTTCATGAAATTACCAAGTGCAATGCAGATAAGACAATCCCTTCCACTTCACAAGATACTGTTTTACAAATATTTGTTTTGAACCAAGCTTCGACGCATCGCCATCATTAGCTACAGTGGGGCGCATTTCACAGTCTAATATCTTTTCAATGTCACTCAGTGGACTAACCTGCAGACCGAAACATCACTTGTCAGGCACTAGAAAGAACTTACTGAACTGAGCAATAAGACCATAGTTCTCAAAGGTTTCACAGAATCATACACATTCAGGGCACCTCCAGTTTACAGGAAATGGAGCTTTCAATGGCGGAAGTAGACACTTGGGATGGTATGAATAGGTACAAGTTTCACAGCTAAGGAGATTTCCATCTTCTCCGCATGATTGGCAGGAACTTTCATTCTTGAAGATGCAAACAAAGAAGAAAACAGAGTGACCAAAGTAAGAATAACAATATCCACAAGTTGAACTACTACAGAGAAAATTCGTGTGAATACAAGATACTGCAATATCCGCATTGAAGGGAAGAAAAGAAGCAAAAGGAGGTAAGAATATTTCAAACAACAAATGAAATGCAATATATGCAAAGTATAATTACTGAACAATGCACAAAAGCCTCAAGCAAACAACAAAATATAAGAAATCAAACCATAGCAAATGTTCAATGACATCATCTATTACTTTCAAGCATCCAAGGTCATGGAGACCATAAAAGGAATTTAAAAATCAAGAACTAGACGAATAGGACTAAGGAAATAAGGGAAAGTCAAATAGGGAAATAAAGATAAGAGTGCACAGAAAGAAGGAAGAGAAGAAACAACCGCATCATTCCTGACTATCTTCTCAACTTTTTGCTGAGTATGTCCAGGTTTTCCAGATACAAAATCTGCTTCATCATCCGATTCATCTAAGTTATAAACTGGCCTGTGTTCTGACCTGACACGAAGCCTCTCAACTAAGCTACTCATGTTCTGAAAGAAAGAAAACCAACCTCAGTTTAGGCACTTGAACCAGCATCAAGCTATAAGCACACAATGAAAAACAGAGAGATCCGAAAGTTTTGAACTAAAAGGAAAAATGGACAATCAACATTATTGCAAACGAGCTATCTACTATGCTAGGAAGACCCCCTGTTACCTGTTTTGAGTAACTGAAATTAATCTAGGAATTGATGGTCAATTGCCCCCCCGGCACAGTATGAGATGGGAAACCATCTCTTCTGGAAAACCAGAAAAATTTAAAAAAAGGACGTATCCATACCGCCATTATACATATGAACAACAATGAAATTTCACAGCAGGGGCTTAAACAAGAAGCATGACGTAACCAGAAGAATCAAAATTTCGTCGGTGATTTAATGCAGGCATCGTATTTAGAGGAAGAAGATAGAGAGACCTTGTTTGTGGACGTAAGTAAACAACCATAAGATTACAACAAAAACATAATTTGACAGGAAAGGAACAATCTTTGATTCAATTACAACGCGGAACAACAAAAACGAAAGTAGCGTGAAGGGTCGCACAGAAAAGCCCCAAAACCGTCAGTTTCAGCGGAAAAGAAGCATGCCCCATTAAGCCTTGCGTAAAGGAAAGAACTGAAAAGAAGACAAAGGACACCATTTGTAGAGACGCTTTTGAAAGTTAAAGAAAACAAAGACAATCAACACAAAGAATCAATTCCCAAACGCCGGTCTCCACTTCAATTAAGTGTAGAGATGGAGTTGGCGTGAGCGTCTTTCTAGGTAAGTGAGCTTTCTGATATCAGTAACGGTTAGCGGATTTTGAAAGAGTTAGACAGAAAGAAAATTTACCGGAAACAGTCCGATCTAGACAGAGATTACGGTTGAATGTTAGGCTGGCCCCCCGAAAATCCGAGGTCGGAGGCTTCAGTGGTGGGCCTAAGAGAGATACGCGAACCGAAGGCTGTTTCAGAATCTAAAGACTGCAGACGTCTGTATCTTATATCAGACACTACTTCTTTTTGACATTTTTCTCTGTTGCGCTTTTACCCTCTGAGAGGGCTCACCGAAATTAAACTATTACCCTCCATCTGTGTGTGGATAAGGAAAATGTAGATGGGTAACTTGGTCTTTTTCTCAAACTTGTCAAACATTTTCTTTGAATTTCCCATTAGTATAGTACGACATAATTGATGTCAAGATACACATTTATCATAAATAGCCACTTTATTTAACAGAGATAAGGCTGCGTAATTCCCTATATTTTGCATTGTTGTGAGACTTTTAGTGGGTATTATTGTTTGTATAAACATCATCTATCATTTACCAAATAATAAGAAATGTAGATGTATAAACATTACCCTAATTTCTAGATAATTGATAAATTAAATTAGTACGTATTTTTAAATTTTTTATGTGCAAAATAATATTTTTTGCGATTAATTTTTAGAACGGTCAAACTGAGCTGTGCAATATGTTTTAGCATAGATAATCATCGTTACAAAAACCACTTACCAAAGGTTTTCCTAAATAGTCATAGTTATTTAGGGTAAATTTGTACTCATTTTCAAACATGGTTCTTATAAGGGTCAATTTAATGTGAAAATATATTCAAGTGTAAAATATATTTAAAGGCCATTTCGTTCTATTTAATTTTTTATTGTGATTTTTGTTTTAATTTTTCTTTTTGCTTTCTATTTTTTTAGTAAATCAAAATTATGTTTAGTTGAAAATTGTAATAAAAAGGTAAAAACATTAAAAAAATTGGTTGATATTTGTAACTATTTGATTTCACTATCTTATTTTATTTTATTTGTTTATACTATTCGATGTTAATATTAAATTTTAATTTAGTTTATATATCAAATTGTATTCTAAAATCAATTAGTTTCCATTATTATTAGAAATAAAATGTATAAATATTTAATATAATTAAACAACTTTGAACATGAATTTTATACTATAAAAGTCTAATATAAAATACAAAAGTTACTAGGGAGGGCCAGCCCGGCCAAGTTTTTTAAAATAATTTTCTAAAATTAAAAATATAGAATAATTTATTTTTTAATTAGATCAGGGTCTGGGTAACTTACCCGAGACCTAGCTCTTTTAAGTAAAAACAATGTTGTTTTGTTTAGAATAATTGGACCTTGAGTTTGTCGGGGCCTGGGCTGGCCTATGGGCCAAAAATTGTCATCCTTAAAAGTTACATTAACTCATTCTAATTAAATGATTAAAGATGTTCATCACATTACGATATTTTTAAGCTTAATAATGATGTCACTTACAAAATGAAACATAATTCAATTAGAACTTTTATTAATGTAATTATTTCACATTTGCTTAGCAACTTCATTGTGCTTTTGAGATATATTATGAAGTTATGTTGGAGCGATATTATACTGTACTTGATAACTTGTGTCTTTATTTATACTTTTTATAATTTTCTCTTCATTTTTAGCACAATCGTCAAATTCAACGTGTTCTCCTATGAATTTGAATAAAATTATATATAACATAACAAGTAATAATAATGTAGTTTTATTTTTTCATATCATAACTAGGCATGTTTAAAAGTATAGAAATCATGCTTTTAGAATACCAAAATATCAACACTTCTCAACGAAGAATGCATGTAATTAAACAATTCATGTGAATCTGAAGGTTTTTCTCTTCTTTTATAATCTTGCAAATGATATTTGTCACTATGATATTATTTTTTAATAATTCAAATATATTATTGTAGCATGACTTAACTAAATAGAACTTACCTAAAAATATAAAGAACATAATATTAACAAAAGCTAACAAAATTATTCATAATTGTTATATTTATTTTAAATAATATAATACTTTATGAAGGCATAGGAAATTGGTTTGCTAGATTCATTACTATTCCTAAAAGAACTCGATAGTTATTTACAATACTTTTCCATCCAATTATTACATATATATATAACACATGTCAAATGAGCAAGAACACACAATATTTTAAGTTGGATTAATTATTTTACCAAATATGGTATTTGGTTATTGGTAGGAATATATGCATTAATATATGTACCATCTATTACTCATTGCAATCCTAGAAAAAGAAATTGTGATATTAAACTAATTAATTAATTATATTATATTATGAAAATAGTAATATAATAGATGAATATACCTAAAAATTTGGAAAGTATTTCAAATTATAAAGAATCTTAAGAGGTGTACTGTTAAAGAGATGGTAAAATAATGACTCTTTTCATAAGACAATTAAATGCATAAAAGACTTTATGAAAATACTTCCAAATTGTCCAAGTTGAATATTAGAAGTGCTCTACATTGACTCTAATTGTCTTAATATGCCATATCATCATTAAGAAAATTGCAACTTATTTCCCAACAATCAAATGTCTAGTTAGTTTTAAGCCTCCTAAACTCTTTATCATATAAGCTCAAGAATTTTCTTGCTCATACTTAAGTTCTCATAAATCTTCGTAAGATTTCTTTTCAAAAGTTCTAATATTCGATTACACAAAAATTCTAAGTTTTTTGTGTAAATAAAAACATTTGTTCTTTTACCTGATTAAAGAAATAATAATTGCCTTCATTAATTCATTATTTGAATCTAATTTGAAATTTGATACGAAGGCACAGTATCTATAACACTATCATTGAATAATTAATAAGACATTAAAATAAAAATGCTAAAACAATTATGAAACGCTAAAAAATAAAAATTTTGAGAAGTTTACACCAAACATTCGGTTGAGAGGTTTATATCAAACATCTAATCAAATACGTACACTTAAAATACTCAAACCATATAATAGTTCTTAATATAAAAATTTCCAAACTAATAAGATTTCAGTACACAATAACTTGAAAATATAAATAAAGATCCATAATACAATCTATATTCCTTACATATACATCTTCATAAAATCTCCATATAAAGTAGAAAATCATGTAAAGCCTTTATTACTTTTCCATATTGTACACCTTTGACTTCCAAATCATATAAAGAATTCAAACATTCCATTATTTTATTAATCTCTTAATTAATTGATAAATCTTTAAATCCATTTTCTATAGTTGGCAATGTTGTCTCTATTTTTGTTTCGGGTAAATCATTTTTTCTTTTCGACTATTCACCAATTATAAGCAAGACACTTTCTAGAATGTTAAAGTATATCCTTTTTTCCTTCTTCAACTTATGAGATTTCTTTTTCTTGGAAAAAGAACTTGCAATTTGATCTTCATTGTCATTTAATGAACAAACTTCATCAACATCAATTCTATGTTCCTCTTATTCACTGTCTGATAGGTATTTAGTTAGTGGTTGTGCATGTGAATTAGTAGTGGTAGTATCTAAAAAAAAAGACATAAGTGTGAAAATTCTTTTCTTCTTTTTTCCTTGAATTTATGAACTTTTTGATATACCTACAATAATCAAAAGTATACTTGAGAAAATATTATAATAGGATATATCAATAAGTAAAGAAATATTTTACCGTAAACAAATTTTCCTAACATTCATCTATACCATTAACTGAACTTATTAAGGAGTAGTAGCTGCTTCTTGCTTCTTTGAGTAAATTCCTAAAATTTTTTCACTTTACTCCTCAATGCATTACACTTGTTCTTTAATTAGACATCAGTATACTATTTATTGAATGTTGCTTGAAAACATGTGTTAATATTCTTCCAAATTAATTTGGAAAGGGTGGTAATTACTTGATATCTTCTCAGTTATTCAATCATTAATGAGATTAAATGCATCTCAATTACATAATTCCACACTCGTCCTTTTCGTTTATTTCCCGCAATCATTCATATTATTTAAAACTTCCATTGCTAAAAGGAATCACATAAGAATGATAATACAGAAAAATGTCTCATGTAATGACTTAAAGTATGTATTTTTAAGATAAGTGCTTAATTCTTAAGAGAAGTACGTAATTCTTCTTTTTTAAGACTAATTCAATGTTTACACTCATTTTTAGGGAACAAAAATAATCCATTATCTATAAACAAATTGCAAAGAGAATTCATATTAGATGATTGATCAATGTAAACGTGAATAGGAATTATCATATAACCATAACTTATTCTATAACTAGGATGCAATACCAACATAAAAAGGCTTAATAACAAGCAACAATATCCAGAGCTGTGTACAAATTCAGCTCTTTCTTTGTTCTTTTTAAAAACTACAACAATAAATATGAAAGAAGGGGAAACATGAGGTCGTCTTTCAGTTCTACTCTTATAAGCTACAATTCAACTACTTGCACTGGATAAGACTAAAACTTTTTTTATCATAAAGCACCAAAAACTTGGGGAGAAAATAATAGTTGGCAAAATGGAAAAGAATCGCTGCTATATAAGAAGTCTAATGTTTCATAAACAAAATGTAATAATGAAATGTAAAAGAGAAACAAATAAATATATTGATGCTAATTATTGGGAGATTTTGAGTTAAACCAAGCTTTGATAAATTCTTTGATATACAAATTTAGCATATTAAAGAAAATGACTAACTTCGTACATATAAAATGGGTAGGAGTTGATATCATGTAAAACACATGACAACTAGTTCCAAAAATCCAATCTTTCTTAGTTGATGTTTTAAATTGTAAACCTGCATGTATAAATAGAACGTAACTCTTTGCCATTGTAGTGTATATAAGTGACTGGATGTAGAAGACTAATATGACTCCTCCATTATGTTTCTCTTACTCTTCAACCTGTTCTAAAGCCTCATCTATTTCCTCCAGCCCCATTAGTTTATTATAATCCTTTTACTTCAAATTTTTTCTTATAGGTATCCATTATTTCCCTTAGAATTTTAGGGAGGGTTTCTATTGGTATGTGACCATAATTGAATCTTCATATAATGTGTTGTTCTCACCCAACCTCATAATGGGGATATAGTTTGGTAGCTCCTTTACTATGTCCACATTAATGCACATCCTCGTAAAGCATATTCTTCTTCTCCTTTTCATGTTCTTATCCATTCATAAAGGCTTCCAAATGAGGCTAAAGAGCATGATAAGCCTTTTTTTCATCCAATATTCCAACTGAACATTGTGCATGTTAACCCAAAGAGGAATGTTTTTATGTTTAATCTTTTCTAATATGATTCCTAATTGCTATGTTATAGGAAAATGGGAAGCTGTCTAGGATGCCATGGCCTTCTTCAGCAACTTTCAAAGCTTCAACACAAAAGATAAATAAGAATAATACCAAGTTTACCTTAAACAAAAGCACCTCTACAAGACCCCTATTCTTCCATATTTTTTTTACCCAGTTAGAGATAATGAGCGATTCACCATCCCCCACCAATGAAGATTCCCTGGTAGAAGCTCCAACTTTGAGTACTTCAATACCTAATGTAACTATAGCTCACTGATCTTCAATTTTAGGGGTAGTAGTGCAGGAAGAGGTCCCTAGTGTCTTTTAAGACTTGTTTCTAGCTTCTTCATAAAGTAAGCTGCGAAGAGGGTAGAACTCTATCAAATTTGGTCAGGGAGTTCTCTTTATAGCTTAGGTTAAGGTAGAGATGGAGGAGGGTAGGGGGAATTCCCTAGCATTAGGCAGTGGATCCAACTCATTGTTGTAGGTTAACATACTCATAAAGGAAAGAAACAACTTTTAACATAAATAGAACAATTGCTTAAAATGATAAAGAATATCTTAAGTAGGAACTAAGTAGGGAAGAGACTAAAATGCCTTGTAACCTTAAGGAGAAGCTAGCGAGAAAGATGAGAGCAGATAATAGTAGTAGGATGACAAAAAAAGAATTTGAGATCTAAAGAGTGGGAAGATAAAGAGAAGAGGAGCAATTTTGAGGTGTTAAAGCAACAGAAAGCCATGTCTAGGGAGGAATAACTTAGAGTAAGGTAGTATATAGTAAGATAAATGGGGAAGTAAGGAGAGCTTCATGTTGAAGGAGACATCTTAGGGGAGAAAATTCAAGGATTAATTTCCCTTTCTAATAACATAGGATCATCACTAGAATTAGATAATTGTTATTATGTTCCAGTTATTACTATAAACGTTATTTCAATTTCTTATTTAGATTTAAATGAATCTATCTTTATTATTAAGATTAAAAGTTTTTCTTTTTATAAATATGATGTTTGTTATAGATCTAGATTACTTTCAAATGGTTTATACGAATTAGATCTTAAAAGCTCAATCCTTAATATAAATAGCAAAAAAAGAAAGTGAAGTAACCAAAATTCATTTTATTTATAGTATTGTAGGTTGGGTCATATCAACAAAACTATAATCATAAAGTTATATAAAGAAGGATAATTAGATCCTTTAGATTATAAATCATATGAAACTTATGAATCTTGTTTATTGGAAAAGATGACCAAAGTACCCTTTATTGGAGATGGAGAGTATGCCAATGAGTTACTAGAGCTTATACATTTGGATATATATGTTCCTATTTCTACTCACATTAAAAGTAGATACTCATATTTATTATGTTCACAGGCGATCATTCCAAATATGGTTATGTGAACTTAATAAAAAATTTCTAAATCATTTGAAAAGTTCGAAGAATTTATACTTGAAGTTGAGAAATAAACTAGTAAGAGTATTAATACACTTAGATTTGATTGAAGTGGTGAGTACTTAGATCATGAGTTTCTTAGATATTTAAAAGAGAATGAGATTCTCTCACAATGGGCTCCTTTTGGAACTCCATAATATAATAGAGTGGCCAAGAGGAGAAACTATACTCTATTAGTTATGGTACATTCCATGATGAATCATGCAGTTCTTCCTGTCTCGTTTTAAAGACATGCATTTAAATTTGTTATTTACCTTCTAAATAGATTTCCATCAAGATTGATTGATAAGACAACATATGAGATATGAAGTGGTAATGGACCAAAGTTAGCAAACCTAAAAATATGAGGGTGTGATGCTTATATGAACTGTGTAACATCTAGTAAACTTCAAGCTAAGTCAAATAAATGCAAATTTATGGGGTATTTGAAAGAGAGTATCAAATATCAATTTTACTTTCTTCTTAAATAAAAAATTTCATCTGGAAACATGCCACATTCTTAGAAAGAGAATTTATTCTTAAGTAATGGGTGTGAGGTAGAACTTAGAGAATTTCAAGGACCACAAATTGTGCATACAATGCTACATACTAGACCAGACGTCTCTTATGCTTTAAGTATAACGAGTAGGTTTCAATCCAATCCCTATAATGGTCACTGGATGGCTATAAAAAACATCTTAAAGTGCCTGAGAAGGACTAAAATGTTTTTCTTAGTTTATAAAGGAGCTAAGCTGAGAGTTCAAGGGTATTTAAATGCTAGTGTTTAGTTTGATATAGATGATAACAAATTATAGTGAAGGTAAATCTTCACTATAAATAGTGGTGCAGTAAGTTGAAAATTTTCCAAACAACCAACCATTATGAATTCTAAGATCAAGGCAACGTATATTTTAGTGTTAGAGGCGACAAAGGAAGTAGTTTGAATAAAGAAGTTCATCACTGAACTTGGAATGGTTACTAATATTGTTGAGCCAATAATATTGTACTATGACAATAATGACTCCATTTATAGTCAAATGACCAAGATCTCATCAATAGTCTAAACATGTACAAAGGAAGTTTCACTTGAATAGGGAGATAATGGAGTAGAAAGACATAGCATTAGAGCAAGTTCCCACTAAAAAGAATCTTACAGATCCTCTTACTAAGCCATTATCTCAAAAAAATACATGATCGATGAATGGATGGATATGGTATTAGATACATAGGCAAGGGTTTAGTTTATGTTGGAGATTGTTAGTTTATGCCCTTGCAGCCAATTAGTTGGTTTCTAATTTATATATGACATTATTATTTTAATTAATGAAGGCCTTCTTTATCTTTATGTATTTTGTTAATTACATTTGATGCTTTAATACTAACGGTAAAATCTCTGAAATAATTACTATGCAATTGAATATTAATGTGATTGTAATTATGAGATTCAATTTGCAGTTATGTATTATTCCTAATTATAGTTTCATTAAGATGAGATATTGATGTAATGGTAAAACTACCACATGTTATGTTTTTTTCGTATAAAGAAAGCAATTGTTCTAAAAAATTAAAGTATGGAGATATTTAAATAAATGTATGGGTTCTTATTAGAGAATAAGTTTATTGGAATGACCTGATTATAAGGATCCCAAATGGAATATTACTTAAGCGTCTGTGAATTTCCTCATTATGATGGTTATATAATTAATCCTTATATTTGAGATTACGAAAGTATCTTATATGGGAATTACTATGCTTTGATGCTATTTATAACCTATTCTATAAGGTAACTCAGTTATTAGTACTTAGATATAGTATGAACCATATAGAGATAGTCGAGTAAGTAAATAAAGGATTAATCATTTTAAGTAATTAGAGATAATGTTTCACTAATCTTAATTAGTAGTGATTTAAGGAATTCTCTAGCTAGAGTGAATTGATATTTGGAAATAAGATTTGGAAATGTATTTCCAAATATCAATTATAAATCAATTACTATTTAGTAAGAATGAACATGGTTGGATTTAAAAGAGTAAATATTATATCCATACTCTATATCTAATTAGAACATATGATGACGAAATGATTAAATTATAAATTATAACCATGCTTGGAACAGGTTGAGTTAAACCACTTTGGCATTATTAATATTTGGGTGGTCATGATATGTTGCTAGACGTCAACATTAATCTATGATTATAAATTATTTAATTGAATAATTAGAGATAAATTAAAAGAAGTTTTAATGTATGTAATTCTAATTATAATTTATAATCATTCCAACATATTAGGAACCTAAAGGTTCATACATAATAGAGAAATTAAAAAATTAATTTAAATTATGTTAGCTTAATTGTAAAGTTTAAATTCAAGAATCAAATATGAGATATTTGATTTAAATTGTAAGTATAATTTAAGTTAGACTTTAATTATAATTAGGAAATTTAATTTTAATAAGAAAGAAACTCGAATGTCTTTTTCTATCAAGTGTTGTGTTTATGGTTGGCCCGGCCCTCCTAAGACCAAGTTAGCAAAACATTTTCTATTCGAGCCTAAGCTAAAAAAAAATGAAAATGATGTCACTTTACTCAAAATGATATCATTTTCCTATCATTTTTGGGCTTTAAGTTTAAGCCTGAGCCTAGCCCAAAACCCAAAAAAAAATAGAAAGCCCAAACTTGGCCCGGTCCTGTCTTGGGCTGGATTGCGATGTCTAGTTGAGTTTTTTTTCTTTGCTCTGTGGATACCGTTAGAGGCTGAAAACTTAGATAGCTCATGATTGACACCTCTTGAAAAGATTTTGATAGGAATTCAAATAATGTGCAATTCAATTACTTTTTGTGATTCATATTTTTCAAATTATTCAATTATTAAAATCCGATTGGGAATCCTTATATTATTTTTTTGATGTACCTGTGATTAGATCATAGTTAGTTTCCTAACACCTCCAACTTCTTAGCTATTGTAGCATACCTTGATGTTAGACATAAACGGTTTAATCAAATTGTTATGTTAATGTAAGCTTTACAAGAAATGATATGAAATAACATACAATAATTTAGAATTTAACTTTCAACATTTATGCTACACATTAGTTGAAGTAATTTACATTTAGTTGTTTATATTATAGATTATCAAAATAATTTACATTATATATATATGTTTTAGATTATTCGAAGAATTTTCTAAATTGCATTAATTAGAATAGTTGGGAGTTCATTGTCGATCATCAATCTTTTTACTCAAAGCTTCAACTTAGCCTACTGAAGTTGTAATTACATCTACATCACAAGCTTAGATTGACTTGCTAGTTTTTGCTCGAGAAGAGCACCGCTAATAGTTGTTCATTTCTATGTCCTCAATGAGATCCTGAGTTGCTTTTTATGTTTTATTATTCAATGTACCCCCCAATTGTTACATTAGTCATCTGCCAAGTTATTTGATTAAGCTTATTATAGAAAGTCTGAATTTGTAACCATGGTGGTAAAATATGATGTGGGCACTTCTTTAGCATCTCCTTAAATCTCTCCATGTATCATATAGGGTCTCTGGATCAATATGAGCATAGGAAGAGATATCATTCTTAGTTTGACAGTCTTCACTAGTGGAAAATACTTTAGAAGGAATTTCTCTATCATCTGGTTCCATATGGTGATGATAGATTCCCAAAGTAGAGAATTCAACCATTTCTTACCTGGTTCCTCAAGGAGAATGGAAATAATCTCATTCTAATTACATCATCAGTGGCACTATTGATCTTAAAAGATTTCACAATTATATATGCATTGGGATCCTCATCCTGTAACCCATCAAACTAGACAAATTGATCCATTATAAAAATAATGTTTGGTTTAATTTTAAAATTATTGGTAGTAATAATTAGCCGCATGATATTGGACTTTGTCTTGTTCAAGTCCAGCTTAGCATAATCAAACATTGTCTTTGGTTAGTCTACTATAATTTTGAATTCTTCGGTTTCAATTTGGTGTTTCTATTCCTCTATTTGTTGATCTAGCTTTAACTCTTTAAGTTGGTTCGCTCAAAGATTTCTAAAAGTCGTCCTCTCTATATCTGGATCTTCTTTAATCAAATTAGATGGATTTCCTCAGGTCATAAACTATCCCTAAGCCCTACAGGAGCAACAAAACACAAAAGTAAACAAAATAACTCAACAAATTATAGATAATAAATGAAAAGAACAAAAAAGAGAAATAATGGTCATGTTAATAAAATTTAGGTTTTCCTAATATTATAGTCTTTGATAATGGAGCCAAAAACTTGATATATAAAATCATTCCCAATAGATCCATAAAGGCAAGTGTACCTATCAAACTATAGTATATGACATTGAATGTCAATCTCACAGAGACTACAAATTACTAGTAATTACTTCTTTTCTATTATCTAACCAATAAAATAAGGTGATAGTTTAATTAAAGCGTTAAAACTAAACTAAAATTCAACACAACTAATAACTAAAATGCAAATCATATATTGACCAAATCAAATAAGCAGTACTTAGGTAATGAATTCCTTTAAGATATCTTAAGTTATTAACTCTTTATTATGCAATTTAATTAAATATCATCAGCTGGTGAAAATTCCTGCTTTATGTTAATATGTTTCTCAAGATTATCAACACCTAATCCTAGGTTGATTAACTGAAATCTCTTTATAGTTAAAACCCCTAAGATTGCTTTAATCGATTTGTGAATTTCACTATTAGATTTGGCAATAATCTAGAAGATTTATGGTATCTTATCTCTAGGATTACATGTAACTTTATTCAATTATATCAGATATATTTATACAAAAGATTTCTCAATCACAATTACATGAAATTATAAATGAATCTGTAAATTAAAAACCAAATTAAATTAAACATAAAGTCAAATCACAAAATCCATTCCAAGGCTCATCCCACTTTAGTACTAAAAAAATTTAGTTCATAAAAAAAGATAACATAACCAAAGATTAAGAAGAAGAATTGAAAATAAGAAAATCCATCATATATCCCCTTTTCTTATTACTTTAATGAAAATATGCTCTCTATTTGGATCTCTAAATCAAAATTTGCTTCTCTATCGCTCTAAGGTTCAAAATTGTGTTAAAAACTCAAACCCCTTTAATTGCCCTTCTTATTTGCCTTTTATTCTTTAAAAATTAAGGTTTTGCACTAGACATGGTCACAAACACAGGCATGTCTAGTGATTGTGTCCCTCAATCTCACTTTAATACTTAACAATCATGCAAGAACACGGTTGTAGCAACTGACATGGTCTATATACACAATCATATCTAATACTAACACAGATGTGTTTGACACCAACGTGTGGGTGACCATGTAAGTCCTTATAATTATGTATGAGTTGAATGATGCGTATGTTCCATACCAATATAGTCATGTCCTTTTTAAACAGTTTCAATTCTTCAATTTTTTACCTCAATTCTACCTAATTTAGAGATGTCAATAAACCGGGCTAGGCTAGGGTGGCTTGTGGCCCAGCCCGACCACGAGCTAACCGGCCCAACTTTGCCCACCATATATATATTTTTAAGAAAAACGTCAAAAATGACGTCGTTTTTAATGTAACAGTCGGGCCACAGGTAAGCCCACCCAACCTTGGCCCGTGGCCTAGTCGGGCCAACCGTAGTCGACTTGTGGCTCGTCCGTAGCCCGTTCAATTGAGGCCAAAATCGGGTCGAGCCCTTTTTGAAATCCCTAACTTGATTGTTGTTCCTTTTGACCCATTAAGGGAATTAAGACCTAAAAAGACAATAAGAACAAATTAAGTACCAAGAATAATAAAAAATCTTCAAATAAACAAGCAAAATGTACCAAATATAAGAGTAAAAATATAGTCTATTAAGTATTTATCAAGATTTAACTCAACTAGAAGCAATTAATATCCCAGAGGCTTTTGTGGTTCTTAACCACAAAATTATGTTTCTAGCTTTCAGCTATAATCACCCCTCATTATTGTTTATGAAAATTCTCTTTAGTCATGATTGAATTTATCAAATTCATTATCTTCAAAACCATTAAATAGCATCACTTATTATGGCAATTGGTGTTATCTTTTTAGTGTTCTAACCTGGTTTGTAATTTGACTTGTTTATGAAAGAAAAAAGGAAGGCATGTTGATTTTCTAGATGTCTTATTGTGTAAACTCATAACTCATAAATATGTCTTTTTTACATTATTATAAATATCGTACCATATCGGTTGATACTGGTCGATATTGACTTTGGTATTGCTTGATAACAACTCTTTCAATTGGTACCGATCATACCAACTAGTAACCAAGATACCAGTCAGGATTATAATTTTAAAAAATTTTAAGACTAAATTGAAAAAAACCTAAATTTTTATATAAAATAATAATTACCTATACGTAAAAAGGAATATGGTAAAATTATTTACAATTTATTTAATAAATAACTAAATATATTAGTTTAACATAATTTAATTTTTTAAAATTTATATATTTCATATTAACTACATATACTTGTCAGTGTATACATGTGAAAAATTATTATAATAACTTTTGAAATATGTAAAGATAATATTTGAAATAAAATTTTATTTATTATAAATGTATATTTTTACTTTATATTACTATTAATTTTATATCTATATCAAAGTTAAATGATCCTTTTTTCATCTTAATTTATGAGAAATATGTCAAAACAATATTAACAAAAATAAAAATACATTTATATTAAATGTATATTATTATAATTTTTTGACATAGGATTGAAGTAAAGTAAAAAATATCTAATATAATATATTAAGGTATTGACTGATACCCATATCGTATCATGCTAGATTTCTTGAGATAGGATTGAAGTAAAGTAAAAAATTATCTAATATAACATATTGAGTTATTGACCGATACATGTACCATATCATACTAGAACCAAATCTGATACTAAGTCTAGTATGATATTCATAACATTACTTTTCAGCCTTTGAGGATTTTGTAACCTTTTAATATAAACCTTTTAAAAATAATTAAATCTAATTTGATTTTAGAATTTATACGGTTTGTAATTTCAATTCCAAAATTTTGATCAATAACATTCAAACATTTTTAATCAAATCATAAAATTAAAAGATGACTTTGATATCACTATAAAAAATTTGAAGCGAGATCCAATCTCTCGCGTAGTAAAATAAATATAAAACTTTTTTTATTTCTCAAAAGTCATGCTCGCTTTAAAATTCTATAACATAATTAACACATAAAACAAAAAAAAAGTACAAATCATAATTTGTACCTTATTATAAAACATGATCATTTTCTTGTTGTTTTCTTAAATTATTTTTTAAATTAGCTCATTACAACCAACATAGTTGTGTGGGTGCCTGACCTCTAATATTATCTACATAAACATGTTGACAAAACTCTGCAAAAGATGTAGAGAGAGTCAAGCAAGATATGTTAGCGTCTTTAAAACCTTAACCTATTTATAATAGAATTTAAAATTTTAGTATTTTAATTGAAATAAAATTATGCTCTAATTAAAATTATAACTAATTTTAGTTAAATACCAATTCAACTCAAATAAGAACAAATATCTCATATTGATCCTTATTTACTAAATATATCATATTTAATAATAAATTTTCTCAAATTTTACAATCAAGTCTAACTGATTAAAATACTTTTTTTCTCTTCAATTGTTCTTTGTATGTGATTCATTAGACTCTTAAATATGTTGACAATGAATATAAACTACAACCATAAATCATTTTTGTGATTAGATAAATTAAAAATTTTAATTCTCTAATTAAATAGTTTATATCCATAAATCAAGATTAATATATAGCAATGAATTATAATTACCCAAACATTAAGATTGTTAAAGTAATTTTAACTAACCTTTCTATGTATGATTTTTCCATATAATTCATTTCTTTCATCATACAATGTGCCCATTAAATATAAAATATAGAATTAATGTCTACTATAATTGAATCCAATCATTATTTCTTCCTCTCCATTAATAATCAATTTTATTAATAATATTTGAAACTATTTTTAAAGTGTCATTCTATCTTGGTCAAGGATTTCTTGAATTAATATTAATAGAGAATAATGGAACTTTCTCCCTAATCATTTTAAGATGATGAATCATATATTTATCACTCAACTATCTTCATATAATTCACACTATATCCAATTACCAATTAAAATACACTTGACTAGAATATATCACAAGTGGCATCAAAACATTACAATCTCTATATATGATGAAGATTTCAAATGAAAAAAATCACTTATACCATAATTATAATGAGAATTTCTATAAACATATAAATAATGCTCCAAATATAATTCTCATATCAAGTCAATTTAGTAATCTAATAAACATCCACATGTTTGTTTAAATATCTCTATACTTTATGAAATCTTTGACTTCCTTCATAAAGAAGAAACATAACATATGTTAATCTTTTTATAGGCCAAAAGTGCATTTTGAACCTCATTGTTTACAACAAAATACATCTTGGATCCTAATGTTTCGAAGATTTCAAATTAAACCATAACGTTTTTAAAACGTTCACAACAGACCCTAAATAGGCAAAAGATTTGACGGTGTCAACTTTCTATCAGTTAAATGTCACATCATTATTAACATGACATCATTTTTTATTTTTAAATAAAAAGCAAACCTCACTATTACATAATTATATTAACACGACATCAATTTTTTTAAAAAAAGTGGATCTTATTATCACAAAATTAACTTTTTTAAATTAACCAAAAAATAGACACATTGCCATACTGTCACCGAATTAGCTTTTCTTAAATTATCACAAAATTAACTTTTTTAAATTAACCACAAAATAAACACATTGCCATACTATCACATGACAGAAGAGCTCACTTTTATATATTTCAGACAGTGGATCCCACTTACCACATAACAATGAGGCCCAATTTTTGTTGAAAAATAATAATAATGTCACATCCACATTAACATAATATTTAACTTATAGAGAGCTAACCCCATTAAATTTTTTATTCACTTAAGATTTATTTTGAATATTTTGAAAATGTTGAAGTTTAATTTGAATACTTTGAGACGTTAGGGTCTGTTCTATATTTTATTGTAAACATTAGATTCAAAATACATTTTTAGCCACTTTTTATACTATATTGATGTGTGAATATAAATAGAATAATAATTATAAACAATTTAAGAATAATACATCATTATACTGGGTGTGATGACGACGACGACGACATAAATAAAATATAAATCTCTTAATTATGAATCCATTATAATTTCATTTACAATGTACATTTATTCTATAAACTTTTATTATATATATCTGAATATGTATAAGATAATAAATACCCAAAAATACTCATATGACTAAAACTACAATCTAATGATTAGTTGTAAGACATAAACGATATATAGCTCTTTTGAACTTGGATGTCAAGGAATAGTTTATTCTACCTTACCTCATCCATCTGTATAAATTCTGCAAGCTAAACTCCATTAGAAAACTCAATAGCTTGATGGAAGATATTACAAACGTTTTCCTCAATATCAAACACAATTCTTTTAGAATGAAGGAAAGCAGGTTTCAAGCAATGTAAGAGGAGATCTAAAACACAAGGAGCCTGGAATCCAGTCAAGTGAAGAGCACGAGCCTGGCATCCTGTCCTAATGGAGATTACTGGGAGTGAATCCAACACAAATAATTGAACTTAAAAAAGTACACGTTGAAGCTCTAATAGGCGTAATCTACAACGAACGTATGCTTCAGAGCATAGAGCATGACCCAAAATTGATGGCTTTCTATTTCATTTACAAGGAGGAAAACGAAAATCAGAATTGAAAGAAAATAAAGAAAAAGAAAAGATACAAGAACCTTTTGCTCAAGAAGGAATCCTCCATCCGTCCAAACAACCAAGTACAATGCGAGCAAAGTGATGAGACAAATAAACAAAAGATATCAAAGTAAACAACATAAGACTAGGCAGTGAAGTACTAGATTATTATTGAAACACTAGTTGCATTAATTTACATGGAACTCAAGCTACAAAACCAGTCAAAAGTTCCAGTTACAAAATACCAAACAAGGTAAGTCAACACTAGAACAACAATCTTCTGCCAAAGTATACAAAGAGAAATGCATGTCACACACTGAAGTAGTCTACAAATGTTCAGCAATCTTTGTCGAATTATTTCCTTTCAATTAGTGTTCTGTCCATTCTCGACACCAAGACCGTACAAGACGCCAGCATACTTCTCCGTGGAGCCATTGAAGAAGTTATCCCTCAACTTCCTAAACGTGCAAGATGTGAGCAAACTATCAGAGCCAGCTTGATGGCACACACCAACTCTCTCCACATCCAACAATTCTGCAAGTTTGTTCAACCCACCATGTAGACTATTACAGAATTTCATCAAGTGCTTAATATCATATACCATTGGGAAATACATATTGATCAATTCAAAGAATCCAGCTTGTGTATCGGGCAAGCTTCTGCAAGTCAATAGCTTGAGCAAGTACCCGAAATCATAACCACTATGAAAAGTAACCCAATGAACACCATCATTCAAAACAATTCCAGACGACATTAAGAGCTCACCAAACCGGTTAACATCGATACCCTTTTCATTATTCTTCTTAAAGTCAATCCCACACTGGCGCAACAACTCAATAGAATCACTAGCAAAGATGTCCTCACTAATGTTGAACTCACGGAAATTGAATTGCCAAATGCAGAACTTATCAGATCCACAAGTGGGTAAATTCCCGTTCTCATCAGAGAACGTAAGACCCAACTGGATCAATTTCAACATATCAACGTTATCCTTCAAAGTTTGGTAGTTATAATCATTGATGTTCTTAAAAGTTCCCACGGGACGAGAGACAACGCCTGGGAACTCCGTATCCATAGCAACATAATTGTACTGATCAACTATTTCCCGAATCAACAAGAATTCTTCCTCCAAATTCTCATTCCACACCTCCCGAATAAGTACGGAGTCGCCTTTGGGTATAATTGACATTTCCAATCCACGAATTCGAAAGCTAATCAAGAGCACAAAGTCCGGAGAAGCATAAATGTTAAACCCCAACACCCCAAAACCTGAAGCCGCCGAGGGTCGTCGTTTGGTTCAATAGACGGATCTGCAAACGGCACGAGCCAAAGGAACAGCAGGAACAGAATTTAGAAGTTAACAAATATGAACATCTAAACCCTAATAAAAGAAAAACCCAAAAGTTATTTGTTTTAGAAAAGAATGAAGATGCAAAACAAAAAATAGTGAGAAGAAGAATGAGATCTAACCTGGGAATCGAGAAATAAGGGTTTGAAGAGGATAGATCTAGAACAGGTGAAGCGAGAAATTGTTTTTTGGTAGGTCAACGAAGGATCACAGGAGAAGGTCTGATCGAGGGGTTTACTATGATTGTGGTCTTCAAACAACTGAAATGACCAGTCCAATGCAATCAAAGGGGAATGTGAGGTTGCGTTGTACGAACGAGCCAAAAACGAGGGCGTGAACATAACACACCGTGCTCCATTACGACGGCGTTTACTGTTTTGGACTCCCTTTTAATTTAAAAAAAAGTAAATAATTCTACATTTTAAGTTAGCAACTGCCAACTGATGGTGACATTAGTTTAAGCTCTTTCTATTTAATCACTCTTTTCTTTTTTTCTTTTTTATCAAATCCCAATTAAGTTACATCCATCCAACATTTAACTAAAACCCGGGCCAAGCCAGCTACAAGCTTCGATTAAACGTATTTACCAATTCAAAGTAAGAGCAAGCCAGGCGCACGGTTCGTTAGCCATGCTGATCACGCTGTAGTTTTCGTTATCTTCTCTCTCTCTCTCTCGTTTTCCATTACAAAGTGAAGAGAAGTCTCTTTTACTTAAATAAACAAAAATTAAAACCCTTGGATCGATTCGGTTCAAATCCTAAGATGCAATTATTTTAAATTAAGCAAAGTATCGTATAAAAATAATTTCTTTTTTATTTTAATATGGTGTTTGATAAAACAAAAGGCAAAATATATATTTTGAATGTCATCATTTTCATCATAATATATTTTGAATTTTAATATTTTAGAGTGTTTAATTTTAATTATAATATTTTTAGAACATTTAAAATAGATCCTAAGTGGATAATAAATTAAACGAGGTTAAGTTTTTGTTTATTCATTGTAATAAGATATGATTTAATTAGGTGGAACACTTTCTTGTAAAAGTCACAACATAATAGACTGTTATATCGGATAAGGCGCGACCATGTTTAAAACCAAATTCACAAATATTGAAAGAAGTTTGGGTAGGAAAGATATCGAAAGAAGTTTGGGCAGGAAAGAAGAAATTCTCTTTCTTTTCTTTTTTTTAATGTTTTCTCTCCATCTTTCAATTATTCATCTTTTTTTGTGTGTTGAAACAACAACAATGTGTGGCTAAATCTTTTTTTTATTTAAGAGAATTTAAAACTCTAGTTGTAACCCTATGAGATTTTGTTCTAAACCTAGATTTTTATCTTAATTCAAGTATTTGTTATTCTGTATTCTTATATTTTATGGATAATTAATATTGATTAATTTGGCAAATTAATTTGATGTTGATTATTCTATAGCTATCTATAGATTTAGTGATTCGTAATTATCATGAATGATTGGTATAAGTAGCAAATAGGTTATTTATGAATTTGCATATTTAACTTATGAGAAACAAAAAAAAACTAAATTGAATAGTTGTAACTATCTCAATCATTTAATTTATGATTTAGTCTTTTTCATTAAGCTTATTACTAACATTTAATTGATATAGAATGTTATCATACCTAATCAATTTATGGTAAGTTTTGGTCTGAATGTTGGGCTTGTACTAATTAATTTAGAAAATATTGAGACTCATTATAGTTATCCTAATAGTTTTCGGATTAATTGCTTAAATTGTGAAAACATTGTTTTTATACTAATGATCAAAATTACAATTAGATGAGAAACTTCTCTTGAATCAAAGTTAAGTACCATTGAATTTCTTCCTCTAATACTTAAGTTGATTATTTTGATTCATTGTTAAATTTAGTTTATCAGTTAGTTAATCATAAACCCACATTTTGTTTTGTTAAAATTAAAATTAAGAAACTAGTTTTTAGTTCTTTTAGAATTCAATTTGGTTACTACTATAAGAGTTTAGTGAATCATCGTTAATTTTGAGGGCTTTGATAACTCATTAAAAATTTTGGCATTGTTGCTTGGAAACTATTTTAGGTTTTTTAGTTTCTTTGAATTATTTTACAATTTACTACTAATCTCTAGTCTTCTATCACTCTTTCTAACAGGTGAATTGCAATATAATCTAGGAATTAAAAAGATAGTGCATTGTTTAAGGAAAGAAATCAAGCAAGGAGAAAGTCATTCACCTCCATAAATGAAAGTTGAGACAGACTTAATGATTGGTGGAGATTCTCATTCTCAAGAATTTGAAGAAAATATGTCAAATTCTAACATTAGAACGTTAAGAGAGTTAGCATGTACCAAATTTCAATAAATCCCTTATACATAACATATCTAGATATTAAGGTGGATTTCAAATTGAAATCTAGTTTGATTCACTTACTTCCCATCTTTTTATGATCTTACAGGTGAATATCCATATAAACACTTGAATGAATTCCATGTTATTTGTTCTCGAAGCTATAAGGATGACGGAAGAAAAAATTAATCTCAAAGCCTTTTTGTTCTAATTGAACGATAAAATGAATGATTGGTTTTATTATCTTCCTTCTGGCTCAATGACAATACGGAATGAAATGAAAATATTATTCCAGGAGAACTTCTTTCTTGCATCACGAGTAGCCAATTTCATAAATGAGATAGGTGGAATAAGATAATTCATTGGAGAATCATTGTATAAATATTGAGAGAGTTTTAAGGAATTATATGCTAAATGCCTACACCATCAGATTCCTGAGCAACTTTTAATTCAGTTATTTTTATGAAGGGATACTACCAATATATAGGATTATGGTTGACGTAACTAATGGAGGAGCTTTGGCAAATAAAACACTAGAAGCAACTAGGCAATTAATTTCAAATATGGCCTAAAATTTAACAATTAGGGACAAGGGTGGATGAAGTTGCTAAGTGTATGAATAAGGTAAGTAATACTAACCTTGAGGATCAAATTTTGGATATAGATGCTCTAGTTTGTCAAATGGATATAGGTTAATTGCAATTGACACGAGTGTACAGAATATGCTTATTCCTTTGGTATCTTACGGATATATGCCCAACATTGTAACAAGAATCCCTTTAAGAAGTTAATGCAATATGAGGATTTCCTGGTCAACTTTAATGAAAATATGACCCTTATTCCAATCATTATAATTCGAAATAGAGGGAACATTTGAACTTTAGCTATGGAAATCAATGATAGTAACAAAGATATTGACCTCACAATTTCATTAAACAACCTCAAGCACTTACACTTCCTCAATCTCAATCTTCAAATTCAGGGATGTCTTTGGACAAAATTATTAAGGCACTTGCTATTAATGCTTAACAATTTCAACATAAAACAAGAGTAAGACTTTAGAACTTAGGAAATCAAATCACTCAATTAGCCACCTTCTTTAGTAAATTGGACGCATAAGCATCGAGAAAATTATCTTCACAAATGGTGATGAATCCTAAAAGGAGTGTGAGTTTAGTAACATTGAGAAGTGGGAAGGAAATTCAATCGAGATCTTCCTTACCAATGGAGGTAGGAAAGCATGAAGAAGGAGAGAAGAAAGATGACGTTCTAGCTTAAGATCCAACTAAAGTAAATCTAATTTTTCTCTACATATATCATCTAATGCATGTGTACCTCCTTTTCTTTGTAGATTGGCTAAATTAAAATTCTTATGTGTGTCCTATTGGTGTTATAGATGATGTTTTAGTTTAGGTTACTAGTAGTATAATTCCAATGGGCTTTTACATCTTAAAAATGGATAGAGATAGTGTAGAACATTTAGCTTCAATTTCGTTGGGAACATTGTTTATGAAGGCAACTAAAACAAAAATTGATGTGGATGAGGTTACTCTTTCCATTAAGTTTGATTAACAGATAGCGAAATTCCATATTTTTCAAAATAATGAAGTACCTTAACGATTTTCACTCTATTTACCATATGGATATTATAGATTAAATTGTGTGGGATGTTTTTGAAGAATGAAAATGTTGGAAATGAGAAAGAGTCCAATGATAAATTGAAAGTGAACTAGCAAATTGATGAAACTTATGAAGTTCTATAATCATCATCAGTAATGATAATAGATTCAAAAACTTTAAATGTTAAAATTACTATAACTCACAAGAAAATATTGTCTTTTGTTTTATAGGCTCTGAAGATATAATTGAAGGCCCTACCTGATCATCTGAATTACTTCTATTTGGGTGAAAAAGAGTCACTACCTGTGATCATCTAAAAAAACTTGACTACAGGATAAGGGGCAAAGCTAGTAGCACTTCTAAAGGAGTATATAA
>JANKOD010000008.1:14666998-14684538 GCA_026284645.1 Erythroxylum acuminatum | reverse complement strand
TTTTATAGAAGAAAATTCAAATTGGATTATTAAAATAATGGGATTGAGATTCATTAGGGTTGACAATTATACATTGGCGTTCGCTATAAACTGAAATATCGTGCAAAAGATAAGAGTTGCCTTTTTACCAAATGCGAGCATTGGAAGATGGAATTTGCGAATTGCAAAAAAACGATGTCATAATTGGAAGATAGAATTTGCCTTTTTCTTTTTTATATAATTAAATCCTTAAAAAATGGTGTCGTAATTGGAAGATGGAATTTGCAAATTGCAAAAAACGGTGTCATAATTGGAAAATGGAATTTGCCTTTTTCTTTTTTATATAATTAAATCCTTAAAAAATGGTGTAGTAATAGGAAGATGGAATTTGCAAGTTGCAAAAAAACGGTGTCATAATTGGAAGATGGAATTTGCAAATTGCAACTTGTTAGGCTATATTTAAGTTAGGATTGTTTAGAAAGAAGTTTTACGATAAAATAAAATGAGATAAAAATTTATTTTAAAGAATAAAAATAAAAAATTTTAATTTAAAAAATTTAAAAATTTATAAAATAATATACAATATTATATTATATTATAAATTTTTTATTTAAATAATATTTCATTATATTACATTTTAAAATAAATGCTTTACTTCAAAACTAAAGATAGCCTTCGGCGCACAGACACTGGGAACACCCAGGTGATTCTACAGCCTTCTTGGTGCTTCGTCAACACTATCGTTTCGCTCACGTTCCTCCTCTCAGAAAGAGCGAACACTATCCAACACAGACTTCTCATAACAATCCCAAAAAGATTCTGTTCCTCATCTTCCTCCCAAGAAATGGCCTCAAGGAGGCTCGCAAGGTGGGCTATGGTCGCCGTTAAAACATCTTCGCCAGCATCGAACCTGTCCCTCCGATGTCCCTTCACAGTCTCACGTGCACGCGCCTCCGCCTCCGCTGCTTCTTCTCTGCTTGTTAACTCTTCCGACGCTTTGTCCTCACGTCATCTTGGTAATGTGATGCTGACCAACTTTTCTACGCTCAAATTTGCTCGCTTCTTCCACTCTTCTACCCCATGTTACTCTGCGAGTAACTCCTCTCAGGTCTATCTTCATCATTACTTTTATTATTCATCGTTCTTGCTTTTATTTTCCTTTTGATTATGAACTTGAATTAGTTGAGAAATAATTTTTTTTTTTTTTTGTGATTCTATGTCTAAATTCTTGTTGGATAGTTACTGTTAAAGACCTCTTGTACTAATCTGCTTGAACTTGAATTACTCTGTGAAAGGTTTGGAATATGCTAATATGGACTAAGGTTGTAGAAGTTTGGCTTAAACTCGATGGCTGCCAAAGCGTTTGATTTTTGCCATTGGGATTGTTCTGAAAAACACTTGCCACACTTCTTTTGACTGTACATCTGATGAATCTTAATTATTTCTGAGCTCAGCTTTGACGTTTATTAGATTTAATTTTAAAAGACTTTCCTAAACGTGAACAAAGTTTTTTGAGAATTTAGAGAATGACAAGCTTCCATGAGAATTTGAGGAGCAGGATATAGGCTACATGAAACCAGACTTGGACATTGGAGTAGTAAGCATGCGTAGTGTAATCTTATTGTGGCTTTTTTGCCAAGTCATACACCATTCGTTCAGTAGGACCAGGATGTTTTTTAGTTCCATTTGAAATCTGGTTAGATTTTATGGGAGGAACACTTTCACCTGTCATTGGATAAGAATGGTTTGGGTCTTACTTTTTGATGATTTTAGCCTCTAGTTGTCTTAGCCTTTCTTTTGTGTTAGGCTAATCAATCAGAGTTCACTGAGATGGCATGGGAGGGCATAATTGGTGCAGTAGATGCTGCGCGAGTTAATAAACAACAAGTGGTAGAAACTGAGCATTTGATGAAAGCCCTGCTAGAGCAAAAGGATGGATTGGCTAGGAGGATATTCACAAAGGCTGGGGCTGATAACACATCAGTCTTGCAAGCTACTAATGACTTCATTTCGAAACAACCAAAGGTGTGGTTTTTAGTGTAATGATGCACCTGGTGTGGTGCTGGTCGACCACACACTTTGTTTATTTAAGATTAGACTAATATGTCTTTATTTTCATAGGTGATGGGTGACACTAGTGGCACTATAATTGGCGTACATCTTGGATCCCTATTGGACAATGCTAGAAAGCACAAGAAAGAAATGGGAGATGATTTTGTGTCAGTAGAACATATTGTGTTAGCATTTCATTTGGATAAGAGATTTGGGCAACAATTATTGAGGGGCCTCCAGCTCAGTGAGAAGAACTTGAGGGAAGCCATTCAGGCAGTTCGTGGAAGTCAAAGAGTAACTGATCAAAGTATGAATCTTCATATTCTTATTCTTGAAGTCCCCATTGTTCTATAAAGAGATTACGTGCATGAGTTGAATTGCATCACTAGTTGTGGAATATTTAAAGTAATGAATTTAGGAAATTGTATATAGAGAGTTGAAAACTCTTGCTAGCAGTTCACTCTACTTTAAAAGGGCTTAGCTTTGCATTTTGCGCCTGCTCAAGGCTTGTTAATTTCTGTATGACATGCGTAAACATCTTTTTAATGGGTTATTCTACATTCTTTACGTGAATATCAAATCTCAGTTAAAAATTTTGCATTGACTTTCCTTGTTTGTCTGTTTAATTCTAAGCCTGTTGTAAATTTTTACTTTGTCAATGTACCAAGATCCTGAAGGGAAATATGAGGCTTTGGAAAAATATGGGAACGACTTGACTGAGCTTGCTAGGCGTGGCAAACTTGATCCCGTAATAGGAAGAGATGATGAAATTCGGCGGTGCATCCAGATATTATCTCGGAGAACCAAAAATAATCCAGTAATTATTGGTGAACCTGGTGTAGGGAAAACTGCAATTGCTGAGGGGTATGTTCATATTTGATTAAGAAGTTCATTGTGATGACTTAAATGTTAAGTACAAATATTTTCAGTAAATTGATGGTTTTATATTGTTTCTTGTATCTTCTCCAGAAGAAGTATATTTAGTGAGAGTAGTTGCTAGTATTTGGAAACTTGTTTTGAACTAAGTGCCAGAAATTAGTTTGGTCATTTCATTTACTTCTCTTGGTCAGTGGTTACTCGATGCAATTTATTTATGCATAGGGAGAGTTTGAAGTTATCCTGTTTGCAACTAAGATCAGGTTGATGTATTTACTTATGGAAGAGCTAAAATGAACTTCTTTTAGTTCTTCTAGTTGTGTGTTTCTAATTTTCTTTGCCAAGCAATCTAGTATAGATGAATCTTTTCGAGGTTGATATCTTAAACTGATGTACTCTACATGTCAATCTCTTTATTATTTATTCTTTTGATCTCTCTGATGAAATTGTTCTATTGGTTTGTAGACTAGCTCAAAGGATTGTGCGTGGTGATGTGCCAGAACCATTATTGAATCGAAAGGTTATAGTTCTTGTTCTGATTTTTTCTGTAGAACTTCCTGATGTTTTTTGTAGGCATTTTATTTGGTTTGAAACAAACTTGTGCTACTTCGCTTGGGAACTGTAACGTTTCTGCATTTCATTTAGCTCTTCTGGTTAACTCTTCCCTCATGATGAGGAAAGGAGTAACAATTTCAGCATTTAATTCAAGGAATATTATTTTTGTTAAAGAACTAATCTTCTAATTTGTATTAATGTTGGATTTGGATTATATAGAATGTGTGACAAAATATTTTATTAACCAGTCACGTCATTTCAAAGCTTTCTTTTTTGGTGTTCCATGCAATGTTTTTGTTGACACTGAAAGTGTAGTCCTGACTATTGATAATGGTACTTCACTTGTACAGTTGATCGCTTTAGACATGGGTTCACTAGTAGCTGGTGCCAAGTATCGTGGAGACTTTGAGGAAAGATTAAAAGCTGTGCTTAAGGAGGTTACTTCATCAAATGGGCAGATCATATTATTCATTGATGAGATACATACTGTTGTTGGTGCAGGTTTGGTCCTACTTCTCTCAGTTGTCTTTTTATAAAGAGATTTTCATTAAGTAAGATTGTGAATGTGAATGATTTGCTCCAATATGAATATGCTAATGTACAAATACATAGCTAAATAATTATGTGGATACTTTTGATTGCATGCCTACTAGCAATCTCAACTCAACATCTCAAATGACTCGTGTGCTTTGTTTTCTGTGGTAAAATCATGCTTATTGATTGATTGATTGATTGTAGTTGATTATAAAATCATGCATATTGATTGATTGATTTATTGTAGTTGATTAAGTTTCCTATTATATTAGAATATCCTATAAATCATGATACTAGAGTATCCCTTAAATTATTAGATTACATATTTTATTAGAATCATTAGTTTCTATTTACATTTCCTATTCAAATTCTAAGATGGCATCAGAGGTAAGGTAGGCTCCTTGGATCAAGTTGTTTCCAGCCTTCATTGTTGCAAACATATCTTTGTTTTTTCTCCTTTGGTTCAGCCTTCATTTCTGCACCCTATTTCCTTCTTTCCATTTCAGCTTTCATTGCTTTCTCTTCCCTATTTTACCTCTTTCATATTAGCCGCTATTGCTGATTATTGTACTCTAAAGCAGGGCATCTTTCCTGCCTTTATTGTTGGAATTGTCTAAGGATTAGCATCCTTGTAATGAGAAGAAAATGCCAAAAGTTGAAGAAGCAAGCAATATCACTACTTCACAATTGGAAGGGGCTACTTGATTCCAACAACTAGGGGAATCAATATCACAAAATCTGAGTAATTTTAACTAAGAAGAGATTGAGAGGGTGAGATCTCTTATAAACAGCTATGAAAAGCCTTTAGGTACTTGTTCTTTGGCTTATTCAGGTAAGTTTCCATTTTCCTTTGGATTAAATGCCTCAAATACAAACTTTACCAAACTCTTGGGTCATGGACTGAGGAGCTACCTACCATATGATCCATTCATCCATATGTTTCTCAACCTACTCTCCATGTCTAAGTAGTAGAAAAATAGCCATCGCCTATGGATCTTTAACAACTATAGCAAATGGAGAGGATGTTAAGATAAGTCTATTGGTAACTCTAAGAAATGTTCTTTATGCTAGACTATCAATTAACCTTGCTTCCACACAAAAACTCACCCAAGATTTATGTTGTAATGTGATTTTTCATAGTAGTCATTGTGTATTTCAGGATAAGGACTTGGGGAGGATGATTGGACTTGCTAGAGAATGGGATTGCCTTGGCTATCTTGAAGCATTTAGTTAGTTAAACATAACTAAGGGTAGATTATCCCATTTTTTCATATCAGATTCTGTTGCATTTACTAAAGAAATTTTTTTGTTTGACCATTATGGGTTAGGACATCCATCATTTTGAATTATTAAGATTATGTTTCCCTCTTTGTTACAAATCTTGATGCAAATAAATTTCATTGTGAGGTATGTGAACTTACTAAACACAATCGTGTACCTTTAGGAGCTCTATACCTTTCTATCTTATTTATAGTGATATTTGGGGTCCATCTATTGTTTCTAGTATTTCTAGGGCAAGATGGTTCATTTCTTTCATTGATGATTGTACTCATGTTATCTAGATTTTTCTACTCAAAACATAAATCTAATGTTAGTACCATACTCCCAAATTTTTTCTCCATGATCAGAAATCAATTGGGACCTTTATCAAAAGTTTTATGACAGATAATGTTAAAGATTATTTCAATCAAGTTCTTACCCTATACTTTTAGAAAGAAGAAATAGTTCGAGTCATTTTGTGTGTATACTCTACAACAAACTATGGTAGGAAAGGAAAATGGTCATCTCCTTGAAAAGACTTGAGCCCTGTTATTTCAGAAGAATATGTCTAAGGCGTTTTGGGGGGAAGTAGTTCTTACAGCTACTCATCTCGTAAACAGATTGCCTTCTTGAGTCTTGGGTCTCAAAAGTCCTATGGATTTCCTCTTAGCGTTTTACCAGAATTTAATCACTACCAACAATCTTGTTCATAGAATTTTCGGGCGTGTGTCATTTGTTCATGTTCATAATAGAAGAAAATTAGATCCTAGGGCTCTGAAATGTGTCTTTGTGAGCTATTCTTCGACTATAAGAGGGTATAAGTGTTACCACCCTCTGTCTATGTCTCAATAGATGTCACATTCAATGAACAAAATTCGTATTTCAACAATTCTTATCTTTAGGGGGAGAATTCGATTAGGAAAGGTAAGGAAAGTTTTTTGCTTGATCTAATGCCTGTGTCCAATTCTACAAAACCAATCATATCTACATATTCATCTTGTCTAAACCATATGCCATAACAACCATATGACACAATGCCTAAACGACCCATATTTGAACCACAAGAAAAATCTGATTTTGCCTATGGAGGTGAGAGATCTGACAAAGGCAAGGTGTTTACAAGAAAGAAGACGGTTGTTCCTAAACCTACGCAAGTCCAAGAGTCTAACTCAGATTCTTTACATGAGGTAACAATTTCTAACCCTGCATTACAAAATGAAATTGAAGTTCATTGGATAATGATCATCTGGACGTTCCTATTACTATCAGAAAAGGAACCAGAGAGTGTACAAAACGACCAATATACCCTCTTGCATTTTTTTGTCATTTAAAAATTTTTCATCCTCTCTCAAAGCCTTTCTTGTGAGCTTGAATACCATTACCATCCCTACCACCGTAGCTGAGGCTTTGTATAATGAAAAATGGAAACAAGCTATGAATGTGGAGATGGAGGCATTGGAAAAAAACAAAACTTGGGAATTAGTGAAGTTAATTGTAGGAACGAAATTAGTGGTTCTTAAGAGGATATATACAGTGAAATATAGGGCAGATGTGTTAGTTGAAAGATGCAAAGGCGTGGCTGGTAGCAAAAGGTTATACTTAGACTTATATTATTGATTATTTAGAGACTTTTTCTCTTGTTGCAAAGATGAAACGGTTCGAGTATTATTGTCATTAGCATTTAATTATGGTTAGGAATTGCAGCAATTTGATGTCAAGAATGCATTTTTGCCTGGATATGAAGAGATTTACATGCGAGTTCCATCAGGTTATGGAAAGAATTTGGTTGCTCATATGGTGTGCAAGTTGAAGAAGGCACTAAATGACTTTAAGCAATCACCTTGAGCATGGCTCGAAAGATTTGCATGAGTTATGTTGTCTATGAGTGACAAACAAAGTCAAGATCATACATTTTTTTATCAAATACTCTCCTTAAAAGGGAGTTATAGCTCTTCTAGTTTATGTTGATGACATATAATGATGGGAGATGATGATAAAGAGAAACCGAGTCAATGATTAGTTAAAGAATCTGAGATTAAGTCATTGGGAAGGTTGAAGTATTTCCTTGGAATTGAAGTTGAATATTCTTGGCATGGAATTTTTATGGGATAACCATTTTTGAAGTGCCAAACCTTTTGAGATTTTTTCAATTCAGTGCCTAAACTCTTTTTTTTTTTCAATTGAGTGACCAACCTTTAAAATCCTTAACAGTTAAGTTGAAAAAGTTAGTTCCGTTGCTAATTTATTGACGTAGCTAACAGAAGCCCATTTATACATGAACTGTAGCTGTCCAAAATCCAAATGGAAAAAATTAGCCAACCAAACAAATAACCCATAACCCACATGGTTACCCAAACCCACACAATTACCTATAACTCATCTAAGTTTACCCAAATTCACCTAAATTTATTTTACTTAACAAGAAAAACCCTAAATACGTTTTCTCTGCATTTTCGTTCGTCTGGAGACGCTTGTCTTTGTTATCTAGATACATTGTATGAACGTTATTTTGTATAAGGTGAACACGAGTTGTACCATTTCTATCTCATCTTTGTAGATCGGACCGGTCCAACTTGCTTTAACCTAATCATTTTGGGTGCAGACACTCTTCTCCAACACCAGAAGCGCAGTTGCTAGTTGTAGGCTTTATGCACTTCCAAGGAGCCTTATTCAATTAAGCCTGCCTCACTTTTTACACATGTTTAGGATTAATCATGTACAAGATCAAACTTTGTATGAGGATTTTGTGTCTTTGCTAGATTCTAGTGTAAATAGTTGTAACTATCTTCAACCAATTGCAAGATTTGAAAGAATTGGACGATCCCATATAGCTGTCAAACTCAAAGAATGACCTGTTAAAAGATGGTTAAAGTTTTCATGAAAGAAGTTATCAAGGTAATCATGAAAGAATTTATGTTAAATTGGATGGAAATGGAGGGATTGAGAAGATGGTGTAGGCTAACTTAATGGGATTTGCTGAGACATGCATTGAAAATGTTTCACTTTCTGGGTCATCAGTCAAGAGCTCTGGTCTGGTGAAGAGGAGATGAAGTAGGTAGAATGGTAAACTTAGATGGGTTATGGGTAACCAGGTGGGTTATAGGTTATTTGTTTAGTTGGCTAATTTCTTTCACTTGAACAGCTACAAGTCTATGTATCAATGGGCTTCAGTTAGCCACATTAACAAATTAGCAACGAAACTAACGTTTTTAACTTAACTGTTAAGATTTTCATAAGTTGGTAACTCAATTAAAATAAATAAATTTGGGTACTAGATTGAGAAAATCCCAAACGATTGGGCACTTCAGTAATAGTTTTCCTAATTTTTATCTTTTAACAAAAGTATGGTATAAATCTTCTCAATGAAACAGGCAAGACAACATGCAAACCTGCAAGCACTCTTGGAAAAGTAGAGGATACTACAGTAGACAGAGAGATGTATCGACATGTAGTAGGAAGAATAATTTTTGTGTTTCACACACGACCAGATATAGCATAATAAATGTAATTAGTTAGTTTATGTATAGTCCAAAGGAAGTTCATATGTAAGCAACTCAAAGAGTAATATCTTAAAGGAACACCATGGAAGGGTATTTTGTTCAAAAGAAATAGAGGTTTGGTTCTTGAGGCATACACTCATGCTGATTATGCTAGATCTATTTTCAGTAGAAGATCAATTTGAAGATATTGCATTTTTCGTGGTAGGAATCTTGTGAATTGGACAAGCAAAAAATCAAGGTGTAGTGGCTTGCTCAAGTGCAGGGACTAAATTTTGGGGATGGTTCAACATGTGTATGAATTACTCTAGTTGAAGACTATTCTTGAAGATTTGAAGATTTAGTGGGATAGCCCTATGAGACTATACTACGACAGCAAATCTGCAATCAACATAGCTTATAACCTAATTCAACATGATCGAACGAATCATATTGAAATTCATAGGCACTTTTATCAAGGAAAAGTTAGAGAATGGATTAATTTGTACACTATATGTATCTACTCATGGTCAATTGGTTGACATTCTCACCAAAGGTTTGAGCGGCTCAATTTTTAGACTATTGTATCCAAGCTATTCACCAGCTTGAGGGGAATATAGCAAAATCATGTATATTGATTGATTGATTGCATTTTATTACATTTCTTATTATATTAAAATATCCCATAAATCATGGGATTAGATGTATTAAAATCATTAATTTTCATTTATATGTATTAGAATTGTGTATGTAAGCTTTGCCTTTTGTAAACATTGAATATATACAAAAAATACAGTTCCTATTCAAATTCTGAGATTTTCTTATGTTGTGGAAAACTTGATGCGGGGCCTTTTCTTACTGTGATTCTATAGGGGCTACAAGTGGGGCGATGGATGCTGGGAATTTGTTGAAACCAATGCTTGGACGAGGTGAGCTGCGATGTATAGGAGCAACAACATTAAATGAGTATCGAAAATATATTGAGAAGGACCCAGCACTTGAACGTAGGTTTCAACAAGTATTCTGTGATCAGCCGTCTGTTGAGGATACCGTATCCATTCTTCGTGGATTGCGTGAACGGTATGAGTTGCATCATGGTGTTAAGATTTCAGACGGTGCTCTTGTTTCAGCAGCTATTCTAGCAGATAGATACATCACTGAACGCTTTTTACCTGATAAAGGTAAGCCCAGCTTCACTATGCAGTATTCAATATCATAAGCATAACAAGTTCTTACTACACCTGTTACTACTCATCTTTCCCTATATAAAATGAACTAAGTTCGGATTCTTTAATTTGAAATCTTGGATTTTTTATGCTTTGCGTTGTGCCCATAATAATTTAAGAACATATAAATTCTTGGACTTAACATTCTGAAGCTGTTTTTGTTTTCTCTTTTCTAAATATTCTTTGTATTCAATTTCTCGTGGTTCCCCTAACTGGATTGATTGATATAAAAAAGAACACGGAAGCACTTGGAAATATCTACAAGTTCTCTAGTCAGTCTTTTGTTTGGCAACTCGGTTCTTCTATATGACTGATTGGATATTGTTCCAACAGCATGTTAGATTAGCAGTCAATTTGGGGTTTTGACGGCTGCTTTGAGCATTCTAATAACCTCTTCCCGTGCAGCTATTGATCTCGTTGATGAAGCTGCAGCAAAGCTCAAAATGGAAATCACTTCCAAGCCTACGGAGTTGGATGAGGTAGATAGAGCTGTTCTGAAATTAGAGATGGAGAAGCTGTCCCTGAAAAATGACACTGATAAGGCATCTAAAGAGAGGTTAAGCAAGATTGAAAATGATTTGAATGTACTTAAACAGAACCAGAAAGAACTGAATGAACAGTGGGATCGGGAAAAGTCTCTCATGAATTGCATACGATCAGTCAAAGAAGAGGTAATGCTTTTCTTTTACTGAGATTTAAATGTCTAGTTATCCTTGCAGTATTCCCTAGATTCTATGCGTGTGGTATCCATATTTGTAGATTGATAGAGTCAACTTAGAGATGGAAGCTGCTGAACGTGAATATGACCTGAATCGTGCTGCTGAGCTGAGATATGGAACTCTAATGTCCCTCCAACGGCAGTTGGATGAGGCTGAGGAAAACCTTGCTGAGTTCCGAAAATCTGGTAATTCTTTGCTACGAGAAGAGGTTACTGATCTTGATATTGCTGAAATTGTGAGCAAATGGACTGGTATACCTATGTCAAACCTTCAACAATCAGAAAGAGAAAAGTTGGTCTCATTAGAAGAGGTTCTTCATAAGAGGGTAGTTGGTCAAGATATTGCTGTAAAATCAGTGGCTGATGCAATCCGACGCTCAAGGGCCGGATTATCTGACCCTAATCGACCTATAGCTAGTTTCATGTTTATGGGTCCTACTGGGGTTGGCAAAACAGAGCTTGCTAAGGCCTTAGCTGGCTATCTCTTTAACACAGAGAATGCTCTTGTAAGAATAGATATGAGTGAATACATGGAAAAGCATGCAGTATCACGCTTGGTTGGGGCTCCACCTGGATATGTTGGTTATGAGGAGGGAGGACAGCTGACAGAAGTGGTTCGTCGAAGGCCATACTCTGTGGTGCTGTTTGATGAAATTGAGAAAGCACATCATGATGTCTTCAACATCCTGTTACAGTTGCTGGATGATGGAAGGATAACTGATTCTCAGGGAAGGACAGTTAGTTTTACCAACACGGTTATAATAATGACTTCAAACATTGGCTCCCATCTGATACTTGAAACGCTACGTAATACACAAGACAGCAAGGAAGTTGTTTATGATATCATGAAACGTCAAGTTGTTGAGTTGGCGAGACAAACATTCCGTCCAGAATTCATGAATCGAGTTGATGAATATATTGTTTTCCAGCCTTTGGACTCCAAACAAATCAATAAAATCGTTATGATTCAGGTAAACAATCTTCACCCTGAAAATATTTATGCTTTGATAAATGATATGATATTTTCTCCATAACTAACTCTATAGATGAACTCCTATAGCATTTGAAATTCAAGAGTCTGTTCTTTTAACGTTTTTTTTTGGTGGAATTTACCAAATTCTTCCATTCTCTTGGTGAAGCATCATCTGTGTGAAAAATCTCTTTCAGATGCTTGCACTATTTTTTTTTGTTCACGCCACAATGAATACTAAATGAAGCTTTAATATGAAATTTTCCATTGCCAGATGAACCGATTGAAAGAGAGACTCAAGCAGAAGAGTATTGATCTTAATTACACAAATGAAGCCATTGAACTTCTGGGAAATTTGGGTTTTGACCCTAATTTCGGAGCTAGGCCGGTTAAGAGGGTGATACAACAGTTAGTTGAGAATGAAATTGCAATGGGGCTATTGAGGGGAGAGTTCAATGAGGAAGATTCTGTCATTGTTGATGCTGATTTGTCGTCAGACCTTCCGCTACAGAATAAGTTACGTATAAAGAAATTAGAGAGTGGTGCTACAATACAAGCCATGGCAGTCAATGATTAGTATGGCTCTTTGAGTTGTGAATGTGCGGAAAAACTTTGCTCCAGTCCCACACAACATCCTTTATTGAAAGCAAAACACCTCTTGTCTATGATGGGCTTGTGTTTAAATCATTGTATCAAAGTATGAGCAAGTGTCATAGTTAAGCAGAGCGTTCTGCGAAGTAGTTAGGTTATACAGTTTCTGTAAAGAGCGTTTTTATCACCTTACCACAAATTGTGTGCAAGTGCCGAAATTACTAACATATTACATGAACCATGAAATTGCTTCTTGCCGTTCCAAGGCCTGTGGAGAAGAGCAGAAAAGAGGGTGCAGGGTACTGGTTCAGGTTCTCATTGTTTTCACAGCTTATAGTGCGAGGAATATATGCATGTGCTTTATCTCAAAAAAAATATATATATATATGCATGTGCTTTGTTTGTCTTTCCTCTTGCTATAGTCCCGTTATGGTGGGATTTTTTTTAATACAAATGCAAAATACAAGCTTTTTAAACATTGATTTGTCTAATTTTAATAACTTACCACTAGTTCCACCAATGCCAACAAATCAAGGTTTGGCCCATCGAAGTTGTTAGTAAAAAGTTTATGAATTAATCCATTTGACTTGTTAGCAAAGATAGGTGTAGGACGCCAGAACTACTATCTCTTGTTTTTACATAATTTCTTTTTTTGTGTAGGATACTCCTGTTAACGATGTTTCTCTTGCATTATATTCACTTCCCAGTCGCTGTGAACAATTTGTTGGAATCATGCCTTTTAGGCGTAGTTGAAGTTCCTTGAGAATCCCCAAGCAGTTGAGATACTGGATTCCAAGAGTTCTGCACAAACTTAGCCTAGTGTTATTAAAGTAATCCCTGAAGACTTGAGGTACTATTCTGATGGTCAGATTGCAACCATAAAATTCCATTAAATGTACATAGAATTTGGTTTAGGTGTTACAGAATATGTTCAGCCTGGATAAATTTTTATGATGAACAGAAACTCTCGTGAAAACATGAGATCTGTCCTGGAATCTGAGTCTAAATTTGAACAGACCCAACAAAGTATAGTAAGAAACTTTCCCGAGATTTAATCGATAGTTTCTGCTGGCTATGTGTAAGTCGCCATTTATACAATTTTTGTATAAATAAGATATTAATGAGGAGAGCTACCCATACTATATGTAATTACAACCTGTAGTATCAAATGAATGGGAGCCAAATTCTGCCACCCATGCCAATTCTTTGATGTCCTCGGGAAGTTGCTTTAACTACTTGACATTTACGAAACACTATATTTTACAGATACTTCGAATTTGTCAGTTGATAGTGTAACATGGTCAAAGATCACATTGTCTAGAGCGAGTTACCTTAAAAATCTGTTCTCTTTTAGGTTAAAAGCCATTGCATCTTTTCATTTCTACAAATCCTAGATTATGGAGTTTGATCGCTGAAGTGTTGGAAGTTTTAGCCGTTTATATTGAGTTCTTACCTTGAACTAGCGAGATATGGTAGGATTGATAACCTAATCATGACAAAAGATAACTTCGTTCCCACTAAAGTTGTTCTAACCTGGCCTGGCGATGGTTACAATTACAACACACTGATCTTATGATCTGGGACAAGGAGCTAACCTAGTAGTGTATGTCATAAATCCATCCCATTCAAGTGAGGAATCTAAGACCTAGAAAATTGGCCCGTCACCTACTTTCCACAACACAGCTTTGGTACTCGGATATGAAGAATCTAATCTAGTATGGAGACCTTTCTTATTTACCTTTATGGTACAATTATTAGCCAACTTTAGTAATCTTCCCATCTTACTTTATGTCGTGCTAACTTTTGACATTGACAAACATAAATATGTATAACTATATATACCACGATATACATGTACTAGTGTTTGCTACATCCCAATGTAGTATTTATTATTTTGAAATAAATAACTACGTAATGTTTATGTGTTGGAATTTTTCGTTTGCTATAAAACGTTAAAAAAAAAAAGAGAAAAGAAAAAGATTGCCGCTGCCAATCCATGGTTAAGTAGCTTCAACAAGGTCTTTAATAATCAAAATTTAAATGGGAAATCAGGTTTACATCTTGTTGTTTCTAGAAGCAGTAATTCACTGGCTCTGACTCTTTAAAAACACTAATCTGCAGTGCAGACTGTGGGGTGAACTTGAGCCCACGTAGTCACATCTCTGTCCTCTACAGTCGAACGTTGGAAACTATTTGCTTCACGCTTATTTTTCTTTTTCTTTAGTCTTTTCGTTTTCAGTTTATTTATTGGGAGGGCTATCGATGAACATTTTTCAATCACGGCCACGAATAACGGTCATTAGTAACCCCACACAATATTAAATGGTCCAACGCTCGTTGATTAGACCGAAAATGACTTTTCTTATTAGTTTTAGATGCAAATATGACGCATGTGTTTTGCTCAATTTTTGGAAATTGTTAACAACATTTCCTGTCACGCATTTGCAAAGCAATCATCTAATGTAATTGAAGTTTGATGGGACTTCTTTGGAGACTATTCAGACATTGATACTGATAGATTATCCTATGTGCTTGAGATGACATTATCATTCAGTCACTTGACCTTATTGCTTTCATCACGGTATCAAAACTTAATTAACAAACTTTATTAGAAAGCATACATTACAAACTTTTGAACCATGTTAAGAAATTTGATTTTGCAACATTTTGAAAGAGTTTATAAAACCAATTTATGGTTTGCATGCATGGTATATAGGTAATAAGATGAAATGTTACTATCTACACTGTTTTAGTAATGCATTTCACTTTCATATCAACCCTTAGTCAGATGGTTACAGGATAATCAAAATTAATCAGGTATCTGGTATTGTTAAACTATCTGAATCAAAAAAAACCTCTTTTTACTATGACTTCTAAGTTTGTGGAATATTTCACCAATAAGTCTTAAGGGAGTTACACCATGAGTTTCTAGCCTATATACGTTTCAATTGATTTTGAGAACTAAATCTCTGTTAAAGATTAAGATCATAAAAAGATGATTGCGCTTGAAGCTCCAAAGTTGAAAATGATTAATGGTATATGCATAACCATTTTCAGTCATACTATAAGGACGATGGACGATAAAGAAAGACCGAGTTTTCTGTTATGTCAAAGGAATACTCCATAGTTAATATCTGTTAAGTATCTAACCTAATTGAATATGCCAATTTATCAGTGGTTGAAACTATTCCAAGAAAGCCCATAATTGGCATTGGCTGGATTGGTTAAATGTTGATAAACATGTAATGGAGATAAAGCAATAGGATAGATATAAAGGGTAGATAAAGTCCAAAGACGCTACATAGTTGGTTCAATAAGAGAATCGTAGAAATGTTATTGAGTGCAATAGGGTGTCAGAATATCAAAGTGTTGTAGATGTGGAGGAATGTTCAATGTGGTAAGAACAAGATGAACGTAATAAAAAAAACTTTTTTTTAAGAAAAGCAACAATTTCTTCTAGGTTTTCATAAGGTTTCTAGTAAATGGAGGAAAGGATTGCTTAACTCTGGCATAGAGGGGGAGATCCATAATTGGGAGGATGATGAGAGGAATTGGTTTTTTCAAGACAGGAGTGAGAAGTTGGATTGACTTTTTGGGTCTTAGAAATCAGCTAGCATGTTGTGATGACATTTGATATCGCGGATTGTGAATTTATAACAAGAGAACCAATCTTTCCACGAAGTAATTAGTTGTGAGGAAATATCTTCTTGTGAGGTTTAAAGATTTTTTGGAGAAGATGTATTGTCCATTTCTATCACAAAGTGATAAGGGCTAAGGTAAAAATTGACCTTTTCAATGCCCTTTTTTACCGCCAAAATCTCTTTGTGGATATTATGGTATTGCTTTTCTTATTCCTTGAATTGGCCACTAGCATGGCTACAATAATAATGTTTTCCATCATCTTTTTCAATCAAGATGACACCCTAATCATTTTCACTACCATTTGTTTGAAGGATGTGTTGTCCTTTGTTAGGAATCTTTAAAGGGGGTGGATGTTGACTCATTTGTTTTAAGTATTGGACAACTTTGATTTGCTCTTTACTCTATGGTGGTTGATACTTTCTCAACAATCTTGATCAGGAGCTTGTATAATTAGCCACATGTGGAATGAAATCCCTGATGTCATTAACAATTCCAAGGAATTGCTGGATTTTCTTTGGACTAAGATTTTCATTAGGAAAATGTAACAAGGTTGATCAAATATGACTCTTTTTTGAATGAGAGCAAGATTCCATAATTCTTTGTAAGATTTAAAAAAGATTTAAGTAGCGTTTTATGATCTTCATGGGTCTTTGAATATAGTAGAATGTCATCACTATAAATTAAGGCACTGGAAAGAATAGGCTCATAGATCTTTATCATAGCCTTCTAAAATAGTGATGGAGTGTCTTTGAGTCTAAATGACACAACAACTCATTGGTATTAAGCATTTAGAATGTATAAAGTTGTTTTGTACCTTTCTTGTGGGTCTATTCCCAATTGTCAAAAATATGCCTTCAAAGTTAAACTTTAAAAAGATTCTTGCTTCTTTGAGACATAGGACTTGAGTATTGATATTTGGTAGTGAAAATTTATCATCTTAAATGAATGCATTTAGAGGTTTATAGTTAAGGACCAACTTCTTCTTTCCTCTTTGTTGTTCAGCCCTTTTATTTACAAAAAAGGCTTGACAAGCCCAATTTGATTTATGGGCTTAATTAATCCTTATTGAAGTAGCATGACACATTTCTTGTGCCAACTTCAAATCTTTAGGATTTATGTTAGGTTGAGTAGCCTTGGTAGGATTGATATTTTTGTTCTTTTTGAAGGGTAAATGAATGAAGAATTGTTGACTTTCCAAAGAGGTTGTGGAAGTGAAAATTTGGAATGGTTCTTCAAATAGTGTTCCAAAATTTGATCTCTCAATATTTCATATTAAGGAAAAACTGGAGTGGGCTCAAACATATTACATATATCAGTATAAACACTAAAATTAACTCTACATTTGATACCAATAGATAGGATTTGTAATGAAGATTCCTTGCAATATATATCTATACCAATTAGGATATTTGGGTCAGGTAAATGACTACCAAGAACTTTAGTCCATACAACGCAATTAAGGAAAAACTTTATGTAACATCCCACCCCCAACGGGAAGGGTAGAATAGTAATCTGGAAAGGGGAGAGAGTGATTAGGACTGATTTGACATTTTCATGCATACTGGTATTGGTGTACAGTTGAATTTTTGCACATGAAAAATAACTGTACATGCATTCATGACATTTCCCGGTATTTATGCCTAAATGAAATTTTGTTGTGG
>JANKOD010000008.1:14637283-14651908 GCA_026284645.1 Erythroxylum acuminatum | reverse complement strand
AGTTAACTGCAATACATCGTGATATTTTCACTCAATAGTTTTTGAGAAAGCAAGTTTTTCAAAAATATATAAGGGGATTGTATTCACGAAAAAGAATACACAATTCAACCCCTCCTTCTTATGCATTTTGTATATCGAACATAAATTCTATACTTACACGTGATTTACTTCATCTTTTTCCTCCTAAACCTTTTACTAGATGCAAGAGTAAACTTTTCATTCAGTGCTTGCATTTCATCAATAACCCCCTAATTGAAAGCCTTATCCTCTTTATCACTCCTTGGGGAGTCTGCACTAGCTTTCCCTTGTTTTAGAGGTCAGCACTAGCTTTTCCCTTATCTTTAACTATAATAATGTTTGAATTATTAGAAGGATCCCCCCTTCCAACTAAAGAAGAATTTTGTAAATCAAGTATAGAGCTAGTGGAGTTTGGTTGTGGAGTAGGATCAACTAGTTCTTTCTCTAACCCCATTAACTCATTGTGATCCCCTCTTGAGAAAAAGTCTCCCTGTTGATTTCCAAACTTGCTTTCCCAATTGAGGTTTCCAATTTTATGATAACTGAATCTTGACTTTTAGAAGCTCATTAGTAGGACTGAGTTTCACGATAGGCAAAGCTTTAAGTAGGGGCTTCTTAAGTTTTATTTCTACACATATCCGAGCATAGCTCATCTTTTCAAGCTTAGCAGCTGCTGCATCAAAAGCCATAGTTTTCCAATTGCACTAGGAAAAAAAAACATAAGCCATCCATAGACTAATACTTCATAGGAATTTTATGAAAATTGGTCTATAAAGGAATGGATTATCCGCCCACATGCCAAGGTCCCAATTCCAAATCATACTCATATTATCATCATCTGTAAACTTGAACAAAAAGGGATCCTCCTCTGTAAGAAGGATTCTATCTAAACCCTTATTTCCCAATTTGTTTTGAGCCACATTTGTATAAAGGAAAACCTGGTCTTTTGTTTAAGAAAAAACCAACTAAGGTATTGTTCCAAAGTTTTGCTTCTTTTTGAAGAAACTCGAGGGGATGGGAAACTACACCATCTACCAGGGTAAAAGAGAAATGTTTAGGCTTAGCTAGGGGAGTTTTAAAAGGAACAAAATTGCCCTAAAATTCACTAATGACATTTAAGTTTTTAGCATTTTGCTTGGATTGATCCTTGGCAATATTTACATCAGGAGCTTCTTAAAGAGTAGGGAAATGGTTCTGCATTACCACTACAAGAGTGGAGCTCCCTTTGAGGGTTTCCATGAAACCTCCTATAATAGAAAGTTACCTGAAATAGAATGGAGAGCACCAAAATCCTTCTGCAATAGGAAAGTTACTTTTCCTTTATTGTTTATCCAATAGAGCTTCATCTGAGAGATTGATTTAAGCTAATGTTTTTGGTGTGTTATATTATTATTAATACTTGCCCAAATTTTTAGATCAAAATTTCAAGTATTAAAGTATAGAAAAAAATAAAATTTTAACATAACTAAATTATCTAACTAACTAGGATATATAAGTAAACTTTTTTTACAGGTCGTGATATATAAAATTTGATATTTTACTTATAATTCATGATCTTCAATATTATTTTTCTTAAAATATATATTTGTATATTTTATCGTAATTATATTAATGACATAACTTAACAATGTAAAATTAGATTTCACTGTCACGTTCACAATATTTTTTTAGGCGCATTACAAAACTTGTAAATATTTATATTTTTTATTTATATAATTTTTTGTATATTCAACATTTAAAAATCATAACATGATGTTCAAAAACCATACTTATATATCTTAGAGAAAGATGTTCATGAATTCTTTTCAACAGGCATCCTACTAACAAAAATTAATAAGACATTTCTTTACTTGGTCCTTAAAGGCCCTAATCCCTCCTCTTTTGGGGACTATAGGCCTATAGCTTGCTCCAACTATTTGATTGAAGGCTTCCATCACCTATTTAATTAGTGAAAACCAAGAGGCCTTCATAGAGAAAAGACACATTGGGGATATTATTTTGATAGTACAGGAGCTACTAAAGAGGTATTCAAGAAGTAAATCTCCTCCAAATTGCACTATGCAGGAGCTACTAAAAAGGTATTCAAGGCTCCTCCTAATTGCACTATCAAAGTGGACTTTAATAAGCCTTTTGATAGTGTAAACTTGGAGTTGTTGCTATAGCTACTGAAGGTGTTGAGTTTCCCTGAAGTCTTCATTAGATGGATCAAAGAATGTATCACCTCAACATCTTATTATGTTATGGTGAATGTTAGATCTTTAAAGGTGCAAGAGGGCTAAGGCAAGGGGATCTTCTATCCCCTTCCCTCTTTATATCGTGCATGAAAGCTCTTACCCTCCTTATAAAACACAATGTTGGGATGAACACTAAGTTCAAATTCCATTCCAGGTTTAAGAAAGTTAAATTAACAAACTTGTGTTTTACTGATGTTCTATTATTGTTTTTTAGGGAAGAAAAAGGTTTAATTTAAACTTTAATGAATTCCCTGTAAGATTTTAGATGTACCTCTAGTTTGGATATCAATCTCAATAAAAGTCATTTCATGATCTCTAAAGGAACAACTCAAATGGAGTCTTATATAACCAGAATCATTAGGATGCAAAGGAAATATCATCCAATGATGTACCTAGGGCTCTCTATCTCTACAAGAAATCTAAATTTTAATGAATGTCTTCCTTTAATTGAGAAAGTTTGAAGAAGACTATCCTCTTGGGTGAATAAGTCTCTATCCCATACGGGAAAACTTCACTTAATCAAATTAGTGCTTTACTCTCTCCATATATACTGATGCTCTCACTTATTTGTATCCAAAAACCTTATCAAGTCACCGGTGAAGGGGGAGTCAAAATTCAAACGGGTTGATACTTGTTCCCCTAAAGAAGATGGTGGATTAGGTGTCAATTCAATCAAAACAACTAATCTTGCTTTCATTCTAAAGAGATTGTGGTGGATTATGAAAGAAAGGAATTCCTTATGGTTGAAGTGGCTGCATATCTTGTAACAGCCCAGACCACTTGCCCATAGATATTGTCCGCTTTGGGTTACCCCTCGGACCAAGACCCTCACGGTTTTTCTTTTCCCCCACCCGAGAAAACCCATCTTAGGAGGAGAGGTAATCATACCTTTATAAGGTGTACTTCGTTCCCCTTTCTAACTAATGCGGGATCTCACAATCGACCCTGTCTTAGGGCCCAGTGTCCTACGCTGGCACAACGGTTCGGGAATCAATTCTGATACCATTTGTAACAGCCCAGACCACCCGCCTATAGATATTGTCCCCTTTGGGTTGCCCATTGGGTCAAGTCCCTCACGGTTTTGTTCTTCCCACCCCTGAAAAAATGCATCTTTGGGGGAGAGATATCCGTACCCTTATAAGACGTACTTCATCCCCCTTTTTCAACTGACGTGGGATCTCACGTAGCAATTTTCCTGATCGGGTGTTTGATGTGTGTAAGTTTAAATAAATAATTTTCGATAATCTACAAGTGTACAGTTCATTAGCGTAGTAGCTAAGGTATCGATCCCACAAGGAGGGATAATCTATTTCTAAAATCTAAAGCCAGAAAACAATATAAAATTTCAAATTGCAAGAAACTAAAGACGAGAAATTAATTCAATCAATCAAATCAAATTAAGAATCAATCAAGAAAATATTAATTTTTCAGTAGTTGCAACACACACCTAAGAATCAACCTAGGGAAATTACCAATTGAGAGAAAGGAAATTTTACCTATCCTTAATGCTAACCTAACTGATTATGAATGACTGGATTGTTGGTTCTAGATGATCCTAGGGTTAATTACTCTCTCTCGAGTTATAACCATTAACCATAAATCATAAATCCTAATCAGATTATGGAAGTTGCAATCTCTCAATTATCAACTTATCTAAAATCCTAATTAGTTCTGAAGCTCTCTAATAAACTACTGGAAACCTATGCAAGATTTAACTTCGCACAATTTACTGATTTGATTTAATTCTTGTTTTATTAAATCACCTAACTCTCGTTAGTCCAATTTAATTATTTTTTATTCGATTCACCCTCTCAGTTTATTTTCGAATTATGCACTTGCAGAATTAAACCACAATAAATCCAATTAACATATAAGCAATCAGATTTCATTAATTCAAAGATAAAACTCTAAAGGTGAGTTTAGAACATATTAAACATTCGAAAATCCTATCATCAATCTGTTATTCCAATTCTATACAACAAAAAAACTAAAAATAAATAGGAAATCTTGATCCAGGAAGTACGTCGAGTAAGCTTCTTCTCCTCTTCTCTCTTCCTTCTTCTCTTCCTCTATCTCTCGATGAATTCTCTCTAGGGTTTCTTAAGGAGGTTGATGCAAAAACTCACCCTGACTCTTTTTCTTGTTCTTTAAATATCTTTTGTGTTCTGAGCAGCCTTAGGGCTTTTGGGGTTCAAAAGGTCCAAAAAATCTCTCAAAACTTGACGTTTTTTAGTGTGTACACGTTTGCATGATGCAAGCCATGATCCTAGGCTTCTATCATGATTGTGGCATGTAGGCCACGATCGTGGGCCATGTCCTAGGCTTCTGTCACTATCGTGACATGTAGGCCAAGATCGCAAGCCAACTCTGATGCTTCTGTCACGATTGTGGGCCGTTGTTTAAGCCCGAATGTCTCCGAAACTTCTTCGTTCTTCGATGTTGACCCTGAAACTCTAACAAACACATCAAGGTACCTCAAAAATATAATATTTAAGCTCAAAGACTTGTGTTAACTTATAAAACACTTAAAACATAAATACTTAACAAACTAACACAATTCTAACTTAAACACATACTAAACGATTGAATTAACAATTAAATACATATCAAACTAAGCCTTAAAACACTATGCAATCTACACTTACCACTTCCCCCCCAATTCTTTTTAGGCCTTACTTTTCTCCTCTTTCAATCTCTAAATATTATTTTCTCGCATCTTCTTACGGGAGCGTTAGGGTGCCTCCTTTTAAGATGTCTATATCACCTAAGCTTTATCTCTCTCAATTTGTCATTAATACCAGTCACCTTTAATGTGTCTCTTACTATTAGATTCTTGACCTTATTTCTTTTAATAGGGTTACATATCTACTGGAGTATCCTCATCTCTGTCACTAAAAGCTTATTATTAGGTATTTGCTTGATGGACTAACACTTCGCCCCATATAATATGGTTGACCTAATCGCTCAGTGATAGAATTTACCTTTGAGCTTGAGTAGTATCTTCTTGTCACATAAAACTCTTGAAGCACTTTTCCATTTAAACTACTAAGACCTAATACGATGGACTATATCTTTATCGATCTCTCGATTGTTTTGGATGATAAACCTTAAGTACTTAAAACACTCCTTCCATGGTATAACTTTTGATCCAATATTTATCTCCACATTGGTAGCCACCTAATGGTCTAAAAAGTTGAATTCTAAGTACTTAGCTTTACTCCCGCTCACTTGAAAACTCATTGATTTTAACGTTTCTCTCAAATATTCTAACTTAAAAGTGACCCCCCCTCCTTGGGGTTTTATTTCATCCACTAAATCAATATCGTTAGCAAATAACATAAGTAAGTGAATAACTTTTAAAAAATCCAGAGTCTTATTCTTTTAAAAAATATTTAAATTTGAATAAATATAAGTCTCAATCAAATAAAATTTTATTTGTAAATCTCAAACATTTTTTTTTAATTTGTCGTAAAAGTTCTCTAGCTCTCACTTAAATAATAAACTATAAACTATAAAAAAGGAAAGTGAAACTATATTTTATTTGTTTTATTTAAGTGGGCGAGAGATAATGAATGGAAGGAGGCTTTTTCTTGTGTCTGTCTTACGACGGAGCGAGTTGCTGTCATGCTCTCGAAAAATGGAAAATCTGACAGCCGCATGCTTATTCTAGCCCCACATCACATGAAACCCATGGGCTGTAAGATTGCTGAGAGGAGGGCATTAAATGCCCGACAATTTCCTCTGCACCATATTGGGCCCAGAACCAAACAAAAACTAAGGCTTTGTCTCCAAGCTTAGAACCCTCCATTGCAGACAACCTCTGATGAATATGTTGATAAGTTCTCTCATGCAAAACCTACGCGTAACTCTAAGCCTAGCAGCCATTATCGCGGAGCTACATTGTCCCAAAGAACGGGAGGGATGAGCTCCTTGGTGAATAGACTTTGACGAGGGAAATGTACAATCGTAATGTACAATTTGTCATAAGTAGGGCTATTTCTGTGCACTGTTAATGTGCTACTTCCTTGTCATACATACCAGTAAATACAGCATCCATGAAAGCAAACAGATATATTCTGAATGTCAGGGCCAGGATATGAGTTATTAAGTTTAAAATCCTGGAAAGAAATCGAAAATTTCAAGGATGGTAAGGGTCCTAACCCAAGGGTCAGACGCTTACCATTCATCTAAAGAACAATATGAGCATGTTAGTGGAGTATCATGGGCCATGTAAATGTTGTGAAGGAAAATTTAAAAGTCTAAAGTTATACGTGACTTCTTTTTCCTCGGATACAAAAGGTAGTAGCATGCTACATGGGCTTTTAACAGAACAAAAAAGACATTAGGCCTTTGGGTTCAGCTGGATACTGATGGGCCTTTAAGATTATCTAGAGCCTGCTTGTATGGGGCTTGTACTTTGCAAAGCTTACATCAGAACATGGATTATTAATACAAAAGTTATAATATCCAAGGCGTATGAAATTTCTTCAGCAAACATCAGTCGTCAGTACCAGCAACTAGAAACAAGTGTCAACCTCAAATGTCTGACGCCACGGTTCACACGCTAACTAGGCCAGGCACTATGCCCTAAAATCTCCACCTTCAGATCCAAAACGTACATATTTGTGGGAGAAAATGAAAAAGTAGCTAACCCTCCCAAGAATATACTTCATGGTTTCATTCGGGCAACATCGTCTGAAAACAGGAATTCTAGTTTCTTGCCAGTATGTTTGAACTGGAATAAATACTCACCCACCAAAGATGGGACTGCAGAAACTGAGAAACGTGAAAAGGAATATCGAGAATCATATCTTACTGATCCGACACCAATGGAAGCATGCATCTCATTTTGCAGGTTGCTTGAAATAATCTCTTTCGTCAATAACTAGAAGATGAGCAAACTGCTTACTGTTAAAAAAAAAGTTAAACTAATAACTAATTTGCAATTTCTTTAGATACTATTGGCTGAACACGAAGCAGTAGTCATCATTCTAACACATTTGGCACATCTTTCTTTGTTTAACAGGAGATCTACAGAAATTATAAAAGCACAGGCACCAGCCACCAATACATTCGAAACCGATGAACCTGTTTCCAAGCGATGCCTGAAAAAGGTCTTCTAATTGCTTTCAGTGATCGGGAGGTACACACCTTCTGCTGCCAGCCAAACATTATCAGCACGCTTTTCTCTGACACCACATACCTATAAAAGCAACAAGGCAGCAAGTATACATAATAACAATTCAGTTCAGGTTTTTGGTTTTTACAGCCAACTGCATTCACGAAATTCTTACTCCTTGATACTGTACAGTAGATAGTTTATGTCCCGTGGATATAGCTAGAGCTAGCTACCTTAAGATAATGAAAAATTCGGGATTTTAACACAGTAGAGAAAAAAAAGAATCCCGGGACGTTTAACATTTTGAAACACAACAAAAATTTTAAGGCACCAACTTGAAAGTTTCAGTTCTGAAGGACATATATTTAATTAGTATTGCATGTGGAAAGTATTAAAATTAACAACAATATTTCTTACCTCTTGCTGGCCTCCAGCTATCCGTTGGTATTTCTTGTCATGACTGTGCAGGTAGCCACCAGTGTCAACATGTTGAAGTCGAATCCTTTGATCTTGTTTCCATGTCTTTCCACTTCCTTCAATCAGAAGCCTAGAAAGAGAAACAAGATGAATATGATGAAAATAGGTCGACGGCAGATCGGTCAATTAAGGAGAGTTTTACTTGATCTCACCTCCAGTAATCCCCGGTATCAGATTCATTATTATCACCTCCAAAGCAGCTGACCTGCAAGCAGTATTCTATGGTTACTAAAACAGTCTCAGCAAATCATAACCAGGATCCTGAAGTTCCCGCCACTATCATAAGATCAAAATCATATTCTTTTCCCACATGATTAGTTCACTCATGAATTGTGACATGACAAATTATCCTCCTTCTTCACTCTTCTAACCATCTTCATCCCAACATTTAATATCTTTCTAATCAGCTTTGTGCCATAAGTATGTTAGACAATTGTTGCCACTTTTTATAATCAAGGAGAAAAAAAAAACAACAAGAGACCTCCATGTTTCCTGAGATTGGAGATGCATGGAGATGACTGTGAAGCCACTTCCTAGTTCTCATGTGTTGGAGACGGATAATTGTGCCAGTTTTAACAATGTGTCCTTGCTTAGCATCTGTCCCTGGCTCGGGCCTCACAATCTAGTTAGAAAACATAATAAACATAAATGTTTTCAGTCAAATTCGTATAGATGTAGCATATTAAAGCTTTTTAGAGCATTAATAACAGAGAGTTACCCAGTAGCTATTGGAATCGTCAACAGCAGGAAATCCTGTAACAGATTGCTGTCCACTCCCAGAACCATACGGCACGTCGTGGGAATGAAGCCGAAACTTCGTCCTCTCGTGCATCAACTTAACAACCGTTCCATACGTAATCTGAAAATTAAAATAAAAAGTTCTAAAAAGAAGGAACAAACTGCACTCAACTTCAGATCTACCTAGCTAACCCTCTGAGTTCAATAGAAACAATTCAAGACACAAACCTCAACGCCTTCATCGGGTTTTGAGGCGGAGCCGTGGTCGACATCGAGGCTGAGAAAGAGAAAAATAGTGAGAGAGAAAAAGGAGAGGGCCATGGCGAACAGCAATGCTATGAACCAGTTTTGTTGCCAGAAAGGTATGGGCTGCCCGTACACTATCCTCGCCGGCGGTGAAGGAGATTGCGACTGAGAAGAAGAGGGTCTGCGGTTAGAGAGGGTATTTGGGGCCGAGGGAGCCACGGTTGTGGAAAAATTCACCGTAGACGATGACCCTCTGACCTCTAAAATCTTATTACGGGATTTTAGGATCTGTGAGCTTTGCAAATGATTTGAATAAGACAAGATGAAACATATTGCGGAAAGAAGAGGGTTGACGAATAGGAATTGTACATGTCGGATAATTTGCTGACGTGGATATTAGGTCTGGAAGGGAAGGAAAATCGAAGCGGGTCTTAGGGTCCCTCCTAAGACTAAGAGCCCAGCTCTGTTTATGACGTTGATTACAGATATCCAAAACCTTTCGCAAATGGGCCTTATAAGTCCCTTCGATATGAAGATGGATGTCTTTTGACTTTTGTCAAATTAACAAAAATTTTAAATAAGTTATAATTATTATCTCTGACCTGTAAAATTATATTTTACAGGACACAAAAGCGAGACCAAAAAATAAAAGTACAGGATTATTTGTTTTTTTTTTCAAAATATTGAACTATAAATTGCATATTTAATTAATGTTTAAAAAATTTTCAAACTCACATTAAGTACTGGTTTTCAAAAAGAATAAAATTCAATTATAAAAGGGAGATATTTATGTTGGAAATTCACTAGCGCATTCATCTCATATTGAAAAGAGACATATGGATAAAATGAATTATATACAAAGATATGATTTATAATCCAGTTCTTTAAGTTTTGAGTTGAAATATAATGCATTGGTTGTAATAGACTCAATTAGATCCGGTCCGATTTCGCCTTAGGCTCTCTCCAAACCTTTCATTTTTGTGACTTTAAGATAAAGATTTTGTTTTAAGATGTATATTTATTTCTTATTCTACATTTAATTTTGAATAAATGAAATATGCGAGACAAATATAAGGTACATTTTTATATAAGTTTTGACTTCTATTTTTCTTAGATGATAAATCTAAGACAAAATTTAAGTCACTCGTTTAATTGATAAAAGAACAATTAAGATTTTATAATGTAATATATTAAAAAGAGAGAGAGGTTGTTAGTAATGTTATTATTTGAAAAAGTAATATAAACATTTTATATATTTTAAAATATCATATATAAATTTTTTTAAAATATATTAAATAAGTGAATGAATGAAATTTAGTTAGATATTACGTATGTTTAGACTATCTTGTATATAATAATTTGAACAATTTGAGATAAGTTGCATATTTAATTGAAAAAGAGTTAATAATGTAATAAATGGTATATACTTTGTGTGAATTTTTTATTAATAAGAATAGTAAAAGTGATAATATTAACTTAAATTGTTAAGATCCTAAGCTCTATGAATTTCAACAATATATCCTTTATACTTAGATTACATATCTATATATTTAAGTGAATTTCACTTGAAAGAATTAAGAAATGAAGAAAATCATTTTGGATATGCTTTTACATGCATAACTTGACTTGACTTGAACCGAATTTAATAAAATATACATAAATCATCACTTTATTTGACTTAAGTTAACATAACATGTCAAATTTTGTATTGTATAGTGTCAAACCATGTAGTTGATTATGTCAGTCTTGGAACATCCTTAAGTGACGTTTTGAGCAATATATTACCCACGTATAAAGGACAACGTAGATTACGTATATGAGATTTAAACATATGTATTGTTGTCGAAATAGAGGCTAGCTATAAACGAATTTCGACTGAACATATTAAAGAGATGTGAAAAAGAATGTTGAGTACATTGATCATTTGTTGTCTTATATTGATGTTAAATGCGACGGAGGTGTATATAAAAGGAAAATTACTTTAGAATTTCCAATTTTAATGAATAATACGCCATTATCATAAAGGAGTAAGAAATAAATATATATTTCTTTATCAACAATAACATATGCATTTATAATATTTTGAATTATAATAAAAATTATACAATTTATTCATCTTGTAGATCATTTATATAATATTAAGAACATTATTGATTTAATTATGAAACATTATAATATCCAAGTATCAATTGGATAGACTAAAGAGCTTTACATATTCTTGCGAATCAAACATATAAGTAGCACTTATATTTATTTTAAATATAATATTTCAAAGAGCGAAATCAAACATATAAGTAGCACTTATATTTATTTTAAATATAATATTTCAAAGAGATGAATATTTAATTATATATGAAATGATTGTAGACCTCATAATTAAATTAGGTCGGGTTATGAACATCACTAATTGAGATTATGAATCACATATTACCCACATATAATAAGTTTTAGGATAATCTTACTATTTCATTATTAATGATTTATTTGGCATCATGATTAGATCTTATCGCTGTGAGTTTTAAATTCATATTTTACAAACTTAATATTATAAACATAATAAGTGTTTACTGAAATGTGGTGATTTAAAAAATAAGTATATTACATTATCAAGGCTTTGAGTCACCCTAACCCTTTTTAAAAAGTTTACCTACCATTATCAATGATATCGTCGGTTTATGCTCTACAACTAATCAATTGGTTGTAGTTTAGTAATAAAATAATTTAAAAACATTCTTTATCTTATTCAAATTCAGATGTATATGATGAAGCTCATGAGATTATGATATTCATATTGTATTGATATATTATTCCTAAAATTATTTTTAATCATTGGTCTATTAAGACAAGATATTACTAGAGTATAAAAAGACTAGTACATATTATGTTTTTTTTTTCTTATGAAGGAAGTAGTAAATCTCATGGACTAAAGTATGAAGATACTTGAACAAATGTGTAAGTGCTTATTAGAGAAAAATTTCACTAAACTATCATATATGAGAATTCTATTTTGAGCATTATTTATATGTCTATAAAAATTCTTATTTTGATGATTGTATAAGTGATCTTTTGATTTAAGATCACCAAAGTATCTCATATATGTGTTTTGATACTATCTATAGCCTATTCTAATCAAGGCTAGTTCATGTAGTAGTCACTAGATATGATTCATCACTCTAAAATAATTATAGAGAATATTTTGTTGTTTTCGATTAATATTAAATTTGAGAAATACTTGGTTAAGGTGGAATGACTTCTTAAAAATATTTCTCAAATGTCATTAATTGAATCAATTACTAATGGTCGAGAACAAACATGATTAGACTCAAATAAAGTAGAGATTAATTTTATACTCTATATCTAATCAGAACATTGTATGATGAAAGGATTAAATTATATGAAAAAATCATAAACGAAAAGGTTAGTCAAAATTACTCTAATGTTCTTAAATATTTAAGTGGTCATAATACATTTCTAGACACCAATTTTATTCTATGGATTAAATTATTTAATTAGAGAATTATAACTCGAGATCTTTCAATTATGCCTCTCGAACTCCTTACTTTTTCTTTTAATTTTTCTTTTTATAATTCAAAAATTAGGTTTTTAGGTGGTGCATGGGCAAGTAAAATAGTGTGTTCATGATTGTATACTTAAAAATCATGAGATCCTTAAATCCAAAGAAAACGTAGGTTCAAAATGGGAACACAAGTGTGTATCTCTTGAACACCTGTGTGTTCATAGCCATGTAACTTTTTGGAACTTTAGTACATGAAACATAACTATATTGGAGTATATGATCAAGTACATGGGGGTGTTTATGCCCATGTACTTTTCCTACAACTTTATAACTAAGTTAAAATAGCTCTAAGTCACCTAAAACTTATCCGAATTTGTTCTTTTTGCTCCAAATAAGTGAATTACAACTTAAAAGTAAATTATGAATGAATTTTACAACTTAAAAGTAAATTATGAATGAATTAAGTACCAAAAACAATAAAAGTACTCAAATAAATAAGATAAATGCACTAAATATAAACCTAAAAATTATGAACAATTAAGCAATTATCAAACATCCCCATGTTTAAGTGCTTGCTTGTCTTTAAGCAAATTAATTTCATTACTCTAAACTTAATAAGAAATAACTATGTGAAAGCATTAGACATGTAAAAGATATCCATCTAGATTCTCCATTATTCTTTCAATTGTAAAGTTCATTGAATTGTTAAATACTTAATTACTTGCGTTAAATTATAAATAAATCCAATTCAATCCACAATTCTTCAAATTTTAACTCAATTCCTACCATTCCACTTAATGCATAAAGTGAAGATACATGAAAAAATGCTAACCTTTAAAAATTTTCTGACCCCTTAAAAACAAAACCTTAAATTTAAATAACATATGAGCATATAAAAGCTTATTTGAAAAGTCTCTAACTTTTTGATGTAATAGTAAACACTTTGTTATAAATACCCCACAGTTACGTAACTAGATCACTATCTCAAATAGCTACTAGCAACACTCTTTAACTTTGACCTTTTTATTGATATAAAGGCAATAAAGTGAAATTATTTATGCTCGCTTATTTGGATACTATTATTTTATCTTTTTCTTTTGTTTCATTTTCTTTTATTTATGTGTGGTGTAATGAAAATGCTTAAAAAAATTGTACACAAAGTATCATCATACAAATTAAGTTTCCAAAGTTAATGAATTAAATTGAAATCAACTTAATCATCAAAGCTCATAATTATTTGCCTAAATAAATCACTTCACAATCACAATCAAACTCATATCGAATCATCTTAATCAACATCCTTTTAAAAACATTTCCTAAATTATTCGTTATTAAGCTAATTGTAACAAAATTGACAACCTTGATTGCTAAGTCCCTACACCCACACTTAAGTTATACATTATCCTTAATGTATAAAATATGTTAGAATAATGAAAAACATGAAAAATAATGAGAGGAGATGAGGATAACTGATATTCCTCTAATAATAAAAGATTTATAGCTTTATCCAATGTTATCTAGTGCCGATGAAATCTTCTCAACTCTAAAGCATTAAGATGATGTAGCTTTTATAACTCGTGGAACTTCATCAAAACTCACATAAATAGAAACATAATGCTAAAATAAAAAAAAAACAACTAAACTACTAATGAAAATCCTAAGAGCTATTGAATTAAAACAAAACAGATAATTGTTGAGTTGCCTCCAAACTAGTGCTTATTTATGGGTCTTTTAGTTGAAATTCTCATCAAGACCTTCTTTAACCTTAATCTATATTCAGTAGCTTGCTTTCACTAGTCTTACCAAATAAGAGCTCATTAGCTGGAAAATAGGTTACATGCTACAATAATAAGGGCATATGATATTGAATTAATGAGACCAAGTAAATATACTAATGTCATTTTTAGTAACAAACTGTCAATATAATAAGAAATAATAAAACCCTCTGGATCTTTAATTGACTCTCGTAGCTTGTTTTATGGGAAGTAGAAGCCATCTATACTTAAGATTACTATAAATAATTAGTCGATAGCCTCTTCATTTGGCTCCCACTATTACTATAAATAATTGTTCGCATAGATAGGTTGTTGGATGGAGTGACCATAATCTACAATATTATGCAAAAAGTGTCAACATTCTTATTATTAAGAGGTATAAGCTCCCACTCAATTTAATAACCCTCTATTTAAAATTGGGAAGAACAAGATCCATATTTCACTAAGTCCTAAGAAAGCTTTGGCTTAACACTCAAGACTTAGTTATTTAGGTAGAAAACT
>JANKOD010000008.1:14600838-14621807 GCA_026284645.1 Erythroxylum acuminatum | reverse complement strand
TGCAAACTTCTCTCCTGCACGAACCAAACTCAATTTCCCTAAACTCAGCTACTTGCTCGCTCACCCTATTATTTCTCTGCCTCGTAGTTATGGGCACTTGAACCGCAACGAAATGGATCACCATCCCATTCTCCTCCACAAAAACAGGGCTCATATGAAACAACATCCAAAACGGTGTCCCATCTTTGCGGTAATTCAACAAATTGATCTGTATCGTCCTCTCCTCACGAATAGCCTCACGAATCTCCATCACCGACCTGCGGTTCGTTTCCGGGCCTTGAAAGATTCGACCATTTTGGCCGATTACTTCGTCTCTTGAATAACCCGACATTTTTAAGAAACTTGGGCTCGCAAACACTATAGGATGTCCGGAGATGCAAGGATCGGTAATCGTGAAGCTCTCACACAGCTCGTCAAGAGTTTGTCGCACCCATATGGAGTATTGACTATTGAACGAATCTTCGATTAAACCCAGCAACTGAGACTCCATTTCGATACTTCTTTATTGAAAAATTGTACCTTTCTCGCTCTCCAAATCAGGCCCAATCCCATGTGGCACGATAAACAACAGTGCCTATCTCAAAGATCCCGCCTCAACACCAAGAAACGGGCATGAACCATGAACAGAGCAGGAAGAAGACTGAAGCAAGAGGAGAACAGAATATGGGGGTTGTTTCCTGAGGAAGAGAAAGAAGAGGAATTGAAAATTATTTGTCACGAGACACTGAGTTCTTGGTATTGAATGGACGGCAACGAGTGAGAAGTACACATCAGTCGGTTTTGTTGGTTTCAAGAACTGAAAAAATCTATAATCCAATATGTGACAAGAGAATGAAGCAACGTAGGAGGTTGGGTTACTTTTGCATTGCAAGTACAGTTATTATTCAAGTATTTTTTTCAGCTATGATTCAAGTGTTCTTTTCTTTTTTGAGCTTGAAGCTATCGATTCGATTCCCTCAGAAAGTAATAAGCTTTAGACCTTAAAACACTTGCTTGTCGTCTAGTCCTCTAAATGAAGAAAAGTAGGGATGGAGTGAAAAAGGACGTGAAACTGTGGATGGACCAATGGTCAGCGGAATCAGACACAAAACCGGCGTTGATCCTTTATCCATCATAAAAATTGTCCACTTTAAGTAATATCAAGAATAATAAATATTTCCTACAAGATAGTTATCTAAAATTTCCTACAATATGATGCTTTGCATATTGTTTAGTATACTTTAAAAATTATTTAGAATAAATAATTTTATTATAAAATAAAATATAGTTAAAATTAATAAAAGTGTTTTTTATTTTCATGTTGCCAAACAATCTACTGTATGAAGCTCTTTTAAAAAAGCTATTTTTTTAATTGACAGCCAAATAGTCAACTGGCTTTTAAAAAAAACTCTTCTCAGAAAAGCTCTATTGACAAAAACTTTACTGATAAAAGCTCCACTAATAAAAGCTCAACCAAACGGGCCCTTATATTTATTTCTTACGTAAGACACCAGACCTTTTAGAATTTTGCATCATTGAACGAAAACTACTTTAAGGAAAGTCTACTAATGAATTTGTCACGATTTTACATTTGTTGTTATGATACAAATTTTTTTTATTTAAAATTTTCAAATCAATAAAAGCATTTTTGAATTAATTATTTCGCGGCTACACGTGACAGAGCAAGCGTAGATTGAAAAAGGCAACCGTTGGTTTCGACTCACACATCCAATAACAAATAATATACAAATGGCAGTGGACACAGTCACCTTGCTTGCCATTCACAAAGAATATTTGTTGAAGATTCGCGTACCATATTTATACTAATATATCTCCAAATGTTTGGAATTTGTTAAATTATATAACAAATACTTAATTTGGTCAATTGGCCCACCCTCCCCGCGCCATTAGCACCCGGAGCGGGATTTTTATGCCAGAATTATAGGAAATGTTAATTACGAAAGCTGAAGGGCATAAATGAAAATTCGCATTTCAACAACTTTGTGGTATAAATTCTGCATTTTTCAGAATATGATATAGCAAAATTAGAAAGAATTCTTCAACTTTTCTAAAACGTGAATGTATTAGAATTATAACTAAGTTCATAAAAACAATAATGAAAGAAGTTAACATTAGTGTAATTTTTGATGAAATTTATCACTTTTAACTATTTTGTACACATTATAACTTGTCAAAGACTTGTAGGTTGGCATTTTATTTTCTTTGTTAAGGACATGAGATTTAATTTGAGGCACAAATACTATGAAAAATCACACATCAATAATAAAGTGTTTTTAATTATTTCAGACTTACAACCATTTTAAAATTAAAATTAAAATAAGGATGTTTAATTATGCGGTAAGTACGAGGGAGTGCTTGGTTAATGAATTTAAGAAGACATTAATGGGTAAGGAATGAAGGACGTTTAGTTGGTTATGTATTATCACAATTTTGAGGATTACTCACACCCTTCACATATGAAAAGACTTATTTTTATTCTTTACTATTGTCACACCTGTGACACTTATTTCTTTTTTACAATTAAATATAATTAATTAAGAAAAATATAATTACTTAATTAATTAAAATACAACTAATTAATTAAAATATATTTAGTTGATTAGTTAAAATATAATTAATTATATTTTTTATCTTTTTAGTAATTAAATATAATTAATTAAAATATTTTAAAATTTGATATAAAACAAAATTTTAACAAATTTTTATTTCTCAATATTTTTAACAAATTAACTACTATTAACATTAATAGTAATCATTTCTTATTCTTAACTAACCGTCATAATTATAATAATTATATCAATTCTCATCTTTTACTAAATTCGTTTTCAACAGTCTTCTCAACACTTCTCACACAAAAGGTTTTATTTTTTGCCATGTGAACCAACCATCTTAACAATTTTTTTTGGTTGAATTTCTTAATACTTATCATACAAAAAGTTTTATTTTGTGGTCCACAACATTTTGTAATTTTCCAACATGCCCTTCAATTCGAAAAGATTTTGGTTTAGGTATTTGCATTGAAGAGTGAGTGAGGCAAGTGGTCCCCATGCCTAAAAATCAAAAAAGGCGGATTTGAATTCATAACACAAGTTGGATTGGAAAAGGCCGGTGGAATCCGGGGCTAAGGGACGTTCTTTTACTAACCCACGAAAACGCATATTATATAAATAAGAACATGGAAAGTAGAAAGGCATTTACTTGTTGCACATATGTTGTAAGAATAATCTGATTAACGTTAACGTTGTCCTTATATTTTTCTTGGAAATAAGAAAAAAAAAATCGAAAACTCACTCAAACTCTGTCGCCCCTCTGTCTGTCTCTCGCTCTCTCTCTCTCTCTCTCTAAAAGAAACCCTAACCCCTGTGTTCCTTTAGGAAAAAAAGGAAAAATAATCTCCTATTTATCTCCAATTCAAATCTTCTAGTTTCAAATCGATTCATGCTTTTTGGATAGGGGATTTGAGTTCTCGCGGTGTGATATTGAAGCTTGAGTGTTAGATTTCGTAAGATCTATTTGTTTTTCGTATATTAATTTATAGGAGAGAAAAAGTTTTCCCTTTTCTTTTTGGTTGTCAATGGCGTCTAGTGATAAAGAGCTCGAACACCAGCTCTTGGAAGCTGGGAATAAGCTGGAAGACCCACCTTCGTCGGTGGACGAACTTCTTCCTCTTCTGGATGTGAGCTTAAAAAGTTCTTCATTTCGTGTTTCTTTCCATGAATTTTCCTTCTTGTTTTTGTTATATTGTTGTTTGGTGCGTTTTTGTTTCGCACTTTGCATGCAATTACTGATTTGAGTTGGTTTTCATGATCTTTGTCGATGTTTCTTTACCTGGTTGGTAATTATTTTCCACCTATTGTTTTCGTACTGGCATTCAAGTTAATAATGGATAGTTCACTATGGGTTCTTAAGTATTGGTATTAATATTAGCGTGGAAACTGTAAGGAGCAGAGCTAGTGACTTCAGTGGCAGATTGGTGTTCAACATATTTATCCTGAAGGGGATATGAAGCTTCTGTTTAGTGGTGGGAAGGAGTGTACAGCATTCTCATCGAGTTGTTCACACTTGGAAAAATTCTGTCTCATGGGGGTGATGATCTATATGTGGAGTCACTCGAAATCTATGTTTGGATTAGAACTATGCCTCAAGTATTCCAATTTTTTAGCTGTTAGATTTCATGCATTATGAACACTGTGTGAGTGTTATCGCGGTTATTTCGTAAGTTTGTGTTTGCGCGGGCTTTCTACATAACAGGCTATGAGTTTGATCTTGCATTTAAGACAAAAATTTACAATTATTGGAGCTTTCAACTACCATACAGCATTTATGGTATGTGAGATCTTTCTGTGCTTTTTGAAACTAGGTCTGTGTTTCGGGTTATGGTGGATTTATCAACATTATGAGATATCCTGGATTTGATGAAAATCAATGTTATTCCATATATTACTTTTACTTAATTATTTGGTAAATATTGGTAACTAGAAAACATCAATGTTGGCATTATTTCGTCAATAACTTGTAGCTGGAGATTTGGATAGATTAAGAACTTTTATGATGGAACCCGTATTCATTGATTGGCCTTAGTGAAGCAAGAGTAAATTAATTAGACTTTTTGTTGCTTTCCAATTCTGTCACTAGGTTGTCTGTCTGGACATACTAGCAGGGGGAATACCTGGTGGGTTAAGTTGGAAGTCTACTGGTTAACCTCCACGTGTAAAAGGTTTAAACTTAAGGATATTAATGGTTGTCCAATTTCGCCATATTATTTTTGGGCAACATATTTATGTCAATAAAGTATATCTTGCAAATTGTCCTTATTATAAAACATACAGTTAATTCTGATGATGGTCTTATATCTTGTGAATATCTCTCAGTCTTTTGAAATATTTATTTTGTCCGTTGCTATTTTGGAATGTGTTATGAGCATGCAGTGTGATACCTTTCCACAATTAGTTTTTTTTTTTCTTTTATCATGTTTCATTTACGTTCTCATAGTTAACCAAGTGATGTTCTAAAACCTTCTCTGTTTGCTCAATTGAGGTCCCTTGGACTGCTTGCTTTAAGATCATCATATATTCTCCGCCTCTTAAGCAGTTTGGAGTGCTTGAAATTTTTTGTGCAAAGTTGCTGTTTCAGTTTTCAAGTTTATCATATATGCACCTTATAGTGGTTATGTTTGTTCACATTGCTTTTATACATACATGTCAAGGAAGATTTGCTCATTATTGAAAGCCTTTTTTTAATTATGTACAACCATATATGGACTTCCTTTCGTTGCTAAGCTGACTTCAAATTATCAAATATTAACTAATCTCATCCCTCTATTTTTGTTGTTGATTGGTGTTGAACTCTGATACTGGTCATTCAAGTTTGCTCTATACATGTTACCCTTTTTTAATTTGAGGTAGTGTAATGACTTGGGTTAATGAACCTTGACAAAGTAATGTTCACTGCTTCCAAATGTCATTAGAAAGGGATAGTTGGCAGCAGAGTTTTAGCTGTTTGATGAAATGGGAGATGTTTGCTTGGGCCAGTGGTGGAGATCAGTTATAGAAGTGAGTTGTTGAGACGGACAGGACATACCAACAACTTGTCAAACATGTATAAGGCTGCTGGAAGTTTCTCTAGTTGTGTTAGAATCTTGAATTTTAGGGCTAGAATTCAAAATAACAAGTAGAGAAACTTCCAGCAGCCTTATACATGTTTGACAAGTTGTTGGTGTGTCCTGTCTATCACAACTCACTTCTATAACTGATCTCCATCACTCCCCCAAGCAAACATCTCCCATTTCATCAAACAGGTAAAATAACAAGTAGATAGGTCTAGGGATCACCCTTAGGATTTGTGTCAAGGACTATGAATCACACTTGGGATTAGACAAACAAAACTATTGGAATCACACCCATTGGTTTCTAGCAATGGCTTCTGGGGTTTAGGAATCGCTCCTATATATAAGAATCACCCTTGGAGAAAGAAAGTTCCACACTAGAAAAATCATTTCATCTTATTTTCGAAAATGTTGAGACATATGTACATAATAAAAATGATAGAATCCTAATCCTAATGGAAAATTTTAAAATAGGAACAGAATCCTACTCATGCAAGGATTCTTCTTATTTCATAATAGACTTAACTTGTGACAAGTTAAAATAAGAATATTCAATTCCTTTTAACAAGTTAAAATAAGAATATTCAGAAAATTAACAACTAAGAAAATAAATGATTTAATGAATAGAAGTTGGATATCATGCTAAAGCCCGAATTTGTTCCCACTAGATCTTTTAGACAAATAGAAGAATTCAGTAAACTAAAAGAAGGATCGCTAATGAGGAATTGAAATATAGAATAGGTCTAGGAATCACTCTTTGGGGTTGTATCAAGATTTAGGAATCACACCTAAGAATTGAAACAAACAATAAAAAATTATTGTTGTCACACTAGTAGGTTTATAGAAATCACTTATAGAACTTAGGAATCACTCCTAAATATCTATGGATCAATATTAGAAAAGTTTTGCACTTGAAAAGTATATCTATGTTCTTTTTCCTTTATTTGTGTAAATCTCCCTAGCTTGACGAGGGTTGACCTAGACGACTAAATTTTGTTAACCAGCTTCAAATAGCCCTTCATTAATGGTTCCTTCAAATGAGCCCCCAACTTCGGGCTCACACTAACACTCTTCAAGATATTCTGCCTCTTCTTTCTTATATAAGAATACTATAAACTGAAAATAGGGGCTGCTGGAATTTTGAATTTAGGGCTGGAAATTAAAAAATATAAGGAAGTGAAATAAATAATGGGTGTAGGAATCACTCCTAGTGTTTGTATCAAAAACTAGGAATCACATAGGAATTGAAACAAACAGAATTATTGGATGATATGTGACTTGGCTTCTTAACGTTCATTAGCACAGGAGATGAATAAACTGAAGAATTCATTTCATGTCCTTGTATTTCAAAAATCAAAAGTATTACTCCGTTTTGGTCATTATGAATATGCTTTTGGTCCTGGTTTATATGAAAATTACTTTGTTAGCATCGATTTAATACCCTCTGTATGGCTATTTATGTGCATCACTATCTTTTGTGAATCTGTTAATTCGGTATTGGTTCAATGTCTTAAATTTTAAGGTTCGGTGTTTCCTTTACTGTTGCATTAATAGCATCTTGGAATTAGGTGCTTCTGGTATTTCAAATGTGTAATCTCTTATCTTTCTATCATCTCTATAATTGTAGCGAATCGAGGATTGTCTTTCAAGAGTGGAGCAGTCACCTACAAAGTCTATGCAAACTTCACTTGCTCCATCACTAAAAGCTTTGGTCACTGATAAACTTTTTGGCCATTCAAATATGGATGTTAGAGTTGCAGTTGCCTCATGCATTAGTGAGATAACTAGGATTACTGCTCCGGATGCACCTTATGATGATGATCAGATGAAGGTACCTAAGCTAGCTACTTGTCATCTTAGAAATTTGACATGCTTTCGTCCTGTGCTATTTAATGGATTTGTTTCAAGTTTATTCTGCTTGTCCTGCTGCTTTGTAAATCCAGGATGTTTTTTGCAGGATGTCTTTCAGCTAATTGTATCATCATTTGAGAACCTAGCTGACAAATCTAGTAGATCATATGATAAGAGGACATCAATCCTCGAAACTGTTGCAAAGGTGCGGTCCTGTGTTGTAATGTTGGACCTTGAATGTGAAGGATTGATTATTGAAATGTTCCGGCATTTCTTTAATGCTGTAAGGTATGATTTGTTACTCCACAGAAGTATCCTCACTGCTGCCAATTTCTTTTCCATGATTTGCTTGCTTCTGAAATATAATATTAGAGACTTATGATTTCTGCAGTTGCTTTGTTTCATGCTTTAGTTTCATCATGTTTTTTTATCTCATTTACTGTGAAATGATTAAATTCTGGTGACTATATCCTGGATTGCTTATGCTTTTCAATTACCATTGATATTGCAAGTGTTTTTGGAATTTTCTAGGGGTTGTATGTCTATTGTTACATTGATTATTCTGTCTATTGTTACATTGATTATTCTGTCTATTGTTACATTGATTATTCTTTCTCTTTGCAGAGATTATCACCCTGAAAATGTTATCTTATCGATGGAGACAACTATGATCCTTGTATTGGAGGAAAGTGAAGATATATCTCCAGAAATGCTTTCTCCGCTATTAGATAGTGTCAAGAAGGGCAATGAGGTTGACCATAATTATTCTGGCAATACATGTTGTTCTCAGTAATGGTATCTATATTTTTACTAACAGTTGACTATTCTCTGACTACCTTTTTAGGGTCTTCTACCTGTTGCTAGGAAGTTGGGAGAAAAGGTACTTGAAAGCTGTGCTTCTAAGGTTAAACCTTACTTGATAAATGCAGTGAGAACTTTGGGCCTGTCTTTAGACGCATATAGTGATGTGGTTGCTACAATATGCCAAGATATGTCAAGTACTGACGAGCAGATTGATGTTCCTGCTGCCGCTGAGAATAAGGTAATTTTTTTGTATTGAGCACTGTATGTAATATAGATCACAAACAGAGTATTCAATCTTGATATCTTGTACAGTTCTGTTATATTTTCTCTAGAAAAAAATTGTAATGCATCATTGGAAAGCCATGTTATTATTTCTTAGTTGATCTTGACTGAGGTGGTGATGGGAAATTTGTTCTTTGGTTATACCAGCATAGTACAGAGGTCTTGTTTTCTCAAGTTATTAGTCTCTATGTTCTTTTGGCTTATGCAAGAGATTGGCATCAATGCTGTGGAAAAAATTTTGATGCAGGGCTGTTGTTGCTACTCGTTTGTATTTTTCTACCAGTTTTTTGGTTTGTGGATCCACACCATCAAGCTATTTGATATTTGATCTCCAGTTGATGCTACAATTTGTTTACTAAAACATTGGATCAATTTGAGCCAATATCGACCATATTATGGTTCTCATAAGCATTGCATTTTCAACTTGCTGCAGGTTGAAGAGAGCAAGCCAGCAGAGGTATCATTGGATGAAAATGTTCAGGCATGGGACTTCATGTTGTAATGATGTTTTGATTTCTTCTTCATATGCAGCTTTTAATTTAAACTCTTATTCAGGCTGAGAAAGATTTAAAAAAAGAAGCATCTTCACCGAGAGAAATTGATCCCCCAGATGACAAATCCATCAAGTCAGTTGTAAGCAATGGTGTTGCAGAGACTCAGAAAGATGATTCCTTAGCAGAGGCTGATGAGTTGAAGCAGCAAGAAGACGCTGATAAGCAAGAGAACAATGAGAAGCAGGAGGATACTGAGAAGCAAGACGACAGTAAGAAACAAGAGGACAGTGAGAAGCAAGAGGATGGTAAGAAACAGGAGGAAATTAGTGGTGCTGATCAATCAAAAAGTATTGAAACATCAAAGAATGTAGGGCATGATGATTTAGCTGCTGAGGAGGTGCTTGATGCAGAAAGTGAGCAAGGACAGATTGCTAAGGTAAAAGGGAAGAAAGCTAACTCCACAGCTAAAACCTCAGAACTTTCTGAGAGTTCTTGTGCTGACACTGGTAAGGAAGACAAGAAAGTGCCTGATCATAAAAATAAGGATAATGTTGCTTCTACTCTACATGAGGATCCTGCTCTTCAGGTAGTTGTTTCTTCTGATAAAAAAGAGACTGCAAGTGAGTCTTTATTGCCCAAGGCAGTAGAGGGTGATACTGTGGCGGTTACTTCCCCAACTGTTGGTGAAGGCCTTCCTGATGAAAGTTCTTCCAAAAAGGCTGTGCGAATAAAGAAAAAAGAAAGACTAATGAAGGATTCTAATCTTCCTAACAATACTTCCAAAAGGGCATCTGATGGAGCAAGCGAGTCTGAAACAAAGGCAAATAAATCACCTCGAAGAAGTGCAACTTCTGGGACTGTCAGTGAGGATGAGAAAGCAATTAAAATAGATGCATCTAAGGAGGAAGGTGGTGCCACAAGTGAATCTGAAGCCAAACTGCCTAGAGGGCGATCGAAGAAGGTGGAGATATGTGGTGATAAATTGGATGGATCCTCTTCCAAGCAGTCTGAGGAGAAGCGATCTCGCAATCGCGGAAAATCTGTTTCAGAAAAACATGTTTCCAAAACTGCAGCTCAAGATGATGATAAAGTATCTTTTGTTCTTGATCTTCAACCCAAAGTGCTATTTGTTTCTGTAGTTTTTGCTTGTAATTGTCAGCTCAATCCATTAACTTCATTGCTCTGCTATGATGGTTGTCTAGGCAAAGCTGTCAACACTGAAATCAGCCTTAAAGTCAACAAAAGAGGAACAGCAGTCGGTGGAGACTCCTAAGACAGGTACCAAGCGAAAGCGTGATTCAGGAAAAGACAAGGCAAGTGTTATCCTTGCTCAATACCATCCATTGTAGTTCTTACCAATTTACTTTTCTTGGAGTTATTTGTTAGAGGTCAGTTGTCGCGTTTTATGCGGCAAGATGGATGAACTCGTAGTTTTCCCTTCAATCTTAAAATTTTATTCTCATCATTATACACTTCATCAAAGCACAGATCATTCCCCAAGCAGTGACCTGAAAAAAGAGACAGAAGTGTTGTTTGTTCAATATTCATAGAGTTATGAACTAATTTAATTTGTGCTACCCCTTCTGTCCCCTCTTACTTCTGTACTATTTCATTGGTTTCAACATCAGCAAGTCCTTTACTCTCCTTGGTCCTAATAATTTATTTTCTTCTGTACTATTTCTTCGGTTTCAACATCAGCAACTCCTTTACTCTCCTTCGTCCTAATAATTTATTTTCTACAGCACGTAGAGTACTGCTCTGCTCCTTGTATTTCCTCTTGGGCCTTTATCAAAGTTTTGTAGTCTCCTTGCACCTCAGCTGCATTAATATGGTTTTGCTAAGGGTCACTTTTATGTACGAATTTTTGGCACATAAATAGGGATCTTTTATTTCATTCTTATATCACAAATTGCTATATCAGGTAACTGATATGAAAGAAGATGATGATGGTCTTGTTGGTGCAAAGGTCAAAGTTTGGTGGCCATTGGATAAGAAGTAAGTGCTTGCCATGTACTCTGTAGTTAAAGTATTTTTGTTCTGAAGCTATTGCAAAAGCTGATCTACTTGTATTGCTAGGTGTTGCATGTGGATATGTTATTATCTGCTTGTTGCTTCGGTGTTAATGTGCAGATGTATGTGCATACAAGTGTGTCATGGTTGTGAGATTATTTCCATTCATCTGTGATCTTTAACAGTCAATAATTGTACACTTTTTTAAGTTGTCATTATAAAAGTGTAAAGAAAGTTCTATTAATGAAAGAAACCCTGATGGTTATTCAGGCATTGTCTCAAAGTTGACAAAGCTTTTAATTAAGTTGTAGATGTTTACAAATGGTCTTTCCAAATTATCAAGGGTTTAACATTGGCTTGTAGCGCCTACTTACCCTGTGGCAAATTGTGCTTGTACACATGGAAACTCTTATTGATTATGTACTAAGTCAAGGATTAATATTTTTCTCATCAACCAACAATAGCGAAATTCGTGATGCGTTATTTTGATTAAATTCCTTGTGTGGTTCTGCAGATATTATAAGGGTACTATTGAGTCATATGATCCAATTAAGAAGAAGCATAAGGTAAGATGTTGAGCCCACTGACTTTTACTTGCACCAACATGCATACATTTATGCAGCTGCTTACATGCAGGTTATTTATAAACAGATGTGATTTCATGCTTATTTGATTTGACCTTAAATTTATATCGTTATAGGTTGTATATGTGGATGGTGATGTTGAAATATTATTTCTGAAAAAGCAAAAGTGGGAGTTGATTGGAAGTGATTCTGAGTCAAATGAGGTGAGTGAGTATCTGATTTACTTATGAGTAGAGTATCATGGATGTGGTACTGATATAATTTCTTTACAGGGAGAAGCAACTGATCACCCAAGTCCTGATGATTCGTCTGAAACGTATGTTTTCATACATGTCTCGTACTATTTCTTTAGCTGTGCTCTGAAATGTTATTATGGTTCTTATCAGGCCTTTGAGAAAGAAGGCAAATACTTCTGAACATTCGGCAAAGCAAGAAAAGATGGATTCTTCTCATAAAGGGTGAGTATATAAACTTTGTTTTGAGTTTTTGCCCGTGACAGAATTTGGATCTGTGAGCATTGAATTTAAACTATGTGTCTTCCTCTAGCAAATCTCAAAGTGGCGCGTCAAAGTCTGGGCGAAAATCAAAGGAAGCTGGAGAAAGTGATGGAAAGCCAACAAATGAATCCAAAGCTCTTAAGAAAACCGAGGATGATAATGACAACAAAAATAAAGATCATACCCCTAAAGGTGGAAATAAATCTGCTGATGCTAAAGGAGTTAGCAAGTCCAAAAATGATGACCTTATGATATCCAAGACTAGTAAATCGAAAGAAGAAGGCTCAAGCACCCCCAAAGCATCCAAGTCCAAGCAAGACACTCCAAAGGCAGGCAAGTCCAAACAGGATACCCCAAAGGTTATGTCAACTGCCAAGGAAAAACTCACAAAAAGTAGTAGCAAATCTAGCGCCAATGGGACCGGGAAGTCTGGTTCATCAAAGGTCAGGGTGTTAGAGATGAAGGAGAGCAAGGCAGATTCTATTAAGGGGCAAGTAAGTGCAAAGGGGAAGATAGCCAGCTCATCCAAAGGTCAGGGAAGTGAGGGCAAGAATGAAAAGAAGCGTCGAAGAGGAGCTTGAAGTGGATGGGCTGTCAGAATTTACTTATTTCAGCAACACAGTTCTTTGTCTTCAGCTTATCATTGTAGAACATTACCCATATTTGTCGCAGCTTTTGTTGTCTGAATGCTGCACTCACACAGTAAGCCATACTTTTGGTACCTGTCGAGGTCTCTTGACATAATTCCAAAGGTGTGGACACCATGGTTATTCTAGCGGTTGGCAGTCTGGTTTATAGTTTGTAGGGGTAGTGTTATTAATGTTTTTAGTGGTAGAGGAAATTTTCGCCTAGTTGGTAAGCCACAGTAGATACTATGGGGGTAGCTTTGTCAGATAGATGCTTGCAGATTAAATGTCCCAGGTTAATGGACTTGGTAATACCTTGGATTAAATGTTATTAGTCTCCTAATTGCCCTATGATCGTTGCATTTTGCGGTATAATTTTTGCAGATGTAAATAGCTTCCTTAAAATCTTCAAGACATTTACTTTTTCTTGTACAATTGTGACGGATTGTTTTGGAAGTTGATCCGATTGATTGGTTATTGGTGCATGTAGCTTGTGTTTAAATTTAAAGTTTTAAAGGTTAGGGGGGGTGTTGAAAGGAAGTTGGTTTAGCCAAGGAAATGAATACCAAGAATAATGAATAAAACATCACGCTTTTCTTTGGAATTAGATCTGCTAAAGAAATTTGAAGGTGCAATGGGTAAGCAAATACGCTGTACTTGGAACTGGAGATGCAGCTGTTCTTACAGAATAAGGCATTTCCAAAGTCGGATAAAATGGGGTACCTCTTATCTTTTTCCTCACGTTTACCCTTATTATGGACATTAGGAGCACACTGAATTATTTAATGGATTGGGACATCATGTGCTAGATCTAATTTAGGCCCGAGTACGCACTCACTTTTCACAACAGCTTCAACGTTAGTCGTAGACTTGTTTTTAGATGGTAAGGATTGGAGAAAATCTGTGTGTTGAATAATGCGTGTATAGCCTATAGGACCACAATTGATATGGAATGTGAGTGTAATGTCAGAAACTTGCGAACGTAGAACCAAAATTCATATGGTTCATATATTATTACTTGTACCTTGGATTAGCATTGTTTCATTTACTATTATCTGTATATATACTATAGGCGAAAAATCAGGCTAAGTTCTTCAGAATATGTTTCTGCCTATAATACTCTCAAAATGCGGTGTAAAAATCAATCTTGATGTGATGAAGACGATGGCTCCTGCTTAAGGCAGGAAGTATGCATAAAATATAGACTGGAATCTTTAAACTGCAGATTATTAGTGTAATGTACAGGAATACTTGTGCATTCGAATATCTGGTTTAACAACACAAATAAGTTTCTAAAGGTACTGGAAATGATAAATGTATATTCCAGTGCCCCCATTGATCTTTCAATTAAGGCCTATGGTTATAAATGTATTTCTCTTACAAACCATAAGATCAGATTGACGGAGTTGCTCGAGCAAGAGCTTTGGTTATTTGTTGTGAAAAGAATTCCTGCTTGTGTTTTAACGTCAAAAGGTATCTTTCCTTGAGCACTTGGGATTCGATGAGACTCACCTGAACCGTATGTGCACGTTAGTGATGTCTTCTTTAGAAGCTAGGTAATCAGAGCCTTTATGACTAAGTGGTCGTGAGTTCAAATCCTACCACTCACCTATTATTCAGCACAAGGTAGAGTGGACCTGTCCAAGTTTCAAGCCCAAAGGGCTTTCACTCGAGGGGGTGTGTTAGTGAATATATAAAACCAATTAAGTTGGCCTCACACAACAACTTAAGCTATTGTGGTGAAACAGTCACTTAACAAATCCTTGTCTCCTCCGTTCCTGTCCCTCCGCACCTATGTTAGACTAGCAAGGAATCTCTATCTACCCGAAGATAATTGATTTGTTTTTTGATAGTTTAACGTGACTTGTCTGAATTTTTGACTTTGATACGATGGATTAGAATATAGTGTAATTTATAAAATTTTTCACCGATTTATAAAATTAAAGCTTAAAATGTTTTTATCCAATCTAATATAACATATTATAATATAATTTAGTTTATTTTCGTTCAAATGATTTATAAAATTAAATGTTATATTTTTTTAATTGTTTGATGTTCACTAATAAAACTAAAGAGATTTTAATAAAAAAAAAAGTGGGCTTTAAATATAAAAGATGACACCAGCTATCTTTATTTTATGCAACTCTTGGGTGTCAAAGGAAATTTAGTACTTTACCCATACCTAGCCAAGCTCGTGTAACTAATCTTCCATTTGCTACCTTTACCCAGTTTTTGACAAAGCTTCCACGTCTCTTCCATAGAGAACAGTAAAGGCCCATGTCGAAACTTCTAAAATTGACCAACTTCTCATTCCACCTATGTATAGTATAGTTGGCATATAAATTGTAGAAACTAAATTCGTGGAACTAGTAGTTCGTTATTATAGTTGTTGAAATGAACATGGATTTCTCAGAGGAACTTCAAAGAACAGAAACTGAGACAATGGAAGGTATAGAAACGATTGATAAATAATTTTTATTTGTCAAAGCTCTCATTTATTATTAATCATGTCTATTATAATTTTCAAAAACTACTAATGAATTCCTAATATGAAAATCAATAGCAAAGTTTTGTAATATGTGAAATTTACTTTCAAAATTAGGAGATTTATTATTTTATATATTTATAGTTTGTTTTGTTTTTAATACGAGGATGATATCACAATTTTAGAAATTAGGAGTACATGGGTCTAACCATTTTGATGAAGATTTAAAGTTAAACATATTAAATTTTTTAAAATTATTTTAATTTTGTTTTTATCAAAGTTTGTAAGGAAGAGTTAAACTTTACTTTTAATTTAATATTTAAAAATTGTTAAAACTTTTTCTCATAGAAATCAAGCATCTTAAGTGGTTTCTAACAAGATAAAAGGAATAGGACTTTATGGAGAGTTTGGATAGCAAGAAGAAACAGTTAAACAAACTCAATAAAGTGTTATTAAGGCAAAACATTTTTTAGAGTATCAATGACACAGATGGAGACTAAACATGCTAAAGAGAGCCCCACACCCATAGAATTATAAAGGGATTTGGAGTGATAAGGAATGAGTTTTGATCTTTATAAGCTCTTGCTTGAATGCAAATCAAGTCTTTAAAGAACACCAGAAAATATTTTTCTAAATGAATGCAAAGAACACTCAATGAGTTTATTGAATGTGGAAATCAATCGAAAAAAAAGGAATAAAGAAGGATAAAAAGGAAATTAAACTCCCTCATAGTCCTTTCTTAATTAGTTTTCCATTTGTTATCCATTTTTAAAGCTACAAGGATTAGAAAAGTCAAACTTGGGTGATTAGGGAGTTACAACAATCTAGCTCCAAAATATATCCAAAACTAATCCAAATCTTTGTTTAGCCTACTTACAGATGTGAATTGCCAATCTCTTTGCAAGAGCTTGGAAATTCTTAATTCATGGATGAATTCTATTATGATATGTCGGGATAAATTCTTAGGTTCCTAGAGTTTCCAAAAATCCAGCTTTTAAATTTTGTATTCTTTGGCCTCTTAGTTTCGTGTTCCTTATTTTCCTTATTTTAAATTGTTTATTGGGAGTGGTAATTGAAGGGGCACATATTTAAACTAGTTCTTTTTGAGAGAAGAGTTTAGTCTACAAAGAAATCATAGAGTAAATGACATTAGGAGGTGATTGCGTGTGATTTAGAGAGTAAACATGTAAAAGAGAGATTGTTTTCTTACTAATATTTTCTTGCTGGTTCGCAATCATGTCTAATACTAGAAATTCATCTTCTTCTAGTAAATACAAATAAGTGTTTAAAGGTGAAGAGAAATTGATATGCTTTTCACCTTAGATCGGATGAAGTACAAATCATGGATTTAAGATCCAAAGATTGTTCTATATGAATCAATATTGAATTAACGACTCAAAAAAGTATTTCTGCCACCCGTAGAATTAGAAAGGGATTGGGGGTGATAAGGAACTTGTTTGAATCTTCATAAGCCTTTGCTTGAATGAAAATTAAGTCTTTAAAGAACAACAAAAAATGCAGAGAATACTCAATATGTTTATTAAATCTGGAAATCAATCAAATCTCATTACAAGCAAATTTTAGAATGTTTATAGACTAAAACTAATACCTTTGGTTAAATCTCATAGGGATACGATATTGATTTCAATATAAATAATAGACTCCTAACAAACAAGCTTAAAACAAGCTATATAAGCCTAAAACAAACTAAGCAACCAAGTGGGCTTATCTAAGGTTAGAATCAACTTAGTTAAGTCTTAAATATCTTAATTAGGGTATGCACAACATAATATAATTCAGCCCAAACAGATTAAACCATACGGTCTAAAGATGCTTAAAATAGCTTAATTGTAATAAACAAGTTGTTTCTAGTTGCATAGTATAATAGTCTTCTTCAATACGTCCAACATATTGCTCCAAGCCTTGAATCATCGTTATGAACTTAATTGATGTGTCTATAAGTGTTTTAGCTTCTTCCATTGCATATAAATCCACTATTAGATTGTTGATAGCCTCTTTAGCACGTTTAGCCTACAACCTTATCATTAGTTCTCTAAGATTCTCTAATGGATATTTTGCCTTAATGACACTTTGTTGAGCTTGTTTAAGTGCTTCTCCTTGTTTTCCAAGCTCTCTAATGTGTCCCATTCCTTCTACCTTGCCTAAACCCATTTGGGATACTTGATCTCAATCACCCCTCTCTTTAAAAGGATTTATCCTTAATTGACTTCTTTGTCTGCAAATCAAATGGAGGTAGATCAACAATGTTGAAAGTAGTATGAACACCTTATTCATCTCGCAGATCAATCATGTATACATTCTCATTTATTCTTTCCTCCACTTAAAATGGTCCATCACCAAGATTTTCATTTTCTTGGAAACCTTTCCTTTTTGAAGTGTACCCAAACCCAATCACCAAGTTTGATATCACTTGCTTCCAACCTTTGTTGGCTTGCTTCTCATATTGTTGCATCTTTTTCTCTATATTCAGCCTTACCTTCTTATAAAGCTTCTTCACAAATTCAACTTCCTTCTTTCCATCCAAGCTATCTCTTTCATCTAATGGAAAAGGAATAAGCTCTAAAGGAGATAATGGGTTAAAGCCAAAACTAATTTTGAAATGGTTAAAAACTAGTAGCACTATGCATGGTTCGGTTATATGCAAACTCAATAAAGGGCAAATATTGTTCCCACATTTTCAAGTTTTTACCTACAATAACACATAACAAAGATTCTAGAGTACTATTAACCATTTCTGTTTGACAATTCACTTTTGGGTGACAAGTTGTAGGAAAAAAAACTTAGTTCCTAACTTCCCTTACTAATTTTTCAAAAATAACTCAAGATTTTAGTATCACGGTTAGAATAAATGGTTTTAGGAATATGTAATTAATAATTTCAGTAAAGAACAATTCAACAATGTAAGATGCATTATTAGTTTTATGATATGCAATGAAGTATTCCATCTTAGAAAACCTATAAATAATTACAAATACTAAATAGTAACCCCTCTCAGACCTAGGTAAACCAAAAACAAAATTCCTTGGAGATGTCTACCTACAATTCACTAGGTATAGGTAACAGTTTGTATAATTTATAGGATTATACCCTCAATTTAGCTTACCTACACTCCACACATCTCACACACACTCTGTCTACATCTCTTCTCATGTATGTTCAAAAGAAGTGTTCATTCAAAACATTAAGAGTCTTTTTAACACTAAAGTATCCCATTAAACCTCCCTTATGCAATTCTTTCACTAATAAGTCTCTTAAGGAACTTTGGGGTATACAGAGCCCATTCTCTCTAAATAAAATACCTTTTATGCCTAAAGAACTTCCTAAAGGAAAATTTCTCGTATGCTTTAAACATATTGGTAAAATCATGATCATCATTGTATAACTCCTTAATGCACTCAAAACCTAGTAATCTGGCATTCAAAGTGCTTAATAAGGCAATGTCTCCTAGACAATGCATTTTTCATGAAGTTTTCCTTTCCTTGTTTATACTTAACCATATAAGGAAATGTCTCTATAAATTATACCCACTTGGCATGTCTCTTACTAAGTTTGGTTTGTCCTTTAATATACTTCAATGACTTATGGTTAGTATGGATCACAAACCTTTTTAAGGCACAAATTGTGTTGCTAAGTGTTTAAAACTCAAGCCAATGCATACATCTCCTTATCATAAGTTGAGTAGTTTAAGGCCGCCTCAATAAGTTTGTCGCTAAAGTATGCAATTAATTTCCCATTTTATATCAAGATGACCCTTATTCCAACCCCACTAACATCACACTCTATCTCAAAAGTGTTGGCAAAGTTGGGTAAAACTAAGATAGGTGATTTACTAAGTTTCTCTTTCAACAAGTTAAATGCCCTTTTTTACTCATCCCCCATTTAAATCATACACTCTTTTAACTATCTTAGTTAATGGAGTGATAATGGAGCTAAAATCCTTCATAAACTATCTATAGAATCTAGCCAACCCATATAAGCTCCTAATATCGCTAATTGACCTATAGGTTGACCATTCCTTAATTGCCCTCACCTTTTCCTCACCAACCTCTATTCCCTTTGCACTCACCACAAAGTATAAAAACACAACCTGACTAATGCAAAAAGAATATTTTTTTTTTCAAATTTACATACATTTTTTCTTGCCTAAGTACATTCAACGCTTTGTTTAAATGTTTGACAAACTCATTAAGTGATTTACTATAGACAAGATTGTAATTAAAATAAACAAATACAAACTTGTCAAGAAATTCATGCAAAACATGGTTCATAAACCTAATAAAGGTGATGGGTGCATTAGTTAAACCAAAAGGCATTATTAACCATTTATATAATCCATATTTAATCTTAAATGTTGTTTTCTACTCATCTCCTTCTTTAATTCTAATTTGAAACAAAGTAGATTTCAAATCAAATTTGGAAAATATTAAATTTTGATACCTAATTCTAGGAGACAACATTAAAAACTTGATTGTATTTTAATTATAAGCACACGACATAGTTATAGCTAGCATCAATGAGTATAGGCCAATCATACAAGGACTGTGATTATTAGTACCAATTGTGTTTTCATTATCTAATCTAAATAAATAAGTAATTAAATTTGAAAAATAAAACTAACTAGTATAAACAATAATCAAGAGTTAATTAGGAAAAGGAATACATAAGGACAAACAATCAATAAATACTTTACTATCTTCAATCTCACTATGATTTAATGAACGCTTCTAGTTTCTTAGACCAATTAAGAATTCCTAAATTATAATTTTATTCTCCCTTGAGATAGATAACTCTTATTCTTAGATTATTCAATTGAATTTTTTTCCAAATCAAGACATTCTAAGAATGCATTAATTCACTCTACGAAGAAGATCTTATGGCTTTCTCTTAAATAGCTTATGCTTCCTTTATCTATACTGTGATCTAGTCATACATCTCATCTCTTAAATCTTGTTGAATGAATCAAGTGATTGAATCTTCTAATTTTTCTCTTTTAATTCAATCAATTATAAAAAATAGATAAATCATAAGCAAACTAGGTATTTAATTAAACTAAAAGATAAAGTAAAAACATAATTCTAGTGTTCATCGTATCTAAATCTATAGCCTAATTTATTTCATCATAAAACAAAGAAAACCAAAATGAAAAATAAAGAAACAAGAGATAAGAATGAGCTAATGGTTCTTGAATCTTGGTCTTTTAAGATTGATCTTGATGGAATCTTGCTTTCCTTTAAGATTGCTTCTTCTTAATGTTCTCTTTGAGAATACGTGCCTTGGAACTAATTTCTAGTCCTCCCAAATGTCTCTCTCCTTTTCTTTTCTCTTTTTCTTCTTTTTATGTAATAAAACTTAAAATTTTTATATTAAATAAGAGTAAAACACATCCCTATGTTGGTCTTATGTTGTCTTATGCACCTCTCGACTTTTGTTTTTGTAAAAATTATAACCAAATCAGGTTTAACATGTTCTTTATTATCCCAATATGACCTTATGTTATCCTAATATTGCTCCATGTTATCCCAATATACCCTATATTGATCTTATATTACTCTAATTGTTAAGCAAGTTTTACTTCTATAAAACCCTCAATGTTCTGCAAGCGCACAGATTGTGTTGAACCCCACACCCCATCCGTAGGTGTTTGGGGGTTATACCCCGGCGTGTGTTTGCGGGTTATACCGCGGCATCCAACACAAATTGGTATTGTCCT
>JANKOD010000008.1:14568625-14585603 GCA_026284645.1 Erythroxylum acuminatum | reverse complement strand
AAAAATCTACTCTTTATATTTTCTATTTAGAAGTTATATTTTTATGTGCTATACAACCCGATGGATATCCAAAAACCTGAACAACCCAATGGATTTGGATATGGATAGTAAATCGTAAAAACCGATGGATATGGATATGGATATGGGTTGAGTCATAAAAAATGGATATGGATATGAGTAGAGTAAAACCCGAACCGAACCTTACCCATTGCCATCCCTATAATAAGTGTGCATTCCTCTAAAACGACACTTATTTTAAATAGAAGAGAGTATATATGATACGATAAGCTTTAAGGCTGACAAAACATAGTAACACCATTTTGGAATGCTTTGCCACAATATAGCAGTACTCAGGCTTCCATCTTCATCGTTGAAAAATAAAAATCTAGTAACAATTTATGGAAATTTATCAGTTTTGGACTTATTTACATTTTCTTTTCCTACTTTAGTGGGAAAATATATGATGTTGTATATGCTCCCTTCTTTTAACTACAACACTTAGTAACTTCTGTTTAATCTTTCTCCTTATTTTCAATTTTCTTAAAATTTAATTTTTTAAAGAATTCATATCTCTTAATTTTCAATTAAAAAATAATGATGAAATATACATGATATAAAAATCATACATGGGCTAATCAAATATAACTTAACTTAATTTTTGAACTTGATTCGAACTAATTAAACTACATTTAAATTAATAATTAATATAATTATAATAAATTATTAATTTAGATCGAGTTTAATTAATTTAGTTCAAGTTTAAGAACTAGATTTAATCATCATGTAAATAGTATTTGATTGATTTATATGCGGTATTCATGTCACATATATTTCGTTAGAAAAATTAAATACGAGTATATATAAAAACATAACATTTAAAAGTCACAAGATAAAAAACTAAATTAGAAATGAAAAAAACGACAAATTAGAAGAAATGCTTTCTAAATATTAAAGCACATTTCTAATTACAAGGGACATTTTTTAAATGAAAAAAAGAAGTTCTAATATTTTTCGTAAATCATTTTTGCCTTTTCTTTTCTAGAGAAAATAATCATAATGTTGTATCGAAAAGTAAAGTAATCATGAAATAGCTCAATCATTTCCACTTCTTAACTTTTATCTGTAATCACAATTGGATGGAATTTCGAATATTAAACGACCCAACACCATCCCATCCCAAATTCTCAACTAGTGCACCAAAAGCATGTTAATCCCTAAGAATCGAAGATGAATGGATAATAAATGTGTTGGTAACATTTTATATATATTCCATCCTTCATACTTGAACGTTATTGATTTGGAAATATGCATATAATAAACTGGAACTTCTATTCTATTAATAAACGTAAAAAGTAAATAAAGTTAACTATGATCTTTTACAAATATCCAAATTGTAATTTAAATTCATAATTGCAGGTTTAAATATAATTTAATTACGTATTGATTTAGACTTAATTAAATGTTAAAATGTTAAAATTTTATTTACCAAAAAAAATGATAAAATTTTTTAAAAAATATTTATTGTCACATTTAACAACTTTATTATCTGGTATATCCAATATGGTCCACTTTTATTTTTCTCTCATCCAATGAGGTGACAATGACAGGATGTGATCCTCTGGTCCCCTCTTTTGTACCTACTCTATGTCCATTGCATTTGAGGAGGAAAAAGATTACTTAAATCTTTTTATTCTCTCAAAAATAAAGAAAAATGAAAAATACGATAAAAAAGAACAGTAGTAATGACTAAAGTACGATTGGTCCCCGCCGACAAGACTGCCCAGATTAAATGCATAGATTCATAACAACTCAAAAGGTCGCCGTCTTTTCGGGGTTTGTTCCCCTGCTTATGCTCTTTAATGTTACACCTTCAATGTGCTTACCTTGAAAAGAAAAGGTTTAATGCCTACACTTTTACAGAAATAATTTCACCGATTCCGTCTTTTTGCCTTGGTATACGCAGAATAACCATGAATCCTCTGGTTCAATTGACTTTCCCCCTTACCTAAGTGCTTCATTGCTGTACTGGTTCAAGTCGTCTAAACATAAAAAACAATGGATTATCACTCATTAAGGGAATTAAATAAATCCCGATTATCACTTATTAGATGAAAGTATTTATTAACGTTTTAGTGTTAACAAGGTAAAATCATTGACTATGGTGACATGAATCAGCCTACAAGCTAACTCCTATATAGGATTTTACGTCTGGACTAGAGTTCTTGACTGACAAGGAACGATGAAATATCCATTCAATACAAAGATATGAATAAGGATGATTAATATGGAAAACTTGCGCATAATATTAAGAAAAAGATTTACCATTAACTAACCCACAAATAAAATGGAGATGACATTTACTTTAAAAGGAACACCAATATATTGGCAATTACGAGGTTACACGTCAAGAAATTCGAGCGGCTTTTCACTCTCTCAATCCCAATAAAGCCCCAGGCTCCGATGGATTCAATAGGTACTTTTACCAGAAAGTTTGGCCTATTATTGGGGAGGAAGTTACGGAAGCTATTCGTAACTTTTTCCTCCATGGCAAATTACTCAAGGAGATCAATTTCACTTTCATTTCCCTTATCCCTAAAATAGCTCATCCAGCCTCACTTTTAGATTTTCGGCCTATTTCCTGTTACAACATGCTCTACAAGGTTATTGCTAAAATTTTAGCAAATAGGCTCAGTCTCATACTCCCCTATATCGTTAGCCCTAATCAGAGTGCCTTCATTAAGAACCGTCGAATAGGGGGCAACATTCTTTTAGCGCAAGAGATCTTTAGGAACTACCACATTTCTAATAATCATAAGCGCTGTGTTTTTAAGATCGATCTCCACACAGCCTATGACTCTATCCATTGGGATTTCCTTCTTAATACTCTTGCAGCCATAGGCCTCCCGGGAAGGTTTATTGAGTGGATTAGAGAATGTATCTCCTCCCCTTCTTACTCCATTTTGGTCCCCTTCTTACTCCATTTTGGTTAATGGGTCTCTCACTCAATTTTTCAAGGGCAAATCAGGATTAAGACAAGGTGACCCGTTATCGCCCTTCCTTTTCATTCTCTGTATGGAGGTGTTTTCTCGGAATTTGCGAGTCTCCACAGAAAATGCTTCTCAGTTCAAATACCATTGGCGCTGTCAAGGTCTGAAACTCAACCATCTTTTCTTTGCTAATGATCTCTTAATATTCTGTCATGCAGACTTGTTTTCAGCTCAACTTCTCCTCGATTCCTTGTGTACCTTTTCTATCTATTCGGGTATGGATATGAATACTAATAAGAGTCAGTTTTATTTATCCCCGGATGTCAGCTATCTTAGTCATAGGATGAGATACATCTCTGGTCTTCAACCAGGTACTCTCCTTTTTCGGTATCTAGGGGTTCCCCTCATAACGGGTTGTCTCACTAGGTGGGATTGTGCTTCTCTTCTCAACCGTATTGATAATAGGATTAATCACTGGACTCATAAGAGTCTGTCCTATGCGGGTAGAATTCAATTGGTCATCTCAGTCCTATCTTCCTTCTATGTGTGTTGGTCCTCACGCTTCATTCTTCCTTCTTCCATCCTGAAGGACATAGAAGCGAAACTTAGAAACTTTTTATAGGCGGGTAAGGCGGAGTCGAAAGCTCCAGCTAAGGTCAAGTGGAGTGATATTTGTAGGCCTAAGAGGGAAGGGGGCTTAGGAGTTAAGCTTTTAACTACTTGGAATCAGGTTCTGTTAGGTAAAAGAATTTGGGATTTGTTTACTGATAAGGAAGCTTTATGGGTGAAGTGGGTACATACTATCATTCTGAGGAGGCATAATTTTTGGAGTGTACAGCCCACTTATACTAGTTCTTGGAGTTGGCGCAAGCTTTTATCGGTTAGGGATAAGTTGAGTCATCAATTCAGATTTCGGATTGGGAATGGTATCTCTACTTTTTTTTGGCAGGATCCTTGGCACCCGTGTCATATCTTGAGGTCCCTGACTATACCGAGAGCGATCAATGGCTCGGAGCTCCCACTCTCAGCTCGTGTGACGGAAGTCATAGTTAATGATAATTGGAGATTGACTGAGGTGTCTTTGGACATCATTAGGTTCCTTGAACCACCAGGGTATACCCCCAATTCTTCCCTCCCTGACCGTCTGGAATGGTTAGCGAGCTCCACTAACCGCTATACCAATATTTCAGCCTACAAAATCTTGAGACCTCCCTTATCGGAAGTTCCGTGGTACAAGCTGGTTTGGTCTAAATATAGTAAACCCCGTTGCTCCTTCACATTATGGTTAGCGTTCCTACAAAAGTTGCAAACTAGGGACAAACTGCCCTACCTCTACACTCCCAATTATTGTTCTCTGTGCCTTGCAGCTAATGAATCCATAGACCATTTATTCTTTGCCTGCCCCTTTTCTAAACAAATTTGGGACCAATGCCTCACCTTTTTCCACTTGCCTATCCTTCATCTTTCTACCCTTTCCGCCATTTCCTCCTGGTATAGCAGTTCTTCTAGTTCCAGGTTCCCGACCTTACCTTATCTCCCCCCCATTCTGTCTACTACTGTTTACCTTATCTGGTAGGAACGTAATGCAAGAACCTTCAAGAATGAAGCCAAGGAGGCAGAACGAGTGTATCTCGGGATAATCTCCCACATTAGGAAACTTCTCAGCCTTTTTCATTGAGAGGAGGTAATTTTGTATTTCTCAATAGTTGGCTATTTGTTGGTATCACTTTCTGTGCAGGTTGATTCCCTATTTGTCTGTGCACACTTCGACGGCGCATAGCTGTCTACACACGTACTGTTGAGGGAAGCAGAAGGATTTGGACACTTTCAATCTCTAAGCTCCTTGGATGCATTTGTGGTTTATTTGCAGTTAGTCTCGGAGTTACTATTACTTCATATTTGGTGGTGATTCTGATTGCGTCTTGCATTTTGTTTTTTGCGTAGTGTGGTTCGTTATTTTCTCGCAGGTGATTCTGCTGGGTTTAGGTCGGTATGCTGTTAAGATTGCGCTTTTTGTGTCATCTGAGACACTTGTATAGTACTTTTTTGTATATCTTTTGATTCATTTATTAATTTCTCTTATTTACCAAAAAAAAATATTGGCAATTAATAACATCAATAATGCTATTCTATATTAATGCAAACTGGCAAAGTTGCTGGTGAAGTAACCTATCCAAAAACGAACTTGGAAAAACATAGTACTTTAACCCAAAGAAGAAGTGGTCAAGTCCAACGACCTGACTTCCTGTACGTTTGGTGCTTTATATTGACGGTTATAAGCGAAACAAACAAAGTGTGGACAATATAGAGAGAGAGAGGAAGAAAGGCAGCCAGACCCAGTAGATAGCAACATGCTTCCCCAGAAGATGCAGTCTCTCATATATAATGAAGGCCCAATTCCCAAGACGAAAACAGAGAGAGAGGGAGCATCTAGAGAAATGAGCTACTATTATTATCCATCGAAGCAGGGTATGAATCCAACGGCAGGGAATAGGGTTGTAAAGGAGTCTAATCACACGGCCATGAATAAATCAGAAGTCATCAGGCTTATGATAGCAAAACTTACCCTCAAACAATCTCAGCCAACCAATCACATCCCCACAGAACCCTTTCCTTATATTACATCTTTCCCACTTTCTCGAGTAGAAAAATAGGGAAAAAAAAAAAAAGAGTTTCTGTCGCCCCCACCCACAAGTCATGATAAGAACCCCAAAACACCACCAACAAATATCCAACCAAATCCAAGTTCCAATTTTTACGACATGCCATATGCAAAGTTCCATTTTTTTATCAGCGCCCAGCTGTGCTCTCTCTCCTCTCACAGACTCGCATACTTACTTTTCCTGTTTTCTATCTTTATGTGGTTTGGCCTGGCCTCTGATATATATTTCTTTCTGATTTTGTTTTGGGTTTGCCCTTATCTCCTTCATATTTATGTTCCGTGGTTGCGCGTCCATACTGTTGGATTTGTTCAGATAAAGAAAGGACACCTGGTGTAGGTGTCACCGACACCTGTACGTCTTGCATGAAAGAGAGAGAAGTGATACAGAGAAGGCTACAAGTGAAGAGATAGACAAGCAGTGGTGATGACGATGATTCATTCTAGTGAATGTGGGATGTTTGAAGTTTTAAGGGTTTCTGGGGGCTCTAGTTTATCATGGTCCCTATGAAAACCCTAAAATTTTCCTCAAAGCTTGTTTCTTTAGCTTAAAACAGTTTGGATCCTAGGTTCTTGGTCGTTTTCGTTAAATCGTTCCAGTTTCTTCTCAGATCTGACTCATGCTTCTATACAGTTTGTGATTCCTTCCAATTCATGATTGGGATTATCTCTTGCTGGAAATCCTCCAAAGAGAATATAGATTCTCATTTCATCTTCCGGGACATAGAAATTGACAGAAGAGAGTGAGCACACAGAGGCATTGGTATAAAACTATACGGTTGCTTTTGCGTGCTCACTTCTCTTTCTGTCAGCTTCCAGCCCCGGAGTTTGATCTCTTTCTCAGGTCACTTGCTTAGGCTGCTTTTGTTCCATTCTAGACACAAACCTCTCTCTTTTCTTTGTGTAGCAACCAGACATGACGTAGATCAGGGAAAAATGAAGAGCAGGCAGCATTCAGAAGTCAGAACCTTGGGGAGTATCCGTTAGCCTTCATTTTCACTCATTTGAAGCATTCATTTTAAGTATAGTTTAATCTTCGTGTTTAATTATATTTAACTGCTTGAAGCGTTGTTTTTGATGGTGTTTGCTTTCTAGGCACGCCTGAAAACAGTATAATTTAGCGGCAGAACGGTGTAGTAGCATGGGACCATTCACGTTGTCTAAGTTTAGCATGGTCCTGCACTTGTAAAACCCTTCCTTTTTCACATAGCTTCATGCTCATAATCTTTATCTTCATCTTTGCATTTGCCTTCTATTTTATTTACGCATGCGATTGTAACATACTGGAGATTTTTTTGAAGTTTTACTTTGTTTTCACCTGAATCTAGCAAGAACCTCGTACCTTGTACTGTTCTGATGGGTTTTCCTGCTTACGGTTTCAAAACCCTACTATAAGGTAGAATAGGGTTGATTACTAGCAAGCTTGTGCAACGAGTATAAAAGGGATCTATCTGTCTCTAGTAATTCTTTTGAGATCTCCGGAAGCACATATGTAGTGCACTAATTGAAACCGAGTATTGAAATTTATACTTCTCCTTAAGTGATATACAGCCTTCTTTCCGAATAGTTATTCCTCTTACCATGTGTACTTAAATTGATTTGATTGTTTGAGCGCACAAAGGACTTCCAGATTAGGGTATGTTCACGATGGCTCTTTTCAAACACTGTCAATTCAACGTCAATTTTCTAATTCTTCCACTGCTTGAATTTGACTATATGGATATGAATCCTTTCAGATCCCGTCAAATCGTTTGTCACAACCAGAAGGTCAGAACCAGTTTAAGAGAACCAATGAAGTTCTTAATCATTGTCTTCTTTAACTTCCAAATAACTATGGGTTAGTACGTGTGCAACTGTCTTAATTTTCTTTTTCTTTGTCAAAGGAAGTCCTCACATCTCTTATGATGATGCGATAAGTGAACTTTTTCATCAACTAACAAGATAAAATGTACTTCTAATCTGTATTGTGGACTGCAGAAAAGGAGATCACAACATTATTTTTCTTCTTGAGCAGCTAACAGACATTTTGAAGTTAATCTTCCGTTTAAACGGGAAATTTAGAAAAGGTTTCACCTCCGCTCTATTTAGCGTCGACTTTTTGCAACTTTTTGTTAATTTTAATTGTGTGCAAGGTTCTGGATAGATTATGAAAAAAGCGATTTTTTAAGGAATAATATGGCATTTATTTTATGTTATCTGATCCCTTTATTGTGTCTTGCAAAGATTTGTCTATTTGGTATTGGAATCAAGACCACAAGTATCGCTTTGGAGAGCGAGTAGAAATGTTCCATGGAATGTCAATAGATCAAATTGTTTCTTGAGGTAGGTGTTTTGAACTTTCATTTTGCATATTTTATTATTTTGATGTCACTTAATGTTGGCGTTTTGTCTCTCTATACTCTAATATCAGATAGTATTTAAAGCCACTAACTAGACATAGCCTTTCTGATATGTATCTTCTATAGAGGATCCTTCCGCTACTAATTTGCTTAAAGCATTTAATTCTACTACTTTTTGATTGAGTTTAATTTCAAAGTGTCTTAAGCAATGTTTTAACTTGCCAACTGCTCCAAATCATTAACACAATTTCTCGTAATTGCGATCACAGTATCTATAAGTATTGTAGTATACCGTAACCTACAGAATAATATGCAATTTCGCAGTTTGAAACTTTGGTCTCAAGTGCAATGTGGCACATATACACCTTTCAATTTTCAGCCATAAATAGTTTCAATCCTTAATATGGTAGTTTTGTTTGCTTTCACGACCTATTACACCGAGTCTATACTGGTCCCAGGAATCGATGTTAATTGTTGTTTGAGGAACTTTGGTTGAACCAGTAGAGTTAGTCCCTGCTGGTTTTTAGAGTTCGTGTTCATACAAGATTGACAATCATAGGTTGTTTTAGGAGGGGCTGAGTAGCTACTAGATATTGAAACTGCTCCAGATTTGTTTTACAAGATAGGGAAGGTTGGTGTCCCATTGTACATTCTTTTAATTTGAGGGGAATACGTTGGCTTTTTTTAAATCATTCTTCCTTATATTTCAATTGTTAATAGGAATCAAATGTTCTTTTCTTTGTTTGCTTTTGTGTTCCTTGCTTAGCGCAGTATATCCAATGAAAGACTGTTGGATAGGCTTGCTAGGGAAACGTATGAAACTTGGGTAGTTTGTTTGCAATACAAGTACTTCGGTACTATAGGTGGCGGATGCACTAGATGGATGGGGATTTTTGTTTCTTTGGAAATTAAAGTAATTTTATTCCAAAAAAGGCAGTGCCTTACAAAGTATTGTCATCATGACTCATCCAAACGGAGAGTACATTATATTGGTATTTAAAAGAAATCTGGGAACCAATTATACTATCAATCAATCATCATGTAGGAGCTTAATAAGCTTGTTTCTTCTTATTATAAGCCCCATCTATTTGTTACATGTGTGGAGAATTTAGCTTCGCTGAAGTGTCACCAGAGTAGCTCCTTGATAGCATGCATAGTGTTCACTTTAAGGTGTTTTCAAGTGGTCTGCGTGTGCTTGAATCTCCTGAGGTTTCTTTCTCTCAAAACCTCATACACCAGAGTGCAGAATTAAGAACTTTTGGATGCATGGGAATTAAGAACAGTTTGTTGAGGAACTTTTTGATTAGGTATATATGTCCCACAACTAAAATAGCAAACATAGAATGGACAATACTAATCATGTAGAGGAAAATGACCTGTATAGGCAAGCGTAGCGGAGTTGATTTGGGGGATGTAGAAGCAATCTAACACTAATTGGTTGAGTTTTTTTTTTTACTATTGGTACATGGTTCTTCATGATTCATGATAATATGGTAATATTTTGGACAGTTTGAGCCCTTAGGGTATATATTTAAAAGTACAAAACTAGATAATTGATTTGCATTTTTGAGAATCAGATGAAGGAATCTGTTATGATCAGTGATACCTCATATAATACTGCCAGTTAACACATGACTTGAATTCTGAATGTAGCTCTGGTAAATCAAATTCATTGCTAAACATGGGTTTGGGTTGAGCATGTTTATATGTAGTTTGACTGAAGAACATTAACTTACAACAGTATATTCATTGTTGGTCTAAAGGCAATTAGTAGTTGAAAGCAATCTTATACCTATTTCTAGTATAAGATCTTATTAAAAGTGTTTCAAAACATCACAAAAGATAGATTGAGAATTTGCAATTTACATTTTCCCAATAAAAATGTAATTCATGTAATTCAGCCAGCAGTTTGGAATTAGCATGAAAGTAGCAATCTATTTCCAGTTTTCACCATATCAAGTTGAAACCATTTGTTCCTCCTTGACACCTGAGTCAGAATTCCATCTGCTACCATATGCCACTCATCTCAATTCAGCAAATAAGCAAAAGAACTGGACGCATTTATGTATTGATAATGTTTAAGATAACATATAGAAGGTGATACTATACAGTTATGATGGATATGATTGTGACAATTTCAGATTGTGGTAATAATAACACAGGACTAAAACATTGCAGCCACTATTCTGATTGCAGCCATTGCAATTTAAAAACGAACGTTGCATAATGTTCAGGTTCCAAAAGAGTCATAAGTAAGCCAATTTCTAATATAGACACCGAAACAAAAATAATAAGCAGATAAGTGCACAAAGATACAAAATTTTAAGGCTATGAAGATTAGTATATGTCGCCTGCTTCTCCAAACATATCATCTCAAAATTGGACAAGGAATTAATAGGAACGTGCATTTTGTCTCTAATTCTTGAATTAGGAAAGTCTACAACACTACAAACATTAGTTGAAAGATTTGGAGTAGTTCTTGATTGAAGATTTGTTTATCTTTGTTGAATTTTTGCTTCTAGATCGATAACAACAACTGCATTTAATTGCATAAGTTTATTGTTGTGTTCTAAGTGTAATTGTTTTTATTCATTTTGAAAAAGAAGTCAGAGATAATCTAATTACATATGAATTTGGAGTAGTCATGGTTAGGTTAGCCATTCTTATAGCAGTGCAAGTAATGCAAACTATATCTGATGCAATAAAGAGGCAATTTAGTCCTTGGAGTTTCATTTTCAGGTAGATTGAAGTATTTGTATATAGACAAGTCTAATGCAACTTAAGTTGTAAGTTTATTCTCTTTTACAAATTAGTGGTTTGTTTTAGGTCCAGAGAACATCCTATACTTTCAAGGCCAGCTAATTATCTGATTGAAATTTTGTTAAATAGTTTAGACTTATTTTTTCACCAGACAATGCATATTATAAGAAATTACCTAGTAATAATAGTGAAGAAAATATGGTGTACTTAGTGGTAACTGGTAAGCTTTTTGTTTACAATTTTTTTGTTGTAGTATGCATCGGGTTTCAATGCATCTATGTAAAGTTTCGGTTATGAATTATATTGGCGCAACTACGAGAAATTTGGTCACAATTGCGTCAAATTGTGGTGACGATCTGAACCACAACCGCATTATTGCTTCTATGAGAAAAAAAAGATAATCAGTTCCCTTGGGTTAGAAGAGTTGATGGGAGATGTTTGTTTTGTACATTTAGTTTTCCTGGAAAGATGTATCTTGTAACATGAGTATTCTAACTGGACTAGGATAGACTGTAAATGTAAACTGTAGCATTTTGGAGCATCATTGTGAGCGATGTAGATCATGCATTTTAACCAACTCTCTTGCTATAAGAGCAACAAGGTGGTGTAATCTCCTTTTGTCCATTTTCTTATTGGTTAATTTCTAATACCAACAGCTAGAGTGTGGATTTCAAGAGATTTTGTTGACTTGGTGATTTGCCTAGATATGGATGGGCCATATTCCCGTGGCTAGACAAACTCTGGTAGCTGACACAATTCTTTATAGGATTTCAAGGGAAAAGTTAAGGTCTACACATTGTCAAAGTATAGATCATTGAATAACAAAGTACCGCTTAATTATTATCTTCTTATGACTAAAAGCTCTGATTTTGGAGGATGGTTTTAGTTAAGACAAGAATCTTGGCGTCTTTGGTACCTGGGTATTCAAAAACATGATGATAGTATGCGTTAATTAGTTGCTATATTGGTCTGATATCTTAAGCCAGTATCGATGTATCATATATTATATTAGTGGGTTCTGATAAAGTTCCTGATATTGTCTTAGTATCAGGTGCTCCTGTGTGCTCAAGACTTATCTCTCTTGCGTTCTTCCGAAGAAGATCAAGTTGGGAAGGAAATTGTCTAAAGTAGGGAACTTGAGAAATTGGTTGCAGGATAGTGGAACATGAGAGGATAACGAAATTGACAATGTTTTTCACTGCCTTTAGATAGAAAATGAAAGGCCAGTGCTTTAAAAATGTACACATATGTCTGATTGGAGGTACTGTTGAGGCTGATATAGAATTAGGCTGTTTATATCGTAGTTGTTTATTTGAAAGGGAACGTTATGTCAGGAACAAAGAGTAATCCATCTTTCTTTTCTTTGGTCCGTCACATGATCAGGTCATTCAAATTGTAGGAATGTTATAAAGGGAAAGAGATTGAGGATCGGTTTTGATTTTCCCTCAATACTACAAAAGTAGCAATTGCTTTCCTATCAACAACAAATTCCTTCCATTTCCTTACCCCTTCCTCCTTATTCCATCCAAGTAATTTGGTGTCTCAAGGCTTATATGTTTAAATATGATTTGCAAGCCTTGAAAGTTTGATTGTAATTTAATCAGTTAGACCTTGGCCTTTTATTAGCAATATCTACCGCTGCTGATGAGCTATTCAGGTGTGTCAAAACCTTCGAACAACAAATAAAAAGTTCATGAGGCCAACGTGTTCCTGGCTGTCGTTGAAAAAGATAGATTCACCAAGAACTGTTTTTTTTTTTTCCTTGAAGTCAATTGGTGAAACAAGAGAAGTGCAGATTAATACATCTTGTTAGGCTATATTTTGATGAATTGACCGACTTTTCAAATAATCAGGGTATGAGTTTTGCAAATTTTGTGGTTTACAGGATTTAAAAGTTGATCTCAGGGGAAAAGAAAAAGCTGCAATTGCTGCAACAATGAGCAGAGTTGGGGATCGAAATTGCTGTTAGAAATTCATGAGTAATTCTATATTATAAAGTGAGTTATATATAAAGATATGACTCAATTTTTTTGTCTTAATTAAGATTATGATGTCTTTGTTATACATGAGCTTATTTGAATCCGGTCCTTTTTTTTTTCAGCTATCCTCAAAACCCTTCAATTGCAAAATGCAATTACCTCTACAACGAGCAAAGTGAACCTGAATCCCACTTTACTGCACCTCACCCAACTGGAGTGTCCTAACAATTTTTTTTTCTCTTTTATGGCTTTACTTTTCTAGCATCTGTCAAAACTTGTGTTTATTTGTTTGTACTCCGTGTACACTATGACTACAGGTATCGTTATACAATGTGGTACTATCATTTTCTGATTAGCTGTTGATGTGGGCTTCTAGTGGTGGTTTAGAAACACAACACGAAGTCATTGCACTTGTGGTAACTGGTTTAAGTGTTTAAATGGTAGTTGTCTTCAACTATAATAGTCATTATTATTGTAAATATTAATCTTCATGTGACCTAAATCATCGGAGGCCTCTTTTGCCGGCAATTAGCCAAGAAACTTTATGATCTTCTGCCTGAGTCCAAGTTCCATGTATCCTACACATTCCTCTGAATTGTTGTTCTAAGAGTGCAGTTGGCTAGGGTTCTATGGAAAGCTAAATGGAAATAAGAGAACTTGCAACCAAGAATCAGCCCCACACTGGTATTGACAAAAAAATCCCATATACTGATAAAGGATCAAATCCCTGATATTTTAAAAAAAATCTTGGTAGTTTCTTTCTAACACCGGGTAAATAAGCATGCGTCAAGAGATTTAAGGTAGACTTATTAGAGCTATCGAAATCTTACAATTCATTGGTGGAACTGAAAAGTACTCAAGACACTACTCTCGCATCCAACACTCGGCTCGGAGGAGAAAATGAGCATGTTGTTGAAGGACTTTTATGGTTTCTGAAGAAAAAGAGCCGTTGCTGAGCTTGGTGGAGTTGCAAGAACATTAACATGTTGCTGAATCTAATATTTTCATGTGATAGAACAGGCGGGAAATAACTAAATCTCTTACCTTCTTTTAAGTATTTCTGAGAATTTGGTGCTTTGGAGCTCTTTTCGATTGTATGTCACTTCTTGGGCAGTTATCTGTTTCAAGACTCTTCGACATCTGGGAAAGTAGCGATTCTCATAATTTGGTTGTTGGTACAAAGCCAAGTGGCCATCAACTGTCACATTCCGCTTTTTACTCCCACGGATTAGTCTTTTTCCTATCCTTGTTTCTCTCTACTCTACCAAACAATAGCACAAGTAAAAAGGACTGACGAGAAATTTGGACACAAGCTAACTCTTAAGCTGTTGCCATCCAAGATTACTGGATGAGATGAAGTTGCATTTGGCAAGTGCTTGATACAAACCCACCGGAGAAACAAGGTTCTTGTGTTTTTTATGCTTTTGTATGTTTCTGCTTCAGTTTGAATTTGGGAAACACTGCCTCACCTTAAATAAGTGCCATTGATCCTCGTCAATTAAGCATTAGCAAGTCTGCTACTATCACAGACAATCAATCATAATGCTAAGTTTTATGATTTCTTTCACCTCGTTAATGTTGTTTTTTCCACGTAGCAAAATTAAGTTATTGTTTATAATCTATCCGACAAAGGAAATGTGACATTAAACATATTTAATTGAAAAACTGCAGCTGAGTTTTAATTGAAAAAAACATAATTTGGAGAATGAATTTTTATTCTCTATTAACTCACACACAAACACTTTACAAGATATTCTTATATAGATATTAAAGAAGCATCTAGTCATTAGGAGTTTGTTAATTAAATCGAAATAGATTCCTAATGACTCAAGAGTTGTTTTAGAAGAAGATCCCGATAGGTTGGCTTATTATTCGATTGAGATTGGTCAGTTTTAAGATATTGAGAATCGATACATGTTAAATATGAATTTGATGTAGACGTGAATCGACAACCTCTTTGGATTGAACCACATCTCTCTAAACCATCCTTAATACTCCCGGTGAAGCCAATGTAATCCAGATTTAGCTGAGCTTGGTTGGCTTGCTTAATATCTTCCCTCAAACTATGCTGGGTGCCAAGGTATAGTTTGTCTTGATTCATAGCCAAAGATGTTTTGGATTGTGGCTTTTTAAAAATGTCAGCAACTTGAATTTGAGAAGTCACATGTTGGGTCACCAATTCTCCCAGAGCTACCTTCTCCCTTACGAAATGATATTCCAACTCTAGCATGAAAAATAGGATTGATTGTAACATCCCGTTTTTATACTAAGGGTTAGATTCCTAGATTTCTGTAATTGAGAAATAGTAATGAGAGATTAGAAAATTGCATTTCATGCTCATGCATAATGTTAATGTACACACATGTGAAATTTGATTATTGCACATATTACAATGAATTGTTCATGCACTCATTTGACATTTTTTAGATATAAATGATTGTTTTAATTCGATTATAACGTGAATTATGGATTATGTATCTTAAAAATTGAGTTGGAGTGTATAAGTAGCGAATTAGAATTTTAGAGAAATATGATAATTTTCTAGAAATTAAGGGTATTTTTAAACTAGGAAAGATACCAAGTGGCATAACAATTGATGAATAGTAGTAGAACTAAGAGTCAAATCGCAATAGAAATTTTAATATGTAACATTAAGATTTAATGACAAGTGTAATTAAAAATTGGGAGAAAATTGGGTTGAAAATTAGAGACAAATGGACTAGTAGATTAAAAGACCAAATGAGGACCTTGAGAGAGTGACATGTGGCAAGTGACAAGTGTCACTTGCCACACCACTTGTTTAAATCACGATTTTTGTTAAGTAGAAGACCATATTTTGGTCTTTCACTTGCTAATCCCGATATATACTTCTTTCATCTCCATCTTCTTCATTTTCATTATCTTTCTCTCTTTCATTCACGGCCATCCCACCTCACCCTCATCATATTGATTTTTGTTCAACTCTTTCACTTTGTTCCTTCAAGATTCATTGTCTTCTCCATCTTTTATTAAAAGAAGCAACCTATTCCACCTTAAAAGGGTGATGATCGTATATGTTGGAGGAGCTAGGGTCTCATGGTGATTGAAGAAGCTTTGGGTAAATCTAGTAAGTAACTTATTAATCTGCATGGCTTTGATGAATGAAACATGTTTTGATGTTAGTTAAGAGTTAAATGATCATAAAATGAGGATGGGTACATGCTAAAACATGAATGAGTAATGCGGGTAGATTAATGTCTTGTTTTTGTGTTTATGATGATCATTAAAGATGGTGTAGAAAGAAGTGCAAAAAAATTGATTTGTGAATGGATATTGTTATATTATGTTTTTGATGGATAAAAATGTGGATCATTGGTTGTTTTAGACATGGATTGGATTGAGATTTGAAGTTAGCGAAAAGGCAAGTGAAGTGTCTTGAAAAGAGAAGAACAAAGACGAAAGTTTAGAGATAAAATGGTAATGGTGCTTAAAGTGTGCCGGAAAAATGTTAATTGTAACATTTTCCACTAATTATGCATCTGTAATTTAGCCATAACTTGTTCTGTAGATATCCAAATTAGATGATTTTTTATTTAGATTAAATTAGAGACATAAGGCTACATTTTTTATGAAGACATCGAATTCAAATTCTGTCTTTAAGAGTTTCAAAATTTGACTAAAAGTTGAGTACTCGGTATAAAAAGTTGTTGTTGATGATATATATGTATATGTTTTGTTTTAGTGTCCATGATCAAGCATGGACTATAATTTGTTTATGGATGATATTGAGTTGAATTGGAGTTAGAATAATGGGGCAGTGATGATTAATTAAACTAGAAATGATAGACCAAGCATAAGATAGTGAATGAATTAAGTGAAGAGTTAGAAATCTAGAAAATATGGATGCAATTGGATATATTTTAGGGCAAGAGGCATGACTTTTTCTGTATAACTCAGATTAAGTCATTTAAGAATGCTTTCGAAAAGGACTTCGAGTTCTACAACTTCTATGAGACCTCGAGAAGAGATTTTAAGGTCTATAGGGTCAAAAATTCAGATTTTTATAAGTGACCAATGAAGGTCCGCTCAGCGGACATGGATTTCCGCCTAACGGACATTCACTGATCATTTGGTCTTAATTAAGGCTTAAAGGGAGCTTGAATTGAACCTAGAATGATGCTTGGACCAAGTGACTAATGTGTGATATGTATGAAGTAATAATTGGGGTTATAACTTAGTGAATGAATTGATAATATCAAAGTACCAAAGGCATGA
>JANKOD010000008.1:14546654-14564183 GCA_026284645.1 Erythroxylum acuminatum | reverse complement strand
CTTATACCTTTCCTATACCTTCCCTATACTATAACAACCATAATCCCTCTCAAACCTAGTCACAATTTTCGAAAATCCCACCTTAAAGACACCAACACCAAATCTGATTTTTGCTAAGCCCCATAACCCTTCTTCTTTCCACTATACTCTTAAAGAAAACCTCTTAAACCTTCCTTTCTAAGCAAGAACCATGAATTCACAAAAATAACAATGCTGGAATTTTTCAAGAATAGAACAACTTACAATTAAACCTACATGAAAGAGTATGAAAAAGGTAATGATATTTTAAAGGTGAGTAATTCTTATTCTACAAATATGTAGATGATAGAAATTAGTGTCATTTATCATATGACTTTCAATAAAGAGTGGTTCTATTCTTTTAGAGAATGAAATGGTACTGCAAAATTAGGTGATGATGGAGAGCATGTTGTCGAAGGCAGTGGTTCATTGGATGCATGACAGAATTGTTAAAACAATGGATACCTAACATGTTTTTGAGATTTAGAAGAATATGATTTCCATTAATACTCTTAATAGATAAAGGTATAAGTTTTCTTATAGTGATGGACAGGTTAAGGTGTAAGAGGATATATTGATTATGTTGAAAAGAAAATTATAGCATGGCATCTATATTTTAATGAGAAGGACAATGATAGGATCACTTGTTTTATCTTAATCTCCAAGGAAGAAAGATAATATTGTGGTATGGCATAAGTGGATGAGTTATCTTAGTGGGAAAAAGATGACGGAACTTCATAAGGGGAGCTTATTAAAGGATGACCAAAATGGAAAGATAGACTTTTATAAGTTTTGTACACTTGGTAAAAGGTTTAAGGTAACTTTCAATGATATAGTGTTTGGGAGCAACTTATATAAAGGTAAACATATGGAAAAGACGTGTTAGAGTCAATAGTGAGTGGTACCAATTCAAAGGTAGTATTAGAATAGCATGAAATAGATGCTAAGGGGGTTGAAAATTCTAATTCAAGAGATAGAACAATGTCCGGAACAATGCATAATATTAACACACACAAATTAATTTTGATTTAGAAACATTGCAAAGATAGTATATGCACTCAATTGACTTATTACGGGGTTTGAAAGATTTTATACAATTATGATGTGATTTCTTAAATTGTGGATTGATTATGTTTTGAATTTTGTTTAGAAGGATTATAGTTAGTAATTTGGAATTTATTGTTATAATTGGGTGATTAATGAAGTGATACGTGCAAATAGTATAGAAAAATATTGAATAGTAAGATAAATTGATGCATGGGAATTTGGGTTGAATAGGTCTATTAAATAGCGACACGTGGCATTGTAATAGAGTGACACATGGATTGGTTAAAAGAGTGACAAATGGTGGTTTAATTGGGTGACAAATGGCCTAGTGATTATGAGACAAATGGACTAATTATGGAGTGACAAATGGAAGTTGAAGTAGAAGACATATGGTTGGGTCTTAGCATGACACTTGGCATGACTTGTGTTCACCTTCTCCTCCACACACCTATACCCACGATTTTCACGCATCAAAGACCATCTTCTCTTGTTCTTTCTACATGCTATCTTCCTCTCTACCCTTCTCACTACCGATTCACACACCCATAATCCTTACATCTTGAGTTTTTGCTAAAAAAATTGTATACCTTGTTACCCCAAAATTCTGCTGGTTTCATCTTGTTGTTGAACCCCTTGTTGTACTTTCATCTTTTTCTTAGAGTGTGCTTTATCCTTGCATGTTTGGAAGGATAGGATGGCTTCTTGATTAAGGTAGAGTTTAGGGCTAAACAAGTAAGTGATTTTTTATCTTTATGACATGTTATAATAGAAATATTCATGGTGATTAAATTGAGATGGAATACATGTATAATTGATGATGGGTTGTGCTGGAATTTGATGGATGATTATGCTTTGTTCTTGATGTATAAAACCCGTGGGTTATAGATTGTTATATGGATTAATTAAGTTGAGATATGGAGCATTAATGATGATGTAACTATACAGAAAATGGGTGTTATTGAGGTGTTCTTGAAATTGACAAGTTAGGGTTATATGTATGATAGTGAATGATGATTCCTAATTTTGTTTTGATGCATGAAAATGGTAGGTTTTAGGCTATTATCTGAATAATTCTAGGTTGGAATTTGAAGTGTAGATGATGGTGAATTTATGCTAAAAGATGGGTGTTATGGAAGTGTTTTTTAATTTAACAAAGTTAGGGTTTCATGTATGATGATAGAGAATGATTGATGAAGATCTAAATGAGTAGGGTTTTTGGTGAGATTTAAGTAGTTAAGATGGTAGTTGAAGTAGTATGAATTAAGGTTGCAGAAAGAGTGTAAAATCAGGAAAATTGAAAGTGTTTGACATGTTTTAGGGTTAAATGATTCGAGTGGAATTGGTGGAAAAATACTGCTGGGCACGATCGTGGCCTACTGAACCAGCTTCTGTCACGATCGTGGCATGTGCCCTATGATCGTGGGCAGTGCTCTGTAATGATGGGTTCAGTTTTGAGTAATTGTTGACTTAATTAAGGACAAGTCACTCTAATTTGGTGTATTTGGTGTTGATTAAGGCTAGGAATGACCCTAGATTGTTGCTTAAATAGTTGATAAAGAGTTTGATAAATTATGGATGTATGAATATTGAAGTACATGAAGGAAGTACGAATGAGAATTTGGATGAGTGAATGGTTGGTAAATTAGGAATGAATCAAGACCTTTGTATAAGGATAAATACCCGAGATAATCAATTGAGCATGCATTGAAGATGATACATATAAACATGTGTATGATTGAATGATCATATGATTGATCAATTTAGTAATATATGAATTAAGTGTGTTTTGCATGACAATAGAAGCATAAATTGACCGACCACATCCAGACATTACCGGGTCGTCAAGGCAATAGCTATTCTGAAGCATCCTGTGAGTCAACCTAGATGTTCTCTTACCATAATTTAGGTGCTTTGTTTAAAATTCAATTATTAAATTGCTACTCATGTGATTGTAATAATTCTGGACTTTGATGGTCTGAGGAAATTGATATTCAGAAATATATTGGAAGTGTTTTGTAAGTGTATGTGAATATGAAAATATGTGTTCTCAATTGAATGTTGAATGCGGGACTTAGATTCGAAGAATGTGATATATGACTCAAATGTGAAATACTTAATGCATCATATGTGAATTGTTACATTCATTACATTAAAATACATGAATAGATAAAGGAGTTATGACCGGAGTGACCCAAATGAAAAAGAGCTTAAAGCTCGTAAATATGCTCAAAGAGCTGCAGGCTCAGTTATCAATGAGCCCTGTATCCACAACGGGTACGGGATGCATCCTTGTTTATTGAATGATTGAATGAATATGACATATTGACTGGTTGAATTAACATGCCCATTGAACTGAGATGAAATATTGAATGGTTTGAATCAATGAAGTATGTGATGTGATGTGAATTGAATTATTCATTTGTATGACACATTTGGTAAACTAAACTATATATATGTTATTGTGTGCTGATATTAGTGAGCACATCGATGATGGTTCACTCATTGAGCTCACAAACTCATCAAAACTGCAATGTTATTTTTCACGTTCAAAGGAGTTCTAACTCCTAAGTAGATCAAGTTGAAGTCTAGTACTTGTGCTTTGGAGCCAGAATGGCTCAAAGGTCAGTCAACTGACACTAAAGAGTCTAGCTAGAATATTTTGGTTTAGCATCCCACTTCATGTAAAACATCTTGTAAAGAGTAGCAAACTCTTAGATGTTGTTGGTAATGTATATACGTGGATTATATAATGTAATGCTACAATGTATGTTCATGTTTATGAATGAAATGGGAAGTTTTGATCATTTTAAATACTTGTGTTATGTATGATGCCTTAATAAGTGAATGTGGTTGCTCTAACATGTCATTCTCATAGGGTATATTGTCGAATAATCTATGGATGTTCCCTACATCTAATGAGACAAATGAGATAAAAAATGATTGAAGGTTTTCGTCCTAATATGATTGAAGTTGAATACGGAATGAGTTTTTTTTAGTAAATAAATAAATAATAATACATAATCATCATAAGATTTGATTGATAATATTTATCAGGGATAAGGATGAGAAGCTTTCGTAATGTTGTTTGGGAATATCGTTGATTTTCAGTACACTTCTCCCAATTCCTTTCTTGAATATCAGCAATATAATGCTTTTGACTCCACTATTATTTTTCGTTTGCTGTGATTTTATCACGATTTCGTTATACTCGATGCATTCTTGAAACTCTTGATTGGTATTTTTATACTTTTTCAAATAAAATAAATATATATTCCGAAACTAGCTTTGTATTACTATTTTTTAAGAAATTAAATATTCCATTCCAAAAATAAATAAAAATAAAATGGAGCCACAAACTTTCCTATAAAGGAAGTTCTATCTGAATTCTTGCATAATTTGAGTGAGAATAATTTCACAGATACTACATTGATTATTATTTTTTTGCTTTATTTCATTATATCATTAGGCTTGTGATGATCCTTTTATTTATTGTTAAAATGACTTTTTAATTCTTTCCCATTTTCAATTTCAAGATTTGATAATTAATTTTAAAAAATGATTCTAAAATATTAATTATGAAATTAAAGAACTTTGGAGACAGTAACCTTCTAATTTAGATGATTGACCCAATTCTGTACTAAATAGATCTATCCTATACCAAACCTTGGAATGGTATATAAAAATTCGAATTCAACCCTAGCTGATTCTAAAATCATAACATTTACTTCTATGAATTTTTCTTCATTATAATTAATTCCAACCTATTGATTATTATTTTTCTATAAATTAAAGATATACAACTCTGAAGGCAAAAGAAATTAAAAACTTTATAAATTTCATATCCTAGTCTTTTACACTGATTACTCATATCCTAGTCTTTTACACTGATTACTCCACTCCCAACGCCATTACCAGCATGGCCGCAACCTCTGAAACAAAATCATGGTAATTTGCATAGGCCCATTACTCCCCTAATCTATGAAACCACATCATCCCCCCAAAATGCCAGTGAAATAGTCACCACCATAGGATACCTAAAGGATTTGCTAGGATAATTCAATATTAATTAAACTACAGAAACTTGAGCGCCAGGGACCCGTCAACCATCTTCCTATTCTTTTCAACTTACAAGAAGTACGTGCCTCTTCCTACCGAGAAAAGGCAAGTGAGTGTTTACGGGAGCGACTGAAGATTGTACAACAAAATTCTTACAACAAACAAAATTTGAGTAGGATTTGTGAACATGCTCATTTCATGCTACCAATAAATTAGAGCGTATTAACAGTGTTAGCTGATCCCATCTGGCTAACCTAATAGTAGTTGTTACTCGTCTTTAAAATAGAAAGGTTCAAGTACTTCACACACTTCTTGAAAGGACACCAGCGGCAAACAGAAGATTCCTTCTTGAAAACTGCTACCAACATGAGATGCAAACGTTACAACAAGGAATGACCAATTATAAGATAACATAACAGACATGGACAAGGCAATTACCCTCAAAGAGTAGACTGGGGTAGACTTTGTTGGAAGAGTTTTCAGGGATCTCAATCTATTTACATTCCCAGTTTTGCTGATTAAAGGAACATAGCTATTAAGTGGCCAGCACAGAAACAGTTGAAAAATATGAGAAAAACAATTGTATGAGATTTTTTTTAACATTAAACACTTACTTCTCGTCAGTTCTCGTCACCTTTGCACTTGAAGCTACATCCCATAATTTCACAGTACAATCAGCAGAACCAGACGCAAGAAGTGAACCTTCACAACTGACGACAGAAAAATCAAAAGTTTAGAAATTATTCTATACTTACAGTCAGCTAACTAAAACTTCTAATGCCAAAATGCCCAGGAATTTTTAAGGGCTTTATAACGGAAGAAAAAAAACACCTGAAAGCAAGGGTCCAGACACATGAATTGTGCCCCACCAAAGGTGAAACACAGCGGCCACTTGACAGGTCCCACATCATGATTGTACCATCTTCATCACCAGACGCCATATAACGCCCATCAGGAGACATAGCCAATGATAAAACCATACTACGGTGTCCAATAAATATTCTAACACATTCTCCACTCTGTACATCCCAGAGTCGAACAGTTTTATCACTAGAGCCTGTAGCAATATAGTTGCAGTTGGTATGCCATTGAATACACTGTCATTATACCAAGGTCAAAGAATTAGTAAGTATATGGAGCAAGTTGCCCAAAAAACCATTTAGTTAGCTTAAAAAAGCACATTTACTAAAATTCCCAAAGAAAATTAAATTTATTCTAAAAGGAAAAACTACAGAACTTGTTTCCATTTGACATTTCTTTTCCTTTCAGCAGAAAATGCTAATCATGCTAAAACTGGATGAAAGATCAGCTAGAATTGAAAGCACTAAGCTGCTTTTACCACGGCACATTGCTGAGGACATGCCACGAAACAAGTGAAGCAGATTTTCAGAGATCGGTAGCAGAATGTAGAAAATTATTAGCAGTAACAGGATTTTACTGCCTACTATACAAGGACCCTAAAAGTACCAGCAGAAGAACCTTGACAGAGAAGTTATGAGCAGAAGATCAACTAATACACACAAGATTATCTCACAGTTTTCCTTCAACCAAGTGCTAAAGTCAGGAGGTAACAAAACCAGTCTCTATCCATTACGTGACCAATCATGACTATATCTTTACAGAAATTTAGAAATATGAGGATGATAAACTACTGTGAAGCAGCTACTAAGTAAACAAAACATTTCAGGAGTCTATATAATGTAACAGATTCAGGATGGCACAAATACAAATGATAGGATAATGCAGAAAATACTAACATCAACATCAGACAAGTGACCAGCCATTATCCTTAAAGGTTGAATTTTGTCCATAGACCAAATCCTTGCGGTACGATCATGTGAAGCACTTGCGAAGTAATGTCCTACAGGACTAAACTGCAGCACCAAATTAGAAATTCATGAGAAGTTTCCAAATGAACTTTTTTAAACTGTCTATAGTACCATCTATGGCCATCACTCCCCAGTTATGAGGGCTCAACTTTCTGTTGTTAAGAGATGCCACCGACAAATGACAAGGGCCAACCAGACATAATAATGAAAATAAAATCCTATACTGGAGAGTCAAATTCATACCTGAACATCCCATACTGGGTAATTATGACCCTTGTAGCATACAAGATTGGCATTTAGTTTTGTGCTCCATAATCGAACTGTAAGATAGTTAAATAGTATTTCCTCAATAAATTTATAGGCAAAAAAGAAAAATAGAACTACCAAGCAGAATTGAAAAAGTGGATGGGCCCACACAGATATAACACTAGATTGACAGTCAGGACATACTTGTTGTGTCTGCCGAAGAGGACAGTAAAAAGTCCCCAAGGGGACTAAAAGTGGCTGAATAAACAGGTCCTGAATGGCCCTGAAACAATGTATACGATCTTTTATCACCATTTGGCACCACACGATGCTCACTTGGTGCAGAGTCTGTTTCAACCTGAATAGCAGCTGAAATTGAAAACTAGTTTAGCAAATGTTCCTTTTTGCCCAGAATGTAGACTCATGTATAACAGAACGTTATCTAACTGCAGCTGCTATATATATAACAATAAATGGAAAAAATGATTGTAAAGTTTAAGCATAAAAAATAACATGTGCTGAAATAAATGAAAGACCAACCCAATGCTATATGTGACAGTATTAAGCTCCTTATCACTTTCTTAAAATGATTTTAGACACTAAATGATGAATAAAACAGGAGAACAAGTAAAGTTTTACACTGATAATTACTGAAAGTGGTCAGCAGCAACATGTTTCAAAATCCAAGATAGATGAGATATCTAAAATTCTTAATTTTTCATTTCCTAAAATGAAGTATGAACATAAATATGAAAATCTTTCTGTCTAATATATTGCAATAAATCACTTATAATTGTTGCTGTAACAGAGATCATATGCTGGACATGTTTTCATTTATCATGAAGCATCAGCATATTCCAAACCTTGAACATTTCTAATAGAGCTAATATCACATTTCTGAAAAATCAGCACATAAAAACTAGGTCCTAGTTGTCTAGACTTACAACTGCCAGCCTGCTGACCAAGTTTTGCCATATCCCAAACCTGCGGAAGCACAGCTCAGGTTTAGCAATTTCTTTTCATTAACACGGTACTTGTAAGGTTTTATTATGATATAAGATAAAACCTTCAGTGAGGAGTCTGAGAATCCACCAACAACCAAAGATCCATCATGGGATATTGAAGAGCAATTTAGACTGAAACGGATGTCAAACAACAGAATAGGGAATTAGAAGTCATACTTTTAAGAGAAACATTATCAAAAAATAACTTGAGAAAAATATGATAGGAATTACCCATTATGAGTGTTGATAAATGTATAAAAGCTAACAGATGGCAATGTTGCACTACTCAACTGCACACGGTTTCTCAAGTCCTCAAGGATAGACTGCTCAACCTCTATTGGCCTGAAGCAATTATAGGTTATCAGATACAACACGTTAACCCTCTATTACAAACATTGTTTGATTCTGCAAAAAATATAGTCACCATGTGTGTGTGTTTAATATATCTGCATGTGATCGACAGCCAGTGAAGAATCACTAATATCAAGTTGGCCATTAATGACTAAACAGATCAAGAAATGTACATAAATCAGGCTTCTGGTACAAGGATGGAGTAGTAAAACCTATAAAAACACACTTGCAGTTTGCAGGGGGACTAGGTGGGAGAAAAAAACTTCCGAGATTAGATTCATGAGAATCAAAAACCACCATATAATACTTGATTCCACAGAACTCTCTACAAACGTCATCCCATCATATCAAAAGCTATGTCATTTGCTTTTATTAACCATAACTTCCTAACAAAGGGAATGCACATCAAGCATCAAGGCACGCCAAGCCCAAGATACTATCTGCAGAGCAAACCATGCCTAAAAAACTCAATTTTGAAACTTTCATTGCAGCACAACATAGCTTTTCCTACAGCACACATAAATGGATGAGCACATACAGTGAGGGAAGGGACACAGGGTATCTAGAAAATACATTACTGGCAAAGGAAGCTCTGGTTTAACTCGCGGAGCCATAGATGTAGCATTAGTCTCAGGGCGTGCAACCTTTGCTGTAGCATTAGCAGCTTTGTCTTTTTTCAACTTTTTAGCTGAAGGACCTTGCTTTCCGCCTTCTACATATTTTTTCTGAATATCAAACAGAACATCAACATGGCAAAACTCCGAAAACAGGCTGCAACAGTGGGAAACACACCCTTCTCACCACTAATACCTTCCCCCTCCGTCACCCATCAAATGCACTTGCATTAAAATCATGCCACTACAAAGAAATCGATTAATCCTACCTTGTTGTCCTCCATTTCTCCCTCTTTAGCATCTCCTTCTGGCTTTTCAGAATCTGAGAGCAGACCCCCTGCTTTCTCTAAGCGTTCTTCTAAAGAATCTTCAAGCAACTAAAAACAACAAACAATGTACTGTTAAAAGAATCTTACAACCAATCAATATAAAACATAAATAGAAGCAAAAAGTTTTGCTTCTTAAAAGTCTGGCTTGCTTGTTATTGAAACTTCGTCTATGTTGTAGATAATAACGAGTAGCTCCTACATTCACAAACCTTACCTAGCAAAAACATGCAAAATCAGCAAAAAAATGACAAGATCTGCCTTAGAATTGAAATGTATTGGCCACAGCTCTCACTCAACCACACTACAAACATCAATACTTTTTCAACACTGACATGAACAGCTTGAATATGTTCTATCTGTAGATGTGCTCCAAGTGAAAAGATCTCAACATGATACCTTCTAAAAACCTAAAGCAATAATCCATTCAGTTTTTCATATTTATCCAGACCCAAAAGTTTCTTCTATCATGTTTTACTGAGATTTTCTGCATTCATGGAGATTGGAGACATTTCAAAGATCCATACACAGTTGAATAATAAGACAAACAAAACTACAATTTAAGCCGTCTAAAACTTGGAAATAAATAAACCAAATAAGTACAACTCTTAATTTTCATACATTTTGCTTTGAATTGCCAGTCACAACATCCACAATGGAACTGGATATTAGTTGTTTCTATTGCTATATAGCAACCAGATGCTTCTGGAATGTCCATAAACTTGGTAATAATAGGGAAAAAAGATTTTGCAATACAAGCAGTATGTTTTGCCATCCCAAAATACACGAGTTCATGTTAATGACATTAAGATCCAACAGATATCTAAGATATCCAAGTTCTTTTTAATAATCAGAAGTTTCACATACATTTAAAAGCAACAAATTGTTTTCGTTTTTAGAAAGGAATAACTGAACATTTAGCAACTAGAACTTCCATTTACTCACCCCCCAGTGGATTTCTCTTTTATTTATCAGATTAGCTGCATCCTGATTACTTCCAATAAGTGATACAGCCTCAGCATCATCGGAAATTGAGCTAGGTTGTCCAGGAGAAACTGCCAATGGAAGGAAATTTTTGTGAGTCCAGTAAGTTCTATCATGATTAAAAAGATTCACATATGACTGCATTGACATATGATTAGTTACACCTTGGAAGTTTATATGCTCATTGACAATTCCCAGCATCAGAGTGGACTTTGTTTTCCGTAGATATTGCATCAGGAGCTCATTGGAATACTGGCAATTCAATTAACAGTACATCATCAAGAGCTTACACAGTTCAACTTTTTCACTTCAAACATATAAATTGATGTTTGACAATAATCAGACTCCAACATTGTGCAAAGAAAAACAAAATGTTTGAAAACAAGCCATTTGATAAAACTTATCAAATCTAAACTTTCATGTCACCAGTATGTGACATTGAGCTCATAGTCCTCTCATATATTTAATTAATATAGGACCTGAAAGAATGTATCAGAACAATTCAAGTTGTAACAATGAACAGGAACACTTAGCAGTATAGGGTTTGGTTGTGACTATCAATCAACCGTAGTTAGATAGAGATATTGAAAGAGCTCCTCAAACATTGAATGTTGCAAATGTTTTGAAGATACTTCTGGGCCAAGCCACGATCAGAGATCAATTCAGAATTTGGATCACTAGAGCATGTAATGTTCTTGCAGATCAGTTCAGAATTTGGATGATCAGATCATACAATGTTATAGGAATCCAAGAACGTTATATGCTCTAATGATCCAATCACCCAAAATGAATGAAAAGAAGTACTGTGTTTTAACGTAAGTTGACATCTAGATAAACACTGAAAGTGTGAAAGATTAGATAACCTAAAATCATAAAAGAGAAAGGTATTACCTGGCATATTTTGATATTAACTTTGCAGTGTCTAAGAGAATGAGCAAATTCCATTTCCTGAAAAAGTAAGAAAAATAAGGGTCCGAAAAACGGTTCAACGAGAGGAAGTGTGAAATATATTAAAAAAGAGTTTTTTAACCTCGAGGTGAGAGGGAGAAAGAACTCCTTCCAACTTCTGAAGGTCTCGTGAGTGCATCATTTCGTGGTCCTCGCGGAAGGTATTGAAAAATGTTCTAGCTGGGGACAAAATCAGTAAACAAGGCCACATCTTCGGTTGCAATAATAGTAGAAAAGAGTAGAGACACAAAAGCAATTACCCTCTTGGACGTATCCTTTAGCTACCATATCAATGTAACTGTGGATAAAAACTGGATAGAGCACCCGAAGCAACTCGTGCTGCATAGTTTGTTGAAAAGAAAGATATACACACAAAGTAATTCAGCAAGAAAGATATGGAGAACAAAAAGAAAACAGTTTAGAGTTCAAAAAAAGCTTTAAAAAAACATAAGAGTAAACGTAACCTTGTACAAATCAAGTGAACTATACGCCCAAGACCGTAGTTTACTGTACTCATCGTGGTACTTTGCAGGAGTATCCTCTGACCTGGAAGGAAATAAATATGTGAAAATCAAAAGAAGAATGTGGATTGAAGAAGAGAATAGAGAGCGTTAACTGGTAGAGGGAGAGGAGGAGAGCGGAGAGGTCGGGATCGGAAGGGATATCGAGAGAATGAGAATTGGAGGAGGAGTTGTTGTTGTGAAGCTCGTCTTGAAAAGCAAGCTCCGCTTGCTTGAAACCCTTTTTCCTCAGGTATGTCTCCACAAACTTGACAATTTGTTCTTCGTCCATCGTCCTGCTTCTTCGTCTTCAAAACATACGCACGCCACTTTTCCCCTCTTTTGAAAGACCTATGTGTGTGCAGTGTATCCGTTGAGGTTGAACCAACCTTAATCAGGGCAGAAAGCCCAATTTTGATGCCAACGACCAGGCTCAAATACTTCACAAACTACCGTTGCATTTGTATGGGTAACGGCCCAAGGATAGATTTCGTATATTTCTTTTACTAATTTTTTAAGAATTTGGGCCCAAACCCAAAATCTTGTGAGGGAGTTCATGAGTTGTTTAATTGATCAACGTGAGGATGATCATGAACTGCCAAACTTTCTTTTCCTACGTGAAGCGTAAGCATATACCTACACGATGACTTGCCAAAGCATAGCATAAAAAAGTGACGTTTAATTGCGTTATTGATTAACTACGATTTATGATATGATCACAGCAAGTCGAGTTTCACGTGTACAACTAACTTATCGATTTGATGGTAAGGCGTTGGCCATAAAGGTTGCCCCATTGCATCCATGACCCATTAATTCTTAGTTACGCTTTTCGTTAACACTTTATTCTCATGCACTTTAACGTGCTCTTGTCGGAAGCTTGGGAATTTATGTAAAAAACACACACACACACAGTATTCCTATTGTCAGAAAACACATTTAACATTATTAAGGTTAGGTATACACGCCTCTTAATAATGCAGCAGCGAACATATTTTACTACTAATACTTTTACCTCGGTAATATTTGTTTATTTTTTCCAATGCTCTTACGTTATAAGATCTAAAAATCATTTGATTAAATATTTTTAATTAAGTTATAAGCTCCTTTAATAATACACCTCAAAATTGAAACTTTTTTAGCTATGGATGGTAATGAGTTAGACCGAAGTTTAGACTAACTCATTTAGACTAACTCAAGACCCAATTATTTTAAATAAAACGAGTAATATAAAACTTGAGTAGCCCAAACTCGAATTAAATTAAAAATATGCATTATTTTACGCTTTTAATTTTAAAAAATTAACATTCAATTTTCAACCTCCTTTGCAAGACTCAATCCATCAAATCCTAAAGGACGTTGGTGCTTCTTTTACGTACGTTGAAAGCCGAAGTTGACTGCCTGGCAGCCGTACTCAAGGCCCTTTTGCTCTCATTATAGGGCGCTAATGATGGATCTTAGATTCTAATGTCAAATTTACTTTGTTGAATTAGAATAAAATATGCAAATATATAACACATAACATTGAGGTTTCAATTCTCATCAAATCCTTTTTTTCGAAAAAGGTATTATTATCTTTTATAGGACAAGAGAAAGAAGTTGTAGCTCTAAAAGTATCAACTTTTTACAAAACTACTCAATGTTTGATAAATTCTTTTAAAATTTCCACACCTATAGTTTTAGGTTCTAAATGTTAAAAAAGAGTTTATAATCAAATTCTTAATATTCTAGTTTGATTCGAAGGGAAGGAAGAAAACCTGATCACTAATGGGTAATTTCAAAGAGGAGAAAGACTTAGTTAGGTTTCCTACTTCACAAGTGAAACGATGCCAAGTCTTGGAATTGACGAAACTGCACGGAGGCTCTCTAGTCTATCCTTCCATGAAATTGTCGGGTTAGGTATCTACATATGGGCCCCAGTCTCCAGCGAAGCTGAGTCAGAAAAAATCTTCCTCTTCAACGGCCCATAGGCCATAGTGCGAGTGTGTAACTCATGCATGAGGTCACTCCAACTATGTCATCAAAGAGGTGCGTACGCGTTAGTCAGGTTATCAAGAATAAAATATTCCACGCACGACGATAGAAGACAAACAAGATGGAAAATTGGTGCTAGTCTCACCCACTCTCTCGACAAACTAGGGTTAATTTCTATTAATAATAATAAATTCACCCTTATCATTATTGATCAAGTGAATAAAGCGATTGTACTAAAAAATTATATCAGGTAAATTTTCAGAAAAAAGCAGTCATAAATGATCTCACTTAAAACTCAATTTTTTAAATAAAATTTTCCTAGACATATAATTTAATAGCATAATAATTCACTGCAACCATACTTAACAATAGCTATTAAATAGATAAATAAAGAACACCAAAATTTAACGAAGTTAAGCCAATTATGTCTATTTTTAAATTATTATTTTATTATTTTTAAAAAATAATATAAGTGAAATATTAAAAAATAAAGAAATACACATTTTTGGGATATTTTGATAAAGGTGAAAAGGGGCCTCTTTTTGTAACTTAAAGGGGCTCTCTCAATGTTGTGTTTCTAAAGGATTTGATCATATACGTAAGGGCAAATCCTTCTGTCCAAAAGACAAGACCCGAAAAACACTTTCGAAAGAAAACTAGGGGAATCTTTAATTACGCAGACGAACAAAAAACAAGAAACACGAAACACGAACACAAATGCAATAGTGGCACTTGGTCTTCTTCTTCTTCTTTTGATAACAATTGATTGTGGGAATTCCTTCAGGTTTGCATCACGAGTGACACGCATGGGTGATGATGTCATGGATTACCACCAAAATCTGATTGGTTCCAAGTGGTAGGTTTATCGACTTCCTCATCAAACTTTTTCCTGTTGACTCTGCAACTAAAGTCCTCCTCCTCCGCATTTTCCAGCACGCACTGGACCAGCAGTTTGAGCCCCATTGTTTTTGTCCTGCTTGTGTGTTTACTTTTCACAATAACAAAAGTTGTGGAAGAAGCAGAAGTTGGGTACCTAGAGTCGTTAGACCTTGTGGATTGGCGGTTTCTCGGACTAATTAATTACATATGAAGTTATCTAAGATGAACTTCAAATTTAAGTCGTAATTATTTGCCTTTTTCTTTTTTGTTATACCACCCTGGCATCACATGAGCAATCGACTAATTCAGATTCAAATTGGGTAAGATCCTTACTGACTGCAAAGCTCTCCCTTACGAGATTTAAAGCGACTTATTTAAAACGACTTCATTTTCAAAACTCGAGCTTGAGACCTTGATTAAGGATGAAGAAGCTCGACCCGCTCCACTATAGCCATGGTTGATATATCATTAAAAAAAATTAGTATACTAAGGAGTACGACTCCTAGCTAAGCTAGGATAAGTACAACATCCTCTCCGGAATACCTGTCAATGGACTCTAGAAAGTCACCCTTTTAATTATTTGTAGGTACTTAACGGAATCAAATCTTCTGTTCTGATTATGGTGTTCTTATTATGTTCCATTAAATCTTATCAACATATTTATATGGACCCCACAAAAATGTATAGATGAGATTTAATAAAACATAATTAGAATAGAATAAATGAAATAGAGGATTTGATGCGATGTATAACAACTAATTATGTTGTACCCATTTGAAAACTCCATAATTATTATAATATAATATCTTTTTATACATCAGTAAAAATAATTTAATTAATTGAAGTGCTATTAGCCTGCCAACGACAAAATACAAAGTGGAATTTAACGTATGCTCTTAAGAAAATATCTCATCTGGTGGTAGTCTAAAGATGACGAGGAGTGGCTTGTGCCAGATGACGCAACCATCACACCATCAGCAACATGTTGCAAGACTTCGTCACCTTTAGGTGCGGTGGATATTGACAGGCTAACTCCATGCCGTGCTTCTCTTGCTTTAATCATATTGGCACGGGGAATGAATGACTTGAGTGGTTGAGAAGTCCCCCTCAGCCGCCCCTCTTCTCACGAGAAGAGAATAGTCGCAGATCTGTTGTTCCATAGTGCTGTGCCCACTATGCCTTTGATATCCTAACCATCTATGGTCTATAGATCTGCTCCCAGTCGAGCAGAGCAAGATCTATGCTTCTGGTCAACTTTTTTTTTTTTTTTTTAAAGGCTCTTAACAGTTTTGCCACTATATTGCATGGAGCATGAGGTTGAAACTTGTAATTTCATTTCGATTTGTACTGTGCACTTGCTTAGACATAAAATTCAAGTTGGGTAAAAGTTTCAAGTGAACATAATCATCATATTTTCATTGACTCAGCCATGATCCCGGAGATTCTTCAAACTTGTAGTCTTTCTTGAAGGAATAAAAAAGATAAAAGTGGTATGCATGATTGAACCCATAAACTTCAATTACGTACATACAAGTTCTTCAAATAAGTTGATTAACACCTTCTTTCTGACTAGTATGCATTCCAAATTAGCATTTAGAGGTTGAAGTAAAATGAGTGTGACCCATATACCGATGAGTTTAGATAAGAAATTTTAATTAATGCAAAAGTTTTAGGTTTTAATAACTCTTTTTTTATATTATAGAAAATAAGTAAAATTTGATTTTTCATAATTTAATTAATATGATCAAACCTCCTATGGAAAAACTTATAACTGGTGATTATAGGAGACATATTTTCGTTTTAATGAAAACGCAAAAGCCGAAATTTTAGTAATTGAGATATGATAAAGTAGATGTAATGTCCAACTTCTTGTTTAGTTGACGGACACGAGAAACATCGCAAAGGCATATATTGCATCGTGGTAAGATTGTGACCTCAAGTATCTATGTCCCATAGCGTTAACAAATATATTAAACAGTTGCTTAACCCTAGTAAGTAAGGGATGTGATCTTCTATTTAATATTATGGTGTCTTATTTTGTCTTATAAATTTTAGCCATTCATTTATACAGATCCGCGTTTATTTATATTAACCCACGCAGACCTGTATAAATAAATAATTAAAATTTATAGGACAGAATAAAATACAAGAATCTAAATTCAATAACTAAAGCGGTAGGTAAGTGTGAGCAGTGCCCGACGGCTGAACAACTAACGGATATTTTGTAAGACATACTTAACAACGTTTTTCTCGAATTCCGCGTATTAGGTAAATTTTTATCGTGTTGTACATAAGTGATGTTTTAGTGGAATGGATCTAACATTAATTACTAAATTATATGGTGATAAAATAATTTACCCTACTAGGTTATCAGACACGCGTATTTAAAACTATATTTAAAAAATGTATATAAAATAGTTGTTAAAACGAGCCAAATGGTGTCAAAACACCTTTAGATCAAATTATTGATGGTTGAATTTCATAACTCTACTATGCCTTTGGACATTAGTCTCTTAGGGTGTGCTTGTTTTGGGGGTTTGAAAAAATAGGTATAGGTATGGAATGAAAAGTATTGTTTGGTAAGATGATATCATTAAATAGTTAATGTTTTCATTCCTAAGTTTAAGGTAATGCTCCATTCCCCTCAAATAGGAGAGGAATGAGAGTCATTACTTTGTTATAACAATTTTATAATAAAGATCATAAATTTAATATTAATTAATTAAGTACATTATAATTAATTACAATAGAATTAA
>JANKOD010000008.1:14515732-14529214 GCA_026284645.1 Erythroxylum acuminatum | reverse complement strand
TAAAATGTTCCTAGTCATTGTTCTATTAAGATTGGACATTAATAGAACGTAAAAAGACTAGCACACGTTTTGTTTTTTCTTATGAAGGCAGTAGTCGATCTCATAGGCTAAAGTATAGAGATACTTAAACAAACGTGTGAGTGCTTGCTGGAGAACAAGTTCACTGAATAGACCTGATATGAGAAATCCATTTAGAATATTGCTTGTATATCTATGAAATTCTCATTGTGATGATTGTATAAATGATCCTTTGACTTGAGGTCATCGAAGTTATATTGTATAGAGATTGTTATGTTTTGATACTACTTATGATCTATTTTATTACAGGTCGTTTAATCGATAGTCATTGGATGTAGCATAAACTGTATGAAGATAATTGAATGACCAAGATAGGATTCATCACCCTAAAGTAATTAGGGAGAATGTTTCGTTGTTCTCGATTAGTATTGATTCAATAAATCCTTGGCGAAGGTGAAATGATGTTTTGTAAATAGTTTACAAATGTCATTAATTGAATCAATAACTAATGGTAGAGAACTAATATTATTAGACTCAAATTAGAGTAGACATTAATTTCATGCTCTATGTCTAATCGGAACATTGTATGATGAAATGATTGAATTATAAAGAAAAATTATGCACAAAAAGGTTAATCAAAACTACTTTGGCATTATTAAATATTTGGATGGTCATGATGCGTTGTTAGACGTCAATCTTGATCTATGATTATAAAATGTTTAATTGGAGAATTAAAGATAAATTAAAATGAGTTTTAATTTAACTAATTATTTTATAATTATTGACAATATATTTGGGAATCTAATGGGTCTCACATATAGAATGGGTTGAAGAGAGCAAAGTTAATTTAATCAAGTTGGACTTGATTGTAAAGTTTGAGAAACTTTAAGATTAAATATGAGATATTTAATAAATAAGGATCAATATGAGGTATTAAATCTTATATGGGCATAATTAATATTTAATTAGAATTATCCATAATTCTAATTAAAGTTTAATTTAAATTAGAATTTAATTTTAATTAAATTACTAAAACATCCAAAGCTTATTATACATAGACTTAAGCTCTATGGAGCTAGCACTTCTTGCTTAATCCTCTCTGTAAGAGTTATAAAGTTCTCTCAATTTGTTCTACGGATACCGTTAGAGGCCGGCCGAATGCTTGTGCGACTATGGTGGTTGAGACGGGTCAGTTTCAGGAATAGTTCGAGGGATACGATAAGAAATAGATCAAGCTTTGGAATAAGATACGAATTAAATTTCACTTTTTTATGTTTCGTGTTAATCATTTTATAAAATTAAATAAATCTTGATTTTTGAAAAATCAAAAGTCACGAAAAAGTTTCGTAAATATTCTGTTGTTGCGGTCAGAATAGGATCTCAACCTAGTTTTCTAACATCTTGGTGAGTTTGGCACTTGTAGGTATGATTTGTAGTTCCATAATATCATATTATTTATATATATATATAGAGAAATTGACCAGGACTTCCCGGTTGACCAACCTCTTCTCCTTATCTCGATGATATAGACGGACGTTAGTGGAATTTTCTCACCTCACTAAGTACGGGCTGACCTACCCTCAGTCGTGCGTCTCATCCAATGCCAAAAATTTCCAAAGCAAAGATAATCATACATCCCATTACATTACATTCTAGGATTGACCTACCCTCCTTAGTCGTGCGTATCATCCAACGCCAGAAATTTCCAAAGCAAAGATAATCATACATCCCATTACATTACATTCTAGCATTGACTTACCCTCCTTAGTCGTGCGTCTCATCCAATGCCAAAAATTTCCAAAGCGAAGACAATCATACATTCCATTACATTCGGATTGAAAACTATTTTGTTGGGGGCTTCCTTTATGTCCCTCCTCCTTCCTCAAGAAACTGGGGTGGGACTTGGTTATTTTCTTGGTCAACCAATAACCACTCGGTGGGATATTGATGTATAAAATGCAAATATAAAAATAATAATGTCATGTCTGCAAATAACGAACATTCTTTTGAGCATAAATGTAATCATGTATCATTGTGCGCTAATTATTCTAGGGTATTGCAATATGCTGCTCATGAGACATACCTCTAAGAAGATATTATAGACAATTTTTAAAAGGAAGCGAACTTATAACAACCACCTTAAAAGCTATGTACCTTTTTATTAGGGGACTCTTTTCGTTATGTTTTTCTATAGTCAAGACGAAGGTTACACAGGCTCTTTAATCTTGTTCATAAAAACATGTATGGACATCCATGAACTCCCTTTAGTAGCCGGTGGACTTATCTAAGTGTACAATGTTTGGAAAAAGAACTTGGTCGGGTCGACCGGCCCAGCCCCAGGCCCAGATGTTGACGGCTTGGGTATAGGAGACAATCTCTCATGCAAACGCAACAAAGACTTAAACTTAGCACTAACTCCAGGTATATAAGGTACTATTCCTACCGGATTCAGGTATGAGATTACAACCCTACTTTCCTCTGTTTTCAGCAGCCGAAACCTACACAAAAAGACTAACTTGAGCGTCGGAGGAGCCTCCCGGGAATCAACTCCCGGCCCGCCGTTATTTATTTTACAGGCATTCCATAGCCAGATTAGCACAGATCATGGATCCAAACAACGACGTTTAACCCCAACAAGATCAGGCTGAACCAAAGTTGTACTCATGGCTTCTCATTACTAAGGACTTCTTGGCCTATTGCTTTCGCTAACGTAATGTTAGTACTTGAACAAAACTTTTAACCCAAAAAAAATAACTTTTAGTACATTTGTAAAGTGTAAATATTCTAAATAGTTTTCGAGTAAAATTTAAATGATGGTAAATAAAGAGGTACTACAAAATCACAGCTTAGTGATTACTTAATTTTTAAGTGAAGTGATAATATTTGATTGGTTGTTTTAAGTTTGATTTATGAATCTGGATGAAGGATGCTCCCTCATAAATAAAATTGATTGCTCTACTTAAGTGAAAGTGTTAGTCGAAATGTGAATACCCTTAACTCTTTGAAAGAAGAAAATCTTACTATCACCTAAATTTCTATTAGCACTCATTCAACAAATAAATGTGGACAGGCGGAATCTAAATAATTCCATCATAACAAGGTAATGATGTGACGCGTCTTTCTCCTTACATTGATTTACAAATGCAAAGAACACTTTGAAAACAATAACCGTATTGTCGTCATGAACACGTTAGAATGTCCAACATTATTCTTAAAAGAAGCTTTGGAGTTAAGAAATGAATCTTTTATGCATGTGTATAACTTGAGAAATTTGTATTCTTTTAATATTGTGAAACATTCCTGTTTTAGGCAATTTCTATATTTATTTCACTTTATTCATATTTTCATTCTAAATTTGGTGAATAATATTAAAAAAGGAATTATAGACGAGAAGATTGGTATTTATCATTATAGTTAAAAACGTAAATCTGATTTCATGTATAGTTTCATATTCTTTGAAAAAATTATGTGTTAGGGATGGCAATAGGCCTACCCGATTTATTTTTTTAAGTTTTGAAAAATATCGTTTTTAACAAAATGACATCATTTTATTTCTCTTAGCTGAGTTGGATCGGTAGTTCAAACATGTGATCTGGTCAATCTAGGCTTGATTCGTTGACTTCGGGGCTAACCAGGTCCGGGTTGGATTGTCATACCTATTCTGTGTAAATTACTTAACAAGAGGTGAATATCTTACATGGCAATGCCTGTCATCACCTTCTGTGTTCAAATTAGCTCCACTTGAATGTGACGTTTTCTATCCACATTTATGAAATGAGGACAAATATATACATATATTGGGCAGGCAAAGAAGTATCGATAAAAGATTTATCCTTTTTTGCGGACTTTCTAAAGCTTTACACTCCCATGGACATTGACATGACACGAGAGTGTTAGTGTGTGTGTGTTTTTTTTCCCTTGTTGGCAATGTTCTGAATACCGTACCAGACTTGGTATCGGATTGGGCTCTGGAACGGAACTGTACCAGTACCGGTCAGTATCGGGTACCTTTTCGGGATATTTTTTTAAATTTACAAAATAGTCCCTAAACTTTTAAAAAATTGCAAAATAGTCCCTAAAATTGACCTTTGCAAAATATAAAGTAGATCACAGCCATGCCACGTGCAAACACACCATCTTTATAGACTTGGGAAAAACAATTAGGAACACATAAGTACGAGCAATAATAAAACAAACTTCAAAACCAAGTAACTCCACTATCTGACTTTGCAAGCCAGCTGCATCCCAAAAGCACCGACAACCTGTCAATTCTACGTATTATTATTATCTGACTTTGTAACATCACATATCTTAAGGACACATCTCCACCCCTCACTAACATTCGTCTGTTTTACACATTTTAAAACCAACTTCAAAACCAAGCTTCAGAGTTCAGAGTTCAGACTGACTTTCTATTTCAGTCGGGTTTTCGGGTTGGGGCTTCGGTGGTGTGAGTGAGTCTCTGTCTGACTGCTGGATCGGTTGTCGGTGAGGCGCCGGAGCTGTCTGGTCACGGTGGGGAGGCGACACGTCTTCGGGTGGAGCCGGAGGAGAAGAGGAGGCAGAGGAGGAGGAGAAGAGAGACGCGGCGACTGGCGACTGGCGACTGGCGACTGGCGACAAAGGAGAGGAGAAGAGGAGGAGGAGGAGGAGCGGTGGCGACTGGCGACGTGGCGAGGCAGACGGCCAGGCAGGCGGCGACCGGCGGCGAGTGAGAGAAGACGATGAGTGAGAGAGCGCCGAGGGGGGGGGTTAGATTTTTTTTGGGGTTAATGTTTGATTTTTTACAAAATGGTCCCTGAAAAAGTTTGTTTTTTGCGGAATGGTCCGGTATTTTCCGGAATTTTTGGTTCCGGCCGGTACCGACCGGAATTTTTCACCTGAATTTTTAAAGGCGTACCGGTACCGGTTTTCAGCCGGTACCGACCAGTACGGTACGGTATTCCAAACACTGCTATAATACCATTAAGAAAGAAAACTTTAAAATTTATAAAGAACAAAAGAATTTGACATTAAAGAAAATGATGATTTGCCATCATATCATATATGTGGATGATTGACAACCAAAAGAAGGGTTACATGGTAGTCAAGACACATTATAGTGATAATGACTAGACTTTATGCAATCAAATCTTGAGATAAATAATATTCTTTAATTTTTTATCATTTGCTTATTGATTATGTTGTAATTGATATTTTTATATTTTTAAATGGTAGGTCTATTTATGTCCCTACATCATATATAAGTAAAAGATTAAAAACTATATTGGTCGAACACGTAATAAATTGGAACATCATTGGATGTGTATAGAACAAATGGCAAAGAAACCTGGGCTATGTAAGGATTTGTTTTACTTCCTTAGCTAAAAAAATTGTTGGATATTTTTTACATATTCTATAGGGTTGGACAATGATTAATTGCTTTTTATCAATTTTCAATAATTTATCAGTTAAGTTACATAATTTGATTTGGATAAAGATAATAAAGTGACTCATTAAATAATCTAAGTTATTAGGCCGAAGTCCAGGAGGAAAATGGATCTTGATCAGTATAGACTGAGCTCATATCGAGCCTATGATGGGGAAGCTCGATATGGATGCTATATAAAGAGGTTAAGCCCTCCTGCAGTTGCTCATGTCATTCATGAACGTAAAGTTACTCTAACCCATTCAGAGGTTCACGTTTTGAGAAAACAATAAAAAGACATTGACCGCGTCTTGTTGAGCAATTCTCATGAAGGTGGTGGTGGATTTGCGCTTGTTTCGACCTCAAAAAACTCGTTTGGAGTTATGGAACCGAAATCAGGTATTTTTTTCATTTCTTCATTTATTTCTCTTTCACGTTCAATATGAGATATATAACTAAGATTTCGTTACGTATTACATGTGCTATCAGAGCAATGACGTGATCGAGTGGTTAAAAAATGAAGATATTTTGGTTTTCCTTCATAAGGTTCTCAAAGAATTAACTTCCCTTTTTCAGCTTTTTCTTGCTTATTGATGTGTTTAGCCTTGAAAAATAGGTTGAAAACAAGCTTCGAAGCACCGAAACTGGCCGAACACTAATGGTTGAATTGGCTGGAGTGTGCATCATATACGCCCAACCGATGGGAGATGCATGTGGTGCATGTGACATGTCACACACACACAGCAGCTGCTAAGGGGTGGTTTGTCTGGCACGTGTCAGCAGTCGACACACATATAGATGGTGGCGTGCCACGTGTCGGCACGTGCAATGAATGCGCTAAACAATATGGACGCATGGCTGCTTGTTTAGCGAGTGCACTGTAAGCGCCATACAGGTTGGGGGCGTCACTCTATGGCATATGCACCACACGCACCGCTTTTGTCCACACGCATGCTGATGTCAGCCCTACAGTGTAAACAAAAATTGATAATTTTTAAATTTCCCATAAGGGTATTCTGGGGTGTTTTGGGTTAGTTTTCGGGTCTGAGAAATTCATAAACTGAGTTTTTTCATTTTCCCGATTTATTGCATTAGTAATTTTAACTCCAAAAAAGTAAATATGACATTCTAAAGTCGTTTTTGAGTGAATTTTGGTGCAACGAACTTGCCATAAGGGAGATACATGAGGTTCTTGTGCCTCAGGTGGTAGGTTTAGTATCCGGTTACGAACGATAGTCGCTCTAATGAGATTTTTTACTATGAAAGTCTTAAATAAAATTTTTAGAGAATGTCTTCAACACTAGTGTGTGACAATGAGATTGTGCATTCGGTTTTTATTTATTAATATTACATTGTCACATACCATATGCCCATAAAGAATGTGAGGGTAACATAAAGATATATCCCTTGTATTTGTGAACCTTTTAGGTGCTGATGAGATTTCAGTCACCACAGTTGCCTTTCGAGTCAGTATTTTGAATTGTTCTACTTTCAGGTTTAGGGATGTCTCTAGTCTTGCGCTTGGTTATGCTGCCCAAAGGTGTTGGCCTTACATAAGATTTTGAGATGTGTATAAAGGCATTAGATGGAGGAAGATGCTTAAACGATTTATTCACTCAAATGTGCTAGTTCATAAGAGTTAATGATTTGTACTCTGATCGCTTTTATGTAGAGGTCTAATTGCATATATTATGTATTCAGCCTAAAGGTATTTCATAATATGTGTGATTAGATTCTCGGTACAGATACTATTTAATGGCTTTGAGTATCGTTGTTATCCTACATTTGTGTTAATCTTTACGTTGTTATTTTGCAGTCATCTTTTTGGTCAACAATCACAATATCACTATTGAAACCCTGACTGGTTTCAATATGCAGAAGCAGATAGAGGATGTATTGAATACTATGGAGATGGTTGAAATTGATATGGCCATACGTACGATTAGGCCATCTCTACCTACATCCATGAGCTCGAGAGTTCATAAAGTAGCTTATGCAGTCTAGGATCGGTCTAACAGATTATGTATGATGACCATTAAGAGATCCATACCTGACCATCTGCTTAGTGGACTTCCAAAGACAGACATAACGAAGGAGTTTTTTTGATAATGTCTCTCAAAGGTACAATGTCTCACCTAATCTTGAGATAAATGCTTTGATGAAAGAATTATTCTCTATGAGGTATACGGTAGAAGGGGGAGTGATGGAGTACATATCAAGAATGATCCATTTTCACAGTAGACTGAAGATGCTAAAGATTCATCTCCCTGATGCCTTCATAGTTCACCAGACATTGAGTACACTCCCTCAAAAGTTTAGTAATATGGTGATAACATACTACTTATTGGATAAGGAATGGGACTTTAATGCTTTAATTGTCCATTGTGTTGCTGAGGAGCAAAAACTCAAGCTTGCTACTCCTACAGCCCTCGAAGCAACTAAAGGGAAGGTAAAGGTGAAGCCCGTTAAGTTCAATGGTAAAAAGTCTAAATCTTCTCCACATGCTGATGTTGTTCAATCTAGTGCTGGTAAATGTCCTACGGACATAAAGAAGCTAGCAATATAAGGCTTGGAAGGAAAGATTGAGACTATCAGGTAACTCCTTGGCTTACCAATTTATGAATCTAATTTTGTGATAGTCACATTAATTTCTTGGTAGCTATAAAGTGGAACATCTGATTATGGTGCTTCTATGATGCAGGGGTTCATATCCAAGATAGAGCCAAATAAATGGAAGGAGAAATTAGTGGTTATAAACAATGAAGAAGTGGATGTATATTTATAAGGGATGTATGTACTGAACCTTGTTGCAAGGTTCATTTTGGTTTTACACGACATATTTTATATACGATCTTTGTATCAATGTTGGATAAAGAAAGTTAATGTTTTGTAATTAATGCTTTTGTTATACAGTTGTTGATTAACACAAACATAATGGTACAACTTTCTTATAATATGGTTTGCATAGAATGTTTCTTACCCTGAATTAGATATATACTTCTTTGTATCTTGCTAAGCAAGTTTAGAAAGACGACCCTGATAAAGGCTAAGTCATACATGTTGTGGCATAAAGGTTAAGCCACATTTCCAGAGCTAGGTTCGAGAGATTAATTAAAGAAAACATTCTCTAAAGTTTAGATTATGATGATTTGGAAACACGTGTTGATTGTTGCAGGGGTAAGTTGATGAAAAAAAGGGATCAAATCGTGTTTATGGCTTGTTGGGTCTAATACACACAGATATCAAAAGACCTTATACAGTTGCATTGCGTAATTTTAAATGTATTCTGACATTTGTTGATGATTATTCCCATTACAATTTATGTGTTCTTGCTTAATGACTGAAGGTTGAGACCAAACCGGAAAAATCTATCGAGATAGTTAGATCTGACCATAGAAGAGAGTGTCATGGCAAACATGGTATTTTAGGACATGAAAAAGTCCGTTTGATAGATATATGTAATTGATTGGAATAGTGACTTAGTTCACTATACCCAGCAGTCCTGGGAAAAATGGTGTGTTACCAAAAGGCATAACTGCACCATAGAGGACATAAATAAGTCAATAAAGAACATGACTAATCTAGTTGATTATCTAGAAGTATAAAAACCCAGCGTTGAACATATTCGTGTATGGGGTTGCCCTGCGAAGGTATTATAATCCTTATAAAGACAATTTGCATGTTCGTTCCACTCATTGCTAGTTGGTCAAATATTTTGATCACTTTAAAGGCTACAAATTTTACCATAGAGAATGAGGGACCAGAATAATGGAATCACAAATAGTTAAGTATCTAGAATACGATGTCTATGATGATGGTAGGCCTTTTGACCTTTTAGATGATAACAGGACGGATACTACAGTTATTACGTACCCACCACTCATACAATCAAGTTTAGTGGATCAAGGTTAAGTACAATGCCTGTGCAAGAATAGGAACATAAACCTATACTTGTAAACACAGAGGTTCCTGGGGTACAAGATCTAATGTAGTTATGTAGATTCACTAGAGTGAGATGACTTGCTATCACATCTAAGTACATAGCCTATTTGGTGAATAGCACTATGATGTTAGACATGTTGCAGATCTAGTTATTTTTACAAAAGTTGTTTCTAGATCCAATGCAGATTTGTGGTGGGATGCAGTGACTAATGAGTTGCAACCATAAAGCATAGTAAGGTCTAAGAGCTAGTTGACTTGAAGCAGAACCAAAAAATCATTAGTTATAAGTCAGTTTCAAAACCTAAAGGATTTCGGGATAATGTGTAGTTTATAGGCTCGCTCAATTGCCTGATGGTTTGCGTGGAGAGAAAGGTTTGATTTTAAGTTACCTTCTCTCCAGTATCCTTGAAGGATACATTTTGAATGATTATGGAAATTGTAACTCATGATGGTATAGAAGGATACATTTTGAATGATTATGGAAATTGTAACTCATGATGATATAGAGTTATATTAGATGGCTGTCAAAGTCGCTTTCCTGAATAAAGACCTTTATGAAGGGGTCTATATGGAACAACCTGAAGGATTTTAGGGTCCAAATAGAACTGACATGGTTTTTATATTAAGCAAATCAATATTACATCAAACTTCCCAAAAGTGGTACCTTACATTTGATAAGGTTATGACGTCTTTTGGCTTAATGGAAAATAAAGTTAAAAGATGCTTGTATCACAAGGTCAGGGGGAGCAAAGTTATCTTCCTATTATTGCATGTGGATGATATTGAATAACTTGACCATATTGTATGAGGTTAAGCAACTTTTGGCCAAGCACTTCAATATAAATTGCCTTAGTGAAGCATTTTTTATCTTAGGTATATAGATTTTTCGAGACAAATCTCAACACTCATTAAGCCTCTCACATAATGCATACATTGAACACCTGTTATGAAGGTTTAATATGGCTGACAATGAACCTATTGTAGCATAAATCTCTCATAGTGAGAGACTATCTTTGGCATAGTGTCCAAAGAATAAAGTAAAGAGAGAGGCTATAAGGAATGTCCCCTATTCTAGTGTGATTAGTAGCCTGATGTATGCCCAGGTGTGTACTAAGCAGGACATTGAATTTACTATTAGACTGTTTGGTTAATATCGGGTTAACCTAAATATAGACCATTGGAATGCAGTCAAGTAAGTGTTGGGATATTTAAAGAGAACAAAGGATTATATACTGACATATAGAAAAGTTAACAATCTAAACCTTATAGGAAATCCATATTTATATTTAAACTATGTGTCCAGAAGATAGGAAGTCCATATCAAAATAAGGTCTTAAGTTTGCAGATGGTACAATGTCGTGGAAGAGTGTCATATAATCACAAGTGACTACCTCAACCATGCATACAGAGTGCATGCTATGAGGCTTCTTAACAGATAGTTTGGCTCAAAAATTTTGATTTCTGAGTTGTCTGTGGTTGGTTCAGTAGCTAGACTCATTCAACGGTCTTAGCATTTAGAGATCAAATATTTGACCATAAAGAAGTTGATACATAAAAGGTGACATTAAGATGGAGCATTTAAGGACAGAGGAAATGTTAGCTGATCATTTAACAAAAGGACGTCGTCCACATGTGGTTAAGAGACAAGTATACAATGTGGGTGTTTTGAAGTCCTTAGACACTGTTAGTTAGGGGATCGTTATGTTTACTCCATAAACATTTTGATGTATTATGACAGTATGGTACCTGATCAATAAAGATGATCATCGTTTATCCTCAGTAATACATGTTATTGTACATTGTCATAATACGTTTGAAAATCTTAATATTTGTGTCAATGTTACGCATTTTAAAGTTCATTGGGCATATATATAGATTGACCTTAAGCCTATGTCATTTAGACGTATACAGTCTTATACGGATATCCATGAATTTTAATATGACATAGGGGATATAAGTTTTTAATTACATAAAGGTTCTCTAATGCAGTTTAGCATTCAATTAGAGAAAATAAAGGTTCTCTAATGCAATTTAGCATTTAGTTAGAGAATATAAAGGTTTTCTCTAATGCAGTTTAGCATTTGGTGAGAGGAAACAAGTTTTCTCAAATGTTGTTTAGCATTCGGTAAGAGAAAACAAGATTTCTCTAATGCAGTTTAGCACATACGGTTTAGCATAAGGTTTAAAAAAATCGAGACCTACAAACGAAGATGATATAGTTTAGATCATACAAGTATCATCTTAGTTTGTCACACTCTATTTTCCTATTCCAGTTAATGAGGTATTAGATATGCGTGATTGTATTATATCTGTATCACATATGACATATATATTTGATACTTTTCAGTATCGAAAGCCTTGTAGGACAGAATGATAGACTTTCGTTATCTTTGGATCAAATGTTTGGTTTTTAAACCTAGTTGACTAATACAGTAGTGTAGCTTAATCGAGTTTTTAAATTGTTTTAAACTTGAGTCAATACCACAATTAATTATTGTCCAATGGGAATGTTGGATATTTTTTACATTTTCCATAGGAAAGGACAACGATTAATTGCATTTTATCGATTTTCAATAACTTATCGATTAAATTACATAATTTAAGCCAGGTAAAGATAATAAATTGGTTCAATAAATGATCTAACTCACTAGGCTGAAGTTCAGGAGGAAAACGAATCCCAATCAGTATGGATCGGATTCATATTGGGCCTGTGATGGAGAAGTCTGATATGGATACTATATAAAAAGATTAAGGTCTCTTGCAGTTGCTCATATCATTCATGAACGTAAAGTTACTCCTACTCATTCAGAGGTTCACATTTTGAAAAAATTGTGGAAAGAAGTTGAACGTGCCTCGGTGAGCAAATCCCGTGAAGACGGCAAATTCGCACTCGTTTTTACCTCAAAAAGTTCGTTTGAAATTATCCACCGAAATTAGGTATTCTCGCATTTCTTCGTTTATTTTTCTTTTATGTTTTATCCGGGATACGTAACTAAAGTCCCGTTACATATTACAAAAATATGGTAGCATTCCCTAGTATTTTCAGCAGAAGGAATAAGAAAATATCATACAACCTTAGCTGTATATTCTGGCATTTGGTTTGAGGAATTCATGATTATGGTTTGTTTGATTTTTATCTTAATGTCAACAATAATTGAAGTTTAAATGGCAACTCTCGGTAGTTTCTGGATGTATTTACCCGACAACTACTCTTGACCATCTGGTAGACAAAAGTCCACTTTCAGTGACAAATGTTTTCGTCATCGCGAATTGACTGTGATTAATTTTGCACAAAATCACTTAAAGTTTATGCGGTTTTATACTTTTTAGAGAAAAAAAATGACAACAATACTCAAATAAATTATTTTTATTGACTTGTTTTTTTAGTGAAAACCAAAAAAAAATCAGAAATAAACAGCTCTTAGTGACACAAATATTTCCATCTTCGATTTTTTTAAACGTATTTTATGCTAGCGATTGACAGTTGTTCTACCTTCCCTATAATTCCCTATTATATTGGACCTACGCCATTTTAAGACATAAGTCGAGGGGCATCACATGGAGCCAAAAAAAAAAAGGAAGCGTTGTGGATTTGGTTTAGAGGCTATTTAACTAATTACATAGGGATAAACTTGATCTACTCTGCTCAATCTGTCGAAGAAGCACTCAAGCTCTTGATAAAATGTGAATTGTGGTTGTGTTACAATCTTCATTTGGATAACATGAACATGCTCAAATTCTTATTTTTAATTAATAATAAATGATCTCAATGTGTATTCTACTCAACAAGTCCCACAGATTAACTAGTTCGATCATCTGGTGTGAGTCAATGCTTCTTTTACTATCATGGTCCTGAAAAGTTGCAGGGTTGGCATTCTTTATAGTAATTTATAACTTTATACAAACTCCATAATTTATTCGGTAATATCCGATGTTTAAATAACCGGACCGGTGATTGAACCGGAGAAGTAACTGATTTAAGGGTTAATGGTTCAACCGGAATTCAACCGTAGTTGAACCAGTAATTAATAAATATACAAATTTTTATTTTATATATTATATATAAAAGATAATTTTAAACATATTATTTAATTATTTATTTATCTAATTATAAA
>JANKOD010000008.1:14499747-14515632 GCA_026284645.1 Erythroxylum acuminatum | reverse complement strand
AAATTATGACCATCAAGTAACTCCTTGGCTTATTAATTTATGAATCTAATTTGTGATAGTCGTATTAAGTATTTGGTGGCTATATAGTGCAGCATCTGATCAAGGTGCTTCTACGATGCAGGGGTTTATATCCAAGATAAAGCCCAATAAAGGGAAGGAGAAACTGATGGTTCGTAGCAATGAAGAAGTAGAAGTAATATCTATGGAGAATGTATTTACTGAACCTTGTTGTAAGGTTCAATTGGGTTTTACACGACACATTTTATATGTGATATTTTGATCAATTTTAGACAAAGAGGGTTAATGTTTTGTATTTAATGCTTATGTTGTATAGTTGTTGTTTAATGCAAAACATAATGGTACAACTTTCTTGTCATATGGTTTGTATAGAATGTGTCTTACCTCAAATTAGATATATGCTTCTTCGTATCTTGCCAAACAAGTTATGAAATGAAGAACCTTAGTGAATGAGAAGTCATACATGATGTGACATAACAGTTTAAGCCACATTTCCAGAGCTAGGGTTGAGATATTGATCAAGGACATCATGTCTCAATTCTAGATTATGATGATCTGGGAACATGTATTGGCAATTGCAGGGGTAAGTTGACTAATAAAGATATTGAGGTCAACTTATGCTTTTGACTTGTTGAGTTTGATACATAAAGATATGGATAGACCTTATACAGTTGCATTGTGCAATTCTAAATGTGTTATGACATTTGTTGATGATTATTCTTATTATAGTTATGTATTCTCGCTTAAAGATTGATGGTTGAGAACCAATTGGAAAAATTCATGAAAATAGTCAGATTTAACCGTGGAGAAGAATATCACAAAAAATATGGTGTTTCAGGACTTAAAAAGGTTCGTTTGAATTAGTTGAAATAGTGACTAAGTTCACTATGAAGAGTAGTCCTCGACAAAATGGTGTGCTATTGAATGACATAACTGCACACTAATGGACTTGAAGAAGTTAATGCAGAACAAGACTAATCTACCTGATTATCCAGAAGTGTGGAAACCTAGTCTTGCACACATTTGTGTATGGGGCTGTCCTGCTGTGGTAGTATAATCCTTATAAAGACAAATTGCATTCTCGTTATATTCATTGCTATTTAGTCAGATATCCTGACCACGTTAAATATACAAATCTTACTGTAGAGAAGGTGAGACCAGAATTGTGGAATCACAAACAGTTAAGTTTTTGGAATACAATGCCTATGATAATGGTGGGCCCTTTGACCTTTCAGATGATAGCAGAGTAGATACTACAGTTATCATGTACCCACTACTCATACAGTTAGATCAGGTGGATCTAGGTCTTAGTACCATGCCTATAGAGGAACATGAACCCATACCTGTATACATAGAGGTTCCTAGGGGTACAAGATCTAATGAAGTTATGTAGATCTGCCAGAGTGAGACGACCTGCTATCCCATCTGATAACATACTCTATTAGGTGAGCAAGATTATGATGTTAGACATGTTATGAATCTAGTTACTTATACAGAAGTTGTTTCTGGACCTAATGCAGATTTATGGTGGGATGCAATGACTTATGAGGTACAAGTCATGAAGCATGGTAAGGTCTGGGAGCTAGTTGATTTGCAGCGAAACTATAAACCTGTTAGTTGTAAATGAAGTTTTAAGACTTAAAGAATTTGGGATAAAGTTCATCGGTTTATGGGCTTGCTTAGTTGCCTAATGGTTCACTCAGGGAGAAAGGTTGACTTGAATGTTACCTTTTCTCTAGTATCCTCGTAGGATACATTTTGAGTTATTATGACAATTGTAGCTTATGATGATATAGAATTACATCAGATGACTGTGAAAATCGTTTTCCTGAATAAAGACCTTTATAAAGAGGTCTATATGGTACTACCTGAAGGATTTTAGGATCCAGATAGAACTGACATGGTTTGCACATTAAGTAGATCAATATATGGTTTACATTAAACCTCCCGAAAGTGATACCTTACATTTGATGAGGTGTGACCTCTTTCAGCTACATGGAAAATAAAGTTAAAAGGATGTTTGTACTATAAAGTCAGGGAGAGTAATGTTATCTTCCTATTATCGCATGTGGATGATATATTGCTTACGTTAAATTACTTGACAATGTTGTATGAGGTTAAGCAACTTTTGGTCAAGAACTTTGACATGAAGGGCCTTGGCGTAGCATCTTTTGTCCTAATTATTCAGATTCACCGGGACAGATTTCAATGCTCATAAGGCCTCTCATAAAGTGCATACATAGAGTATGTGTTACAAAGGTTTAATACAGTTGTTTGTAAACTTATTGTAGCATCAATCTCTTATAGTGAGAGATTATCTTTGACATATTGTCCAAAGAATAAAATAAAGAGAGAGGTTATGAAGAATATTCCTAAAACTGGTATACTTGATAGCTTGAAGTATGCTTGGGTAACTACTAGGCAGGACATTGCATTTACTGGTTGACTATTTGGTCAATATTTGATTAACCCAGGTGTAGACCATAGGAATGCATTTAAGCAAGTGTTGAGATACTTAAAGGAAACTAAGGATTATATGTTGACATATAGAAAAGTCAACAGACTAAACCTCGAAGGGAATTCATATTCAAATTTAAGCTATGTGTCTGGATGATGGAAAGTACACTTATGGGTACAATGTTAAGTTTGCAGATGGTACAATGTCGTGGAAGAGTGTTAAGAAGACATAGGTGACTTCCTAGACTATGCATACAGAGTTCATGCTAAGGGGCTGCTTCACAGACAATTTGGCTTAGACACTTAGTTTCTGAGTTGTCTGTAGTTGATTTAGTAGCTAGACCTGTTCAGTTGTAATATGATAATCTTGTTGATGTGTTGTTTAATAACAACAAAGAATATCACAGGGTCTTAGCATTTAGAGGTCAAAGAGTTGACCATAAAGGAGCTGATACGAAAATGTGACATTAAGGTTGAAGTATTTAAAAACTGAGGAAATGTAAGCTGATCCTTTAACTACTAGGCTTTGCCCACTTGTGTTTGAAGTATAAGTATACAATATGGGTGTTTTGAAGTTCTTAGACATTGTTAGTTAAGGGGATCGTTATGTTTGCTCTATATACATTTGTACATCTATACATTTGATGTATTATGACAATATGGTGATTCATCAATAAAGATGATCATTGTTTGTCCTCAGTAATACGTGTTATCGTACGTTGTCATAATACATATAAAAATCTTAAGATTTGTGTCAATCTTAAGCATTTAAAAGTCATTGGGCATATATACAGATTGACCTTAAGCCTATGTCATTTAAACGCGTACAGTTTTATACGAATATCCATAAATTTTTATATGACATAGGGGATATAAGTTTTCAATCCCATAAAGTTCTCTAATATAGTTTAGCATTCAGTTGGAGAATATAAAGATTTTCTCTAATGTTGTTTAGCATTCGATGAGAAAAAATAACTTTTGTCTAATGTTGTTTAGCATTCGGTGAGAGTAAACAAGATTTCTCTGATGGCATATGCGGTTTAACATAAAGTTGGAGAAATCGAGACTTACAAACGAAGTTGATATAATTTTAGATCATACAGGTATCATCTTAGTTTGCCACGCTCCATTTTCCCATTCATGTTAGTGAGGTATTAGATATGCGTGATTGTATTGGACCTTTGTCACACATGACACATATTTTATACTTTTCATTATCGAAAGCCTTGTAGGATAGAATGATGAACTTTCATTATCTTTGGATCAAATGTTATGTTTTTAAACCTAGTCGACTAATACAGTAGCATAATTTAACCAAGGTTTTATACTGTTTTAAATTTGAGTAAACACTGCAATTAAGTATTGTCCAAAGGGGAGAATGTTAGACATTTTTTACTTTTCCCATAAAGTTGGACAACATTGAATTGTATTTGTTTGGGTTTTTCAATAATTTATCGGTTAAGTTATGTAATTTGATTCAGATAAAGATAATAAAGTGGTCCTATAAATGATCTAAATCAATGACTCGAAGCCCAGGTGAAAAATAGATCTCGATCAATGTAGACCGGACCTATATTGGACATGTGATGGAGAAACCTGATATGAATGTAATATATAAAAGTTAAGGTCTCCTGTAGTTGCTCATATCATTCGTAAGCAAAAGGATTCTATGTCCTGTTAAGAGGGCTTATGTTTTAAGAAAACTGTACAAAGACGTTGACCCCATTCCGGTGATCAATTCCCGTAAAGACGACGGTGGATTCGTGCTCGTTTTCGGCTTTGAAAAATTCGTTTGAAGTTATGAAATCGAAATCAGGTTTTTTCCGCATTTATTTGTTTATTGCCTTTTCAGGTTCTATCCGGAATACGTAACTAAGGTATCGTTATGTGTTACACTATTAACTCGTTAAAATGGACACTTTCTCAAATGATGGGACTTACCTTATAATTATAGCAACAAAGCAAGCAATTGCAATTATACTTTACTGATGCAATTACACCACTACGATGGAACAAATTTTATAGGAATAAGTTAAAAATGACCTGGATTATGGGTGTCACAGTGTCAAATAAAAATTTACTAACAACCCAGACGGGCTAATAGCGTGAATTCAAGTTAACTGAAAATACTTGAATTTATATAATGTGGCGTTATCTTTTAATTTGAAGATTTCGTATGACCAAAAAATTTTCAGTCTTCCAAAGGTTCGCCCTTAGAGTCGGTGCATTTTATGAAGTCTTTTAATTTGTGGGGATGAACTAATACAAGACATTCCAAGTCTTATTGTTTTTTGAGAAATTCCAAGTCTTATTGTTGTTAGCTATTAGTTAAATGGGAACCTGACGGAATGACAACAAATAGCTGTTGTTAGATGGACAAGTAAATGACCGAGGCCGACATCATTCAGTGTTATCGAATTCAAACCTCAACAGAGTGCTATGTTAACCGAGGCCGACATCATTCAGTGTTATCGAATTCAAACGTACCCCAACAGAGTGCTATGTTAATACGGATGTTTTTCTAGTAAGTCTGATCAGAAACATGTTCGTGGATAGTTGGAGCAGTAACTTAGCGTAGCAAGTAGTTAAATAAAGTTACAGGTTGAACTCGATCTTTTCTGTGTATGTGAATGTGATGTATGCATATACGTAACAGGAAAATAAAAAAAAAAGAACATTGCATGTTGTTCATAATATGGTCCGTGGGCATTTGATGTTGATTATGCAAGTTACCTTGGCCCACAAGTCTTGACCTCGGTCGAATTTCAAAGTTATCGACTGTTGAGTGCTGACAAGTAAGAAACCTTTCTAATTAAGCTATCATACCACGCACTCATATTTTTAATTTCTATGAAATAGCGCTTGCTAGATGATGCCCCACAGCTGACGACTATTTAACTCTATTTCATATCATATTTCGTGTTACTTCCTCGCACTTTCCTAATTACCAGTCAATTCATTGGCAGGTACCTCCCTCCTTCTCACGTCTATATAATCGATCCTATTATCGAAGACTTTCTCTCATCCACTTGACCAATTTCAGACCTCTTTTACCACACTCCCATTTCCCTATACCGAGTTGCGTACAGTTTGTTTCAGAGCTCCAAATATCTACTGATGGACTCTAAAAGGGGGAACACTTGGCTTGACCTCAACCTCAATCCTTTCAAGGATATCAATCCAACTCCAGTAAGTGTTCTAGCATCATAACTGTTCGTTTTCCGTTTTAAAAATCTTTCCATATCTTGCTTGCTTTATATTTTCAGTTATTTACAAATTTTATGTATTCAGAAGAGAGAGTTTAAAGAAGTTAGCCAGTTGGAACAGGATCTCCCAGTTAAAGATGAAGTGAGTTCTAATTCTTTTGCTGCAACTTGCAAGTCCTCTTTCTGGCTGCTCAATTTGCTTCAACATGCTTTTCCTTCTTTCGTTCCTATCTCTTCTTGTGAAATTACTTCGAGAGTGAGATTTTACTATTGAAGAGGTGCATAAGATTTCAAGTTTCAGTTTGCTTTCCAAATTGAAACCAAATGCATGGTTTACAATTCCTTTACATTATATTGACCTGTAGATTTGAGGACCATCATAGCTGTTTAGTCCACATTCCATATACTGGAGAGCAAACGAAAAAAGCATTAGGATATAACTTATATATTACCTAGTGACATCTTCATTAATGATATGCAGGCTATAATTCACTTCAGTTTCCTGATATCTTTGAACATTAGAATCAGCCTCGAGATGTCTGTGATAATTTTAAATTCGGTTCTAACAGATCACGGGCGTTTTGGTGGAGGAGTTGAATCGGATGGCGACTGAGAACAAGAAGCTAACTGATATGGTTACCTTGGCTTACCAAAGATACGATGCTTTGCAGAGACAAATCAATGATTTGAGGAGCAAGAGTTCGGAGAAAGAACATGTAATGTCAAGGAAGAGAAAAGCTGAGAGTGAGGACTACTATAACAACCTGACTGGAATTAATAAGAATACAGAAAGCAGCTTTAGTGACGAGGAGGCTTGCAAAACGCCAAGGGAAAATATCAGAATAAAGAACTCAACGATTTATTTTCGGAATACTGATCCATCCGATACCAGCCTCGTAAGTAGCTTGACTGAACTTGCCACTTATTTTGATCGTGAGAAACATACTGATATTCTTCTTCTACATGTTTATGAATTTGTTTGTCATTTAGGAATTATAGATAGGGATCCTTGTATCACTCCTAAATTACTATTGTCTATTGATAAAGCAACTGGATTTGTTTTAGGTTGTGAAAGATGGATATCAATGGAGGAAATATGGCCAAAAAGTCACCAGAGACAACCCTTTTCCTAGGGCTTACTTTAGATGCTCCCATGCTCCAAGTTGCCCGGTTAAAAAGAAGGTAAACCCAGTTTCTCTTTTGTCCTAATTAATGGTGCCATTATATCTATATATTTATAAAGGTTGATGTTAATTTCAATTTTCATCTACAGGTCCAAAGAAGTGCTGATGATCCTTCCATCTTAGTCGCTAGCTATGAAGGAGAGCACAATCACAATCACAAACACCATACTCAAGTTGCACTAAAATTTAGCTCCACAACCTGCGACCCTGTTCTAGTTCCTGCTCCAACATCTATGGCAGTTACAGGTGGAAGTAGTATAAATCTAGATTTGAGTCAAGCTGGAATTTCAAATAATGCTAAAATGACTGCCCAACAACTAGAAACCCCAACAGTACAGCAAATATTGTTGCAACATATGGCTTCTTCATTGAAGAGAGATCCAAATTTCGCTGAAGCAGTTGCAACAGCTCTTTCAGGAAGATTACACCATGCCTGGACATAGAAATATGGTGAATGCATAGAAGCTGTACTGTATGAGTTCTTGCAAATTTGATATATAGATCTTAGTGCACGTCACACTTGCATGTACATAAGCGACTGAAACTAAGGCCAAAACAAACAAACAACAGGTGTTTCTTCTTCTCCATTCTGTGTAACAGATGCGTGATTTTGATCGAGCTGAAAGTAAAATGGATAATTGCAGTTACTGAAAAAAAAAAAAACCAGGCAGGCAATTGACGAGAAACTTGAGTCACAGAGTGAGCAAATCATCAAAGGATTCCAAGACAGCAACTACCGTTTCAAAGATTTTCGATCTCCAAGAAATAAATTTGCCGAAAGAGGATCGCTGAGTGCGAATACCTTGCTAGAGAAGCTATTACTCGTAATTACGGCCTTTCCAATACTTAAAGGTTTATGTACGATATGTACAAACAAAACACAATTGTTAAGTAACATCCTCAAATATAATTTAGCAAAAGAAAAACACTAAAATAAGCAGAATTTTGCTGTCTAAAGTGAAAATGATATATAATAAATTGATTTACTTTTGCATGTGAAAGTATTCAGGAGGCAAATAATAATAAATAATCAATCAACAATAACATATTTAGTTAGTCATATCGGTGAGTGACGTTAGTAAAATTCATAATCTTTTATTGGATTTAGGTCGTGATCTATAGATTTAATTATCGTATTTTAAGGCCTAAAAAATAAGATGTGTTTTATACATCTTAACAAGCGCAATATCACAAGTCTATGATTGTACGTCGTACAGGATATGAGACCATATGTATGTTTGTTTGTATCTTATCAAATGTGATATTGCAAGATTGTATCTCTCATTTTATCAAGCTTCATGAATGAAAGTCTTATTTTATATCAGGTTGAGCATGAGACCATATGTCTGCGGTTGTGCTTCTTATTGAGTGTGAGACCACATGTTTGCAGATGTGTAACTTATGGGTTACAAGACTACAAGTTTGCCTCTTATTAGGCATTGGAACCTATGTTAACAAATTGGTATGCTATGGAGCATAATATCACAAGTTAGTGACTTTAAACGCAACTATGTTGAGTATTCAACCCTATTTTAAGACTTTCAGTGATCGTTGACACTTTTATAGTTCATAAGAATGACGACTGAGTGGAGTTAAGACACATGACATTTGGATGAAGCTCTTTTATGGAGACGTAATTGTGTAGGTTGCTACAAGCTCGTGTCCTTTATTTATACGTACGACCACGTGTATCAACTATGTAAGTCTCTAGAATAATGTGAAGAAGGACGTGAAGGGTCAGGACATACACGCCTGTGTACAAGCTTGTGTTCATAACATACATGACCATGTATAACGATTGCGTCACTTTCTATAACCATGCATATCTATAAGTTAGGCAATGTTAAAAGAGACACGATTACTTACACAGTCGCGTATGTGATCATGTACAGTGCAAAAAAACTTATTTCGGAATATAAAAGAGAAAAAAACGTAGGTTTAAATAGGATGTGCATCCAAAACATAAAAAAGTTAGGAAAAAGAGAGAGAGAGAAGGTAAAAAGGTATTCTCATCTTTTTTTAATTATTTTTTGGATTGCCAACTTTAGTTTCAATCTTGAAACTTGGTGAGACAACTTGTGTTTGTGGGGTGAGATATTGTTTCAAGCAAAGGCCAATTGCTTGAAATTAAACTTTGTAAATTCTTGTTTGAATTTAGTAGATTTACTTGTCAGTTTAGCCTTTAATTTTTCTCTGTATACTGGAGGGTTTTCCGAGCAAATCTTGGTGTTTGTTTCGTTATTAAGTTCCTTATTCTCATATTGATTTGTTAGTTAAGTTTAAGAGTGTTTTTGTTGTTAATCTTTGGTTGATTTTTTAAAGAGTTGTGTTATTGACACCCAACAAGCCATCGTGATGGAAGGTAGAAAGCTCTATGGTCAAGTTCACCTTAACAAACTACTCTATTTGGAGGCCTATGATGGAGGATCTTCTATATTGTAAGGATCTCGTCGATCTTATTGATGTGGAAAAAGGTGTTAATGATGACGTTTTTTTCAAAACCTGAGAAGATGTTAGATAGAGAATGAGAAAAGAGGAAGCAAAAAACTCTGGGAACGAATAGACAATGGATTGATATTATACTAGTATATTTAATTATGTGTCTCAAGAAACTGTTCCTTTTGAGTTGTGGAAAAAGTTAGAAGGTCTCTATGAAAGGAAGAATACCCATAATAAGGCCTCTTTGATTAAAAGGCTAGTAAACTTGAAGTTGAAAGCTGAGAAATCTATGCTAGAGCATCTAAGTGATTTATAGGATATAATCAATAAACTTACAACAATGAAAATCATTTTTGACGTTAAGTTCGTTATCAGATAATTGGGAGACACTAATGGTGACAATTAGCAACTTAGCTCCTGAAGGTGTGTTCGGTAGTAAAGAGAGTATTTTAATGAAGAAATTAAAAAAAAGAGATGAGAGAAGACAACATGCCTAAAGATATCAATAGGTCGAGTCGGGTTGGGTCCTGGGCTACGGTGGCCCGTGGCTTAGCCCATCATATCTTTTTTTTAAGAAAAATGTCAAAAATGACGTCATTTTGTAGGGCTGAGCTGGCTCGTGGCCCGTCTGACCTTGGCCCGGTCAACCTAGGTCAAAATCAGGCTAGGCCGGGTCAGGTCGGGTCGGGCCCTTTTTGACATCCCTAAACATGCAGGCTTTTATGATAGAAAGCAGGAGAAGGAGTAATAGTAGAGGTCCTAAATGGCATGGTAAGTCTAATAACCAATCAAAGTCTAGAGGTGACAAAGAGATGAAGACATGCCACCGCTATGACAAGATAGGACACATCAAGAGGTTCTGCTACAAATGGAAGAGGAATAAGAAAAAAAATAATCAAAATGATAAAGATAATAAGAATACAATCACAACTACTACAAGCATAGATGATGAGGTGTCCCTAGTTTATGCAACAAGTGAATGTCTCCATGTCAGTGATTTAGGTTTTGAGTGGTTGATTGACATTAGAGCTTTGTATTATTGTGTTCCAAAAATAGAGTACTTCTCAAAATATAAGAGTGGAGACTTTGGGAGCATATAGATGGGTAATCAGAGTTCTGCTAAGATTGTCAGTATAGGTGATATCTGAGTTCACATAAACGTTGAATGTTTATTGACTTTGAGACATGTATGACATATCCTCGATTTAAGGCTAAATTTGTTATTGACAAATGTGTTAGATCAAGAAGGATTCTAACATATTTTCGAGGATAGGAAGTGGAAATATCTAAGAGAGCAATGAATGTTGCTCAAAGATTGTTATGTTGCACACTGTATAAAACATCCTGAAAGGTGTGTGGTGGTGGAGAAGTATGCACAGTTGAAAAGGAAACTTCTCCAAATATGTGACGTCAAAGATAGGAGCATATGTGTGAGAAGAGATTAAAGTTGCTGGTTGGTAAATTCTTTGTACCATTCAAAAATACCCTACCACTTAATCATTGCAATCATTGTTTGTCAGGAAAGCAATATATAATCTCTTTCAAGAAAAGATTATAAGGAAAATAAAGATATTGGAATTGGTGCATTTAGATGTTTCATTCTCACATGTTAATGCATTTAAGTCATGATTTTCATCAATTATCATATTTTTAGATGCTTTAATGCTATGCAATTTAATTTGCATCTTTTCATTCTCACTTATGAATGCATTTAAGTACTTTTGAGCATCTTTGAATTTGAAGGATATCTTTTTCTTTTTCATACTCATGATTTTAAGGCTCTTAACCAATTCATTATATGTTAAATTAACATCAATATCATTATCACAAAAATTAGGGTTAGATGTTACCTCATCATCGTCTATAGTGGTAATGCATATATGAGCTACCTCTTCCCCTGAATGCTCTCTTTTAGATTCACTTTTGTCATCCCAAGTTAACGCTTTAAGTGCTTTCTTTTTGTATTTTTCTCCTTCTTATATTTTCTCTGATACTTATTATCTTTAAGTAAAGGACATTATCACTTTATATGACTGGCTTTTCCAAATTCAAAGCAAATAATGTTAAAGGATTTATGTTTTTAATCATCTTTACCTTCCTTGAAATCCTTTCTTTTAGAGAATTTCTTCTTTAAGAACTTCTTGATTTTTCTAGTGAGTAAGTGTCTCCTTCTTTACTTCCACTAGTTGATGTCTTTTCCTTATTGTTTGATTCTACATTTAAGGCTTTAAATGCTAAATTCTTTTACTTTGGAAGCGTTCTTTCTTCTTGTGTTTGTTGAAGCCTAATTTCAATTATGAAAAGAGATCTAATAAACTCCTCTAATAGTAGTGATGTTAGATCTTTAGCTTCATATATAGTTGTCACTTTAGTTTCCCACGTCTTCGAAAGTGACCTAAACAACTTCCTTACAATTTCAACATTAGTGTAGGTATTTCAAAGAGCTTTGATATCATTGATAATATCAATAACTGTAGTACACATGCTAAATATACTTTCATCATACTTAATTTGAAACAATTCATATTGATGTGTTAGTATGCTTACTTTGCTCTCCTTAACTTGATTTGTGCTCTCATTTGTAATTTCTAATACATGCCAAATGTCATAAATCATTTTACACATAGAGACCTTATTGAATTTATTTCTTTATAAAATATAAAATAAGATGTGTATGCCCCTATTATTCAAGAAAACTAATCTTTTACCTTGAGGTTCCCATTCTTCCTTTAATTTGAGCACCTTTTTGTTATCTACTATTTACGTAGGAATAAAGGGACCATTTGACAAAGTATACACATTACCATTTGACAAGGTATATACATTCATCAATTTTAGAAATACTAGTCTAATAGACCCACTTTAATATTACTTGTTGGTCCTTAATGATACTCAAAAGAAGGGGGGGGGGTGTGAATTGGGTGTTTAAAAAATTTAACTTCTTTTCTAACCAATTTACTCAATTACCAACAATTATATAAATAAGGATGAAGAAGTTTCTTAATATAAATCAATTAAACAATTGAAAAATAATTAAAGAGGGAAGAGAGAATGCAAATTTATTTATAGTGGTTTAACAGACAACCCTTGCCTACATCCACACCTAAAGATCTTTTTAGAATTTTAGTAAAATTCTTCTTTTAAGGCGAATAAAATTCTTTGTACAATCTTTATAGGTAAAGAGAAACCCTTATTACAATCTTCTTTTAAGGTGAAGAGGAACCTTAATCTCACTTGTATCACCCCCAAGTATAGTGATATATTCCCCAAGCTAAATATTATAACTCAAGTTCCTCACTTTATCACTTGATAAGTCCAAAATGGCTCAACCACATAAATATGAAACAATGATGCTCAAATGTTAAAAAGCACTTTGAAATGTGTGTATACGACATCCAAAACCTTCACAATGCTAAAACCAATGAGAAAACATCTATTTATAGTGTTTTGGGTCCCTTTAAAGCCATTGGAGCTAGATATTAGCCATTACAACAATTAAATGTAGAACACTGGTCAACCAGTATAGCAGATTGATTGACTTATATTGTATTAACAACATTAGATTTAATAGCCGTTGGAACACTGGTCAACTAGTAAGCATATTGGTCGACCAATATGACACATTGATTTACCAATACATCCACCAATACAAACTCATAGTACATCAAATTTAATAACTTTAACTTATATTGGTCGACCATTAAATCATATATATCAACCAATAACCCCTAAAAACATGATTTTAAAAACTCAAATGGTCAAAATCAATTTTTTAATCCAATTATGATTTAAAAACTTCCCAAAATGTTCCTTAAAGAGTATTTGAAATATCAAGAGGTTGTCCTATTAGACTCAAAAGCTTCAGTGCCTCTTGATGAATATAAAGACTCATGCAATAAAGTAAAATAAAATTTTTATGTATGGTGAGCCTTTTAAAGCATCAAATTAACAAATTGGGATTACCATTAATATTACAAACTAAAGAATGACCTTGAACTTGTTTTGCCTTTAGTTTGATCTTCATTTTAACGGTTGTAAACTTTATGTTCTCTTTATCAACTTTATAAGATATCTTCTTGAGTTTATGACTTCATTTTGTTCTTATATTGCTTTTTTTTCAAAATAATAAACTCATTAGTAGTAATTATGTTTTGTTATCATTAAAACACCAATTGGAACCTACCTTGGTTCAATAACCTTCATGTCTTTTATAAGCTCAAACTTATCGTTGGCTAAGATTAAAGTGTCAACATAAATGAGCAGGGCAATAAAATTAGAGCCATTAAATTGAAGGAAGAAAGATGAATTAACATTGGTGTCAAGTTATTCAAGATTTCAGTTATAAATAGTGATAGGTGTATATAGCATACACAATTTTGTCATTTTAGCCACAAGAGTAAATGTATCAAGATAGTCCTCACCATGTTGTTGTATGTATCGCTTGGATACAAGACGTGCTTTAAGTCTCTTAATGGAGCTATTAGCTTTATGCTTGATCTTATAAACCCATTTGCAGCCTCTGGGTTGTTTATTAGGTGGTAAAGTAATTAACTCCCAAGTGTTATTAGTTTCAAGAGCTTGAATTTCAGCTTCCATGACAGCTACCCACTCTAGTGATTTAACCGCCCATTTATAAGTTTTAGGTTATGTTATGGTAGAGAGTGATATGGAAAAGTGTTGTGATTATGACACAGTTTGGAATAAGATAGAATAGAAGAAAGAGGATGAGGAGTATTTGATAACTGTAGTTAAGAATAGGATGAAAGAATAGACCATACACTGTATGGATTTATTAGCTGATGATGGTAGTCCTGTATGAAGAGGGTAGCTAGTGTATTATTTGAAAGTGCTTTAAAGGTCAAGATGAATCGGGCATGGGTAAACATGAAGGTAAAGGTGATGGCGTTTGGATTAGAGAAGATGGTACATGATTTTGTAGAGGAGTTGTACGTAATAGTTACGAGTATTCTAGTACATCATTTAAAGGAATTGTAATTACAAGTTGTTGTTGCTGTTGATTTAAAAATGCATATAAAAAATGTGTTAGTGAAATACAACATTTTGAGAAATAAAAATTCATTTCATATTTAAAGCCATAACTTTAAAACCTTTTGTTCTTATTTTAAAACCAAGGAAGATACACTTAGCAGCTTTATGATCAAATTTTGATCTTCCTTGAGATAAAGTAGAGGCAGACATAAAGAATCAAATACATGGAGTTGGCTATAATCAGGTTTGTATTGGAAGAGTAGCTTAAATAGGGTGTGATTGGAAATGACTAGAGAAGGTAATCTATTATGTACAGTATGAGCAATATACTCAGACCAATAGGACAAAGGGAGATAGATTTGAAATTTAAGGGACTAAGTAACATTGAGGATGAGTTGGTGTTAACACTCCATAACACTATTTATGTTGTAAAGTTTTAACACAAGAAGATTATTGAATTATACCATTAGAGAGATAAAAGGAAGGGATAACAAATTCGATACCACTGTCAAATGAATAATTTGAACTTTTTTTATTAAACTGATTAGAAATATAGGAACAAAAGTTTTGTAAAAGAACTCTAGCTTTATACTTTAATTGCATTAAAAAATCCAAAGTGAACCTACTATAATCATCACTAATGATGCAGAAATATTATGACCATGTATAAAGCTAGTAATAGGTCCTTAGATGTCTACATTGATTTTTTGAAAACAAAATCCATCAACAGTTTTGCTTAAAGGGAAAGGTAACTTATGTTGCTTAGCTAAAGGAAAATATGACATATTAAGTTATTGGATATAAAAAAGCTTGACTGGATTTGTTAAGTTGATGAATTTTGGATGGAGAAGATATCCAAGTCGATAATGCCACATGTTAAAGGTTTAAGAATAGTTGGAGAGGTAGTCATTTGTTTGAAGTAACTGATACAATCCATAAATGAAGTAGCTAATACAATCCAAGTATGGAGATCCTGAACAAAGCTGTTGGGCCTTGTTTCCGAAGCCTAACAATCACTCCGAATATCAAAAACATAAGATGTGAGTGCATTTCCTATAGGTTTATTTCCATGGAATCTCTTTAGCCCTCAATGTTCATAAATTATCAAGCCACAAAGGCGAGCCCACGCAATGAAATCACAATAATCACAATTGACTTCTTCAAAATGGTAGCTCTTAGTCTCTAGTTTATTTTGAAACAAGAACCACCCCATTCGGAGCTCTATAGCTCAAGATATGCTTAAAAAATCCAAAGTATGTTCATGGCTCAATCATGCTCTCCTAACCGACCCCTCACTTTCTTTCCATCAATCCTTTCGAATTTAACACCAAAGGCTACCAATGCTTCAAAAATTAGGTCATTTGGAGTTCGGACGAAAAGGTTATGGCCAAAATAGTAAAACATGTTCAGGCTGTAGGAAAATCCCGGTGTGTGTATCACATACACACGGTGCGGGAAACAAAATTTTTTGTTCCGGGACGTTCCCGAAAGCCAAGATCCATGCGTCTATATCAAGAAGTCAAACCATAACGACCAAAGGAGACCGTCTCTAACGGTATCCACGCAGAGGTCGGAGAACCTAACCGGGGCAA
>JANKOD010000008.1:14464799-14475750 GCA_026284645.1 Erythroxylum acuminatum | reverse complement strand
GAGTTTGGAAACATATATCCATGGATTTTATAGAAGGGTTTCCGAATTTTGAAGGCAAGAATGTTATTATGGTAGTAGTAGATGCTTATACAAAATACGCACACTTCCTAGCCCTATCTCATCCTTTCACAACTTCAAAGTTGGCAAAACTATACATGCAAGGGGTGTATAAAATACATGGAACCCCTGAGTCAGTTATTTCAGATAAGGACAAGATATTTTTTAGCCTATTCTGGAATGAATTGTTTAAAACATGGGCACATAGCTCAAGATGAGCTCATCATATCATCCACAAACAGACGGTCAAACCGAAAGGGTAAATCAGTGTTTGGAGACATACCTGAGGTTTATGATGCACTAGCATCCCGAGAAGTGGCACAGATGGCTTCACTCAGCCGAATGACAATACAATACCAACTTCCATAACGCCATCCAAACCACGTCATTCTAAGCCTTGTATGGGTATCCTCCACCACTGCAAGTTGCGGCATTGGAGTTACCTTCGTCCGTGGAGAGTGTCAATCGTTATTTAGAGGAGCGTCAACGCATACTTTCTTCACTGAAGCTGCAGCTTCTCAAGGCCAAGGATCGGATGAAGACTCAGTCGGATAGAGGGGGGACTGAGAGAACCTTTGAAGAAGGAGATCTAGTCTATTTGAAATTGAAACCTTACCGTCAGAACTCTGTAAATAAATGAAAAAATCAGAAATTGGGTGCTAAATACTACGGGCCTTACCTGATAAAGAAGAAGGTGGGAGCGGTTGCTTATATGCTAGATCTACTAGCAGGGAGTCACATTCACCCAGTGATTCACGTCTCGTTACTGAAGAAGATGTTAGGGTTGGGGACAACACCAACCAACAAACCCATCAATGAGGAAACAACACCGACAGAAGAACGACCCGAAGCCGTGATTGAGAGGTGGTTCGTCACTCGCAGAAATCCAGATGGACTAAAGTGGCTTGTGCGGTGGAATGATCGCGAAGCTGAGGAAGCAACGTGGGAGGATCCTCGATATATCCGAAGCTAGTTCCCAAATTTTAACCCTCGAGGCCAAGGGTTCTTCTAAGGGGAATGGAATGTCATGAACCATTATGGAATTGGACTTAAGGAATCTACTACAAGGCTGGAGGCCCACTAAAGAATACCATACCACGTTGCAAGCATATATTTTGTTCTGTAATCATTTTCATTTATTTTTCATTCCTAGTTCTACGGTTACAACAAACATACATGAAAATATATGTTGATACACTTGTCCTACAGAGGACATAACAGAAAATATACAATATTCTCTTATCCTCTATTCTCTCTCCCTCTTCTGCTCTCTCTTCTTCTCCTTCGGCTACTCTTCTTCCTTCCCCTCTTCTGTGTAGTCCAGAACCTAGCCGGTATACTACACATACCTGTAATGCATTTAGTAGGATCAAACAAAAGCACTTTTCTAGAAGATCTATAGCCTCATTAAACACAAGCATGTATGCGCTCATATTATGAAGTATTGTAGCTCTCAAAATAAGTCTAAAAATTCCACAAAGATCACATCCATAATGTACATGGTGCAAGTTCCAAAATCAAACCTCTGTAATCAGCCTCAGTTGATGGACATAATCTTTTCCAGGAAACAGAGGTTCCCTGGTCATTATTTCACCAAGAATGCAACCAACAGACCAGATATCTATTGCTGTGGTGTACTCTGAGCAGTTAAGGAGCAATTCTGGTGCACGGTACCAACGAGTTACAACATACTCAGTCATGAAATCTGTTTCAGATGTTGTCCTTGCTAATCCAAAGTCTCCTATTTTAAGGTCACAATTAGCATTGAGAAACAAATTGCTAGGCTTCAGATCACGGTGCAGCACATTGGCAGAGTGGACATATCTCAAGCCTCGTAATAACTGATACAGGAAGTACTGCAAAGATTTGATAAATATTTTATCAGATCCTACATAAAATTCAAACTCAGTCCAGGTTAGCCATACCCCGGTGTAAAGCTTTCATCAAAACGGTAACATTTTGAGTCCATAAAATAGAATAATATAGGTTCACTGTTTGAGATTCACCAATCAAAATTTGAAGAAAACTACTTTCTTGTTTTTGCTTTAAACTTAAAAAAGGAAAATTATTTGTATGAACAAATAGCAATTCCCAAGTTGTCTATTATATCTGTAATGGCTTTGTGGAAGCTCAAAATAATTGACATTTGTAATAGCATCTTCAAGGAGAGGAAGAGTAACATCCATTATTCAAATACGTTGGTCTTCTATACTCTGGACCAAGCTCTAGGCTAACATTAGAAATTTGTTCACTACATTTAACCATATACCTTAGTCTATTTCACTATTCTTCCAGCCGAGAGTAATATAAGGGCAAGACAAGAAGCTGGGACTTTAAATATTGTAGAGTAAAAACTATGATAGAGGCTCAATACTCTTAAGAGACTTCTTTTACATTACTTTTCAGCAACAAAACCAAACCCCACCAGAGAAGCCCTATAGTAAACCCAAAAACCTAGCCTTGCAATTCAAGAAAGGAAAAGTGCATGTATGATAGTCATTGTTTCTCCATAATAACTAGAGAGAAACAGGTGTCCACAGAAGCATAGATTAAAAATACATATTAAAGAACCTAAATACAAAGTTCATTATTTGTCTATTGTGATTTATTTTTGTTCTCCTCTCCTACAAAATAATATCTACGTTGAACTGAAAGCTGCTTGTGTGCTACTAATCATGTAATGTTGCATAAATGTCCGATCTTAATATTTTCAAGAAATACATTTGAGAACATGATAACCCATTATGTGATCAAAGCATCTAATGAACACATCAGCATGCACATGGATAGTAACAAGGTTTTGAACTAAATTGTTTACACAGTAAAAAATGATCGTCAGTGCCAAACCTGACAGTGATCATCAGTCAATGGTTGATCAGAAGCAATAATTTGATGCAGATCAGTGTCCATTAATTCATAGACGATATACACATCATTGAACTTCTCCTTCTTTGGAGGTCTTATAAGATCCCTGATTGCAATAACCTAAGGGTGGGTAAGAGCATAATACAGTACAGAAGATATTGTTGAAGTTAGACCCTCTTCCCAACATAAAAATGTAAAGAAAAACCAACTTAAGCAAAAGAAAATGGTAAAAGGAAGCCACTAAAGATATCATGACACCTTGTAACAATGTTAGTATCCAATAGGAACACAAATCAATGGGGAAAAAGTGTTGATTTTAGCTCATATTATTTCTTTAAGTCTCATAATTAATATGATACTTATACTATTTAACTGCTTTCCTTTTTACAATTTGAAAGGACAGGGTTGAAAAGTCACATATAAGCATTAATATTAGCAATCTCTTTATTCAAATATCTTTGCAAATATGAGCAGAGATCATAAAAGAATTGCAGCTTAAATTAGCTTCATTGCTAATTGCTATAAGAATAAGACAGCAAGCAACAGTTGATAAATGGGAAATCTCCATTGGTAATGATCAATATAAAAGTATCTCTTCCACTCAAAGAGCCCATACTGACCAAGAGATGCTTAAATCAATAAAATAGAGAACTAGAAAATTTTTTATTTTCTTTTACTCAAATTGTCCATCCTTTCTAAGAGATGTTTAAATCAGTAAAATAGAAAATTGCGAGTGTTTAACATTTTGCTCGAGATTAATCGTAAGAAGTTTTAGTTTACTAAAGTATTAGGCAAGATGTTCACCAACATATTCTTTTTTTTAATGCAAGGAATTCCACATAAACATATAGGTATAAAAAACAAGTTGATGTTGCCAAGACAGATATGAAACTTATATAAGCCAATCCAATCAATTATACCTATAATTAAAAACTTTTACCAATCAGCTGGACAAGTTTATGGAAAATCAGCTGGTTGAGTTAAATCAGCCAATCCAATCAATTATTTATAAAACAAGTTTAATAACTTTTTCATAAGGTCAATAAGTTAAAATAAGTCAATCAGCTAAAAAAGAATTGATCTGTTTTTTACCAAACAAGCCCCTAACCAAATTTTTTGCATGCATGTTAATGATCCTTTGTATATATGTATAAACAATTGTCAATGTATGAGCACTAATATATAATGTACAAGTACTAATATATGTACAACACTCTAGGTAGACAGTTAATTAGTATTTTGGTTTGAGCTTGAATTAAATTTAATAAAAAATTTGAATCAAAATTAAATTAAATTTTAAAATATTTTTGTTTCGAATTTGTTAAACACAGTTTCAATCAATTCATTATAAAAACTTAAAATATATTCAATTTTTAATGAAATTTTAGTTTAATATATTATCAACTAATATATACAAATCTTCAAATATTAAATTTTAGGTTCTACTTATGTTTTATAACAATTAAATGTTTGAAGTTTTTAATTATAAAATTTTACGTAATTAGTTAAATAGAATATGTTATTTAATTTTAAATTTTATTTAAAATAACTTGTCTATAAACACTAAAAAAACTAGATAATGTAACTTTTCTTAATGGAGGGCGGGGCTTCAGGTGATGAGTACTCTTCGACTTGCTTAGCCCACCCTTGTCTCTGAATGACGATAGCCTCCGGACCTCTTGAAACCGGGGCGTAGGGTTGCTGCTGTTCCGATGCAGGTCTGCTGACGACCTCCGACGTCAGGATGGACCAAGCTGAATGTGGATGGAGTCGTCGATCTATTGACCGGGGCTGCTGCTGCGGGTGGTGTCTTACGCAGCACCAATGGTTTGCGGCTAGCCGGTTTTACTCACAATCTTGAAATCTGTTCGGTTACAACTGCGAAACTGTGGGGGCTGCTCGATGGAATGCAACTCGCTTGGAGTATGGGTATCAACAAGGTCGAGGTTGAGAGTGATAACATGTCGGTGATTCAATGGCTCAACAACCATATTCAGGAGAGTACGGATAATGCACTCATCTGCAACATTCGGGAGCTGATGTCCCGCAGTTGGCAAGTCACGATTTCTCACGTTTTTAGGGAGGGAAACACTACAGCTGATGCTATGACTCGACTCAAACCTGAGGTGTCTTTGGGTATGGTTATTTTTCAACAGCCCTCGGATGCTATACTGCACGCTCTCAATGATGATCGCATGGGTGTTAGTCGCACTCGGCTCATTAATACTGTTATTTGCTCTAGCTAGTTGTTAGCTCTTTTACTTACCAAAAAAAATAAATAAAGATACACTCATTTCTTTCCTTCTATAAAGCAAAAGTGGTGGCACAAAAAGAATATTTTAGTAATGAGGAAATCAACATCACTCAAGTGTTACTATTGAGATGACCAAGAGATCAACTGTTTACATCTTTTCACATTAAAAACATGAACATTTAATTGTTGAATAGAGATTCATAACCCTTTAAAGAAAACAAATTTAAAGAATAGGTTATCCTTGGTTCCATCTTTATTGTAGCAAAGTTGACAAACAGGTGCAAAGGATGGGAAATTTTGTTCTTATCAAGAGTGGAGAGTTATTTTTAGTGGTAGACCATATTATGAATGCTAAAGCTTAGGAGGGATGTTATTGTTCCATACTAGCTTTTTTTTCTATTAGACGCTAGAAGCAGGATTCCTAAAGTCGTTGTGACCTCACTTGTTATTAAATAAGCCTAAGGAGTGTTTGATCCAATGGATGATATCCTGATTCAATTGATTGGGAAGGCAAGTAATTTTCTTTGATAAGCTAGAAACCCTTATATTTGATGAACCATTCATTACTATTGACAAACTCAAAGACTTCAGCTTTATGGTTTAACATATGTCTCAGATGGAAAACTTGAGGGAGCAAGTAAAGAGGGCCAACATTATACCAATTGTCATACCATAACTAGGTGGCTTTGCAATTCCTTATGGTGCGGAATTCTTGGCAAAGTTTGTTTTTCAATTTTGGAATATTCACCATAATCCAAAGCATTCAAATTGGGGTTTAATTTCCATAATATAGTGTTTCTCTAGATAATGAGAGTGTACTTATTTGACCAAAGAGACTCCTTATCTATAGATATTCTCTAAAGCTTTCTAGCAAGTGGAACATTATAGAGGCTTCTTAATAGTAATAGGAATGCCAAGATATATGAAAGGTAGCTTCCCCAACCTTAACCTTGTAATAAAAGCAAGGTAATCTAAATAATCTTTTAACAACATGAGATAAAATAATGAAGCTTGTATCCTTAGTGAAGCTTAAGGTTGAAAGTGAGTAAAAGCTCTTTAGCGAATCCATTATATCCTTAATAAAAAGAGGCTCAACCTTGCAAAATAGTAGTAAATCATCAATAAAAGACAAATTGAAGATTCTTTGCTTCAAACACTTATGATGAAATTTAAAGCTAGGTTTCCTCCTACTATTGAAATAAGCAAGCCTTGAGAACACTTCAATACAAATTACAAAAAAATAAAGTGAAATAGGATCACTTTTTCTATTGTCTTTACCACTTTTAAACGTAAGAGTAAACTCACCATTGACCAAGATGTTAAAAGTGACTGTAAAGATACATTGATAGATCCAAGTAATAAACAAGTTTGAAAAGCCAAGTGCTTTTAGTGTTTGAATAATGAAACTCCAACTTATAATATCAAAACCTTTATGAAAGTTTATTTTCATAGTAAAGCATTGTTTGCAATTACTATTTTAGTAGCCTTTGAATAATTTCTGAGCCAAAAGAATGTTATCCTCAATGCTTCTACCTTTAATAAATCACCTTAATATTTACAAATCAAAGAGCCTGTAAAAAAGCTAAGTCTAAAAGCAAGATTTTTTATATAATTTTATAAAAGGTATCACAATAAGAGATGGTTCTAAAATTTTTGAGTTAGCTAAAGTTAGGGCATTTACATACAAGGAAAAAAGAAGTAATAATGAAATGTTTGAGGAGCCTTTTCCTAAAGAATTCATGAACAACTCGAAAAACTTGGTGTTTAATGATTTGTCAAGATTCTTGGAAGAAATAAGCGTTAACCCCATCTGGTCTAGGTTCCTTATTAGGATTGAAACTAAACACAACTACTTCAATTTCAAATACCTCAACTTTCTTAATCAGCTTTATATCTTGATTATAAAAAGTGGACTTAAGAAAGGTCCTCAAGAGATAAAGTAGTACAAGAAGTGGTAGGATTAAGAACATTCTAAAAATAATTGAGAGCCATCTCCTTTAGCTGATAGTGGTAAGATTAAGAACAATTTAAAAATAACTAAGAGCCATCTCCTTTAGCTAATTGTGGCCCTCTACCTTCAAGTCTACCTCATTATAAAGAGAAGATATTTTATTAGAGTTCCTTCTAGCAGTGATAGACCTGAAGAGAAAAGAAGATTCCATGTCCTCATCTAATAGCCATTAGACCCTTATCTTTGCTTAAGGGTGGAAATTCTAAGATTTGATGAGCTTATCGAGGACTATCAAAAATAAACCTTACTCCTAGAAATTAAACTTGTAGTAATGGGAATAAGGGTCGATCCACAGAGAAAGGTAACTAAAGTCTATGTAAATTACTACTAAGATTGATGGGGGTTTTTTTTGTCACGAATAAAATAAAATACTAATAAAGCTAATAAGATTAAGCTTAAAGACAATCAATAATAATTAATTCCACTTTGAGTGTTTACTGGGGAAACAAGTATTTCTTATCTTTCCTCACGTGTGGTTAACAAAGAACACTAGCAAACCAATTAACCCTAATTATTAGACAATCTAAGCCCATCTTGAAAGATCTAATATAACAACAACATTAAGAAATAGAGAGATCAATAAATCAAAGTTCCTTTAACCACCATCGATTAAGAGAGACTTAGCCTATTATTCTTCCTAGGATTTAATAACAACACCAGAGAAATTACTAAATCCTAGTTGCTACGTGATTAGCAGTAGATTATCAAACAAAATTAACCAGTAGGCCTCCTAGCAATCATGGACGATAATTATGATAATAAGCATGAAAGAACAACAGAATTTAAAATGTAAATTAAAACAATAAACTCATTTAGAGCTCACAGTTTTGATGTTCTGAGGTTTCAACTTCTTCGTCCAAAAATGAGATTAGCCACGCAGGGCCATAGAAGAAGCTCTAAGGTGTGAAGAGAGGAGAGAGAGGCATATGTTGTGTGTGTGTGTGTTTTTTTTCCTGGATGTCTTCCCCTCCTCTTTCACGTAATAAAAAACCAATAGATAGAAACTTAGAAAATCTCTTAAAGATATGCCAAACATTCTCTCCACAACAAAATACCCAATTAAGGAAAATAATAATAATGCAAATAATAGTCTTCTTGGTTGAGGGAAGTGGCCTTTCAACTAATATTTCACTTCCAAGTTAGCTTAGGAAGCTTCCTTAATTATCTCCTTGATTATGGTGTAGTAATCTGGCAAATTTGGGTTGGATTAATGCAGTAATGTTCACTTTTAGGCTGATTTCTGACCTTTTCTAATCAGAATTACTAAAAACTTAAAACATGAAAGTTGTAGCTCTATTCGTGGGCTTTCTAGCGCCACTTGAATAATCTCAATCAACGTTTGTATGTGAAAGTTATGGTCCAAATATGATAATATGTCAAAATTGTCCATATTTGTGAAATTATCTCGTTTTGCTCCTTTTTCTTCCATAACACACCTAAATCAAAATATACACATAATGAGTACTTTTAGGCTAGTAATAAACATAAAAGACTAAGGATTAGTGGAGAAAAATATGATATTATACTTCTTATCAAATTCCCCCATACTTAGCCTTTGACTGTCCTCAGATAAAGTAAAAGTTCAATAACATCTTCCCTTCCCGATTATTAGAAGGATAGGCAAAATGAAAATATAGAGAGATCAATAACCATCAAAACTCACAACAAGAATTCAATATCAAATTATCTTACTCATGATCAATCAACATCCATTCCCTTTTGAAACTAAGCAATCAATTAGTAGACTCTCACAAGTCAAAACTCTCATGTGTTTACAAATAAAAACAATTTCTAGTGCTCACTCAAATACCTTCCATGAACTAGGCAATCCACTGAACTTGACTATATTCCCACTCACAACCTATAGATGTGTAAGGTTTCATGTAGGGAACAAATCAAAAGTCTTTAATGGGGTTGTAATGTAGGCTTAGGGCAAGGGTAAGATAATATTTTGAAAACAAAGCTCGAGAGCGTAAAAAGTGGTGGAGTAATAGTAAATATAGCGCAGTTCACCTCACAGTCTTGAAGAGATGAATTATAAGATCTCTAACAAAGCCATCAACTTGCAAACCAAATCTCAACATCACTATTCATACACCCTTAGCAAATACCCTAAATCACCCCTTTATTACTAAAGAATGAGGGAATATCACTCTTGAAAGAGTACAAGACATTAGGAATTGATTCCCTCTATCATTTATAAACTAATTCCACAAAAATATATTTTTCTTTTTTTTTAACTCTAACTTTTGCCTAGGTGCCCTTTTGGGTTTTCACCTAGGGATTTTTTTAAAAAAATTAAAACATGAAAATGACTTAAAAGAGAATACATATCAACAATAGAGTAGATTAGTAAACTACGCAAACAATGGAGCCTAATAATGTAAAAGATGAAGTCATGCTTCAAACTAGGCGTACCAAACTAAATAATTAACCCATAATTCACTTCCAAGAAACCTACAAAAATGACTGTCACGAGTAACAACAGAGGGAACGTTACTCCATAACTTCTCAAACTAAGTTCAGTATGTTGTTTTTCAAGTCTTTAGGCTTGTAATGCAAGTTAATGAAAGAAATAGGCAATAGAGTTAGTGGGGTTAAACCTTAAGGAAATACTTGAAGGTAGTCCATTTGGCTAATGTAGTTTAATAATCTAGAAAGAATTAATGATTTTTGTGTTGCACGGAGTAGGAACCAAGGCAAGGTCGGGAGGTACAAGTTCATGAAGGTCACACATGAAAAGAAGTATAAGACTGAATTGATGAGTCAGTCGAGTAGGCCCAAGTCTTACGGGATAATTTGTTCCTATTACTAGTTAATACTCTTCTAAAGGAACACTTATCAATCAATCATAAGAGTAAGCTTACATACCCAACTTGTGATGAATCTCTCTAGTTATTCACTCTCTACATATGAATCTACCATCTTCTTAAAAACAATTTAACATGCTAAAAACAAAACGAAGAGAATTTTTTTAATAACAAATCTCAAATTATCCCCTCCCCAACACTTATAACTTACATTGTCCCCAGTGTAAGGTTAAATGCAAAGTAAGGAAAAAATAACAAAAAATAAACCAACTCATAAAGAAATAGAGAAGGAACAACACCCCTTGGGTTGTCTCCTAAGTAACGCCTTTAATTAAAGTCGATGACTCCAGTTAATTTTTTCTTCCTCATTCCAAGTAAACTGGAACCTCGATCAAAATTTCCTCCACATTTTCAAGTTGAAAGCCCTCATAATAAGGCTTAAGTCTATAACCATTGACCTTGAATACCTGAGATGTTTTCATGCTTTGAATTTCAACTGCAACATGAGGAAAAACATTAATAATAATAAAAGGCCCTTCAAACGAGAACAAAGCTTACCTGGAAATAATCGAAGTTGAGAATTATGTTGGACCCCGAACCTTTCTGTAAGCTAGGACTATTAATCGAGGAACTATTGGAAATTAGTTATGTGTAAATAAGAGAAGAAATTATGAGATTGAAATGAAATGGAAAGAGATTGATTGAATTAAAAGTCGGAGGATTGGTTAAGGGTTATGAGTTGGATAATTTTCTGAACATAGTTCAATATTTTGAGAAATTCGGGAGCTGTAGAGATCCGATTGAATTGATTCTTGAGGCAAAATAAAATTGAGACATGGTGCTACAAATCATGTGAAGGGATCGAAGTTCAATTTCACTCCTAAGATGTTCAATTTTTGGAGTGAAGTTTGACATAATGTTCAGTCGTGGTTAAGTGCAGGTCTGAAAGTGTTT
>JANKOD010000008.1:14437737-14450504 GCA_026284645.1 Erythroxylum acuminatum | reverse complement strand
GAATGGTTCCACTCTCGCCCAAACAAAAGCACATAATCATGCTCAGAATCATTTTATCAAAATGATATGCTTTCATGTTTTTTCTTCCTCCTTTTCATTTATACAAAATGCCATGACAGGTATCAAGGCATAACAAAATTAGAATCATAATTTAGTTATATAAAAAATTTGGCTTATTTCATGGTATGACTAAAACCAAATATCATCATGAATTTTCAACAAATCATTTTCAAACAGTTAATCACATAATCAAACAAAATGTCATGCATCTTTTTAATGCATAACATTGAACACATGTTCACACATAGGCAAGAATCTGCCCAATCACATAAAACTATAAACATATTACCCACCTTGATTTCCTTGCTTAAAGACTTGACTTGCTCAAAATGATTCTTCTCTTGTTCCTTTTGTCTCTCTTGATCCCTTCATTCTTCGCCAAATGAAAGGATCTTTAGCTCAAATGGAACCTCTTCTCTTCCTCTACCTTTTCCCCTTCTTAAACAACCTCAAAATCTCTCTTGAAGGCTAACATAAGTGAAACCTTAGCTTGTTTCTCTTCTTTCTCTCTTTCATTCTTTTTATGTTTTCTCTCTCTGATCTCTTTTCTCATCCACACATTTTGTTTCTCTACCATCTACTCATTCACGTTTTCTCCTTTATTTATAAGCAAGACAACACTTTTTCTTCCAATTTTGCCCTTAATGAGTCCAAAAAGTCCATTTTATCCTTTCTTATAGGCTTATGTTCTTTGAAACTTAAGTGTCTTGCCAAAAATATCCTTGAACATTCTAACATAACACTTTCTTCTAGAAAAATGTCCCCCATTGTCTTAAGTTTCTAAGGCCACCGAAATCATTCCTTTTGGTTCAATGATTCACAACATATACTTTAAACATTTTTTTTTTGGACTACTCTTGTCCAACACAATATACTATGTACAACTTCCATAAAAAACTTGAAAGTCTTAGGAACTGAATTACAATTCACTTCCTTCAGATAATGTGTAGCTCTATGTCTCTAGTTTAGCACAAATCAGAAATCATCACATTTGGATTAGTAGTGCTCCAGAAATCATCAAAATACTGAAGTATGTTCAGTGGAATAATACCAGTTCATATTACTTAAGAGCACACTCACTGTACCTGTCTCACTCTTTTCATTCAATCTTTCTTTATTCATTTCAGATAGCTATTATTCTTGCTGGAGGTGTAGATAAATGTCTTACGAATCCAATGGTTCAAGAATCAAGTCATTTGGAGTTCTAGAGAAGAAGTTATGGCTAAAAGAAGCAACCATGTTTATGCCCTAAACCAAAACGCACCTATTTTGGCACGATTTCCATAACTTTCACAAACAATGTCGGATTGATTTCGTTTTTGGACCATTGGAAAGAGGACTTCGACATCTACAACTTTTATGAAGACCTTCGAAGACCAATTCTATATCCTGACTTTTGTATCGTTTCACTTTTGTATCATCTTACTTTCACTTCGTCTCACTTTTGCGTCTTATTTTTTCGTCCACTTTTGTGTCGTACTTTTTCGTTTGACTTTTACGTCTCACTTTTCCATCTTACTTTTCCATCTTAATTTTGCCTCTTACTTTTTTGTCTCACTTTTTTATCTTACTTTTGCGTCTTACTTTTTCGTCTTAGAATTTCGTCTTACTTTTGCTCTCTCTCCAGAACATCTCCACTTATAGAGATCATAACTTTTGACTCTGATGTCCAAAAATTCCATACTATATACCGTTGGAAAGATAAAAGAAAGATCTATAACTTTTTAGAAGGCAACTTTGATAAAACCTATTTATGTCAATTCCGAATTTGCCCCTAAAGTCCAAAGACGAATTTTCCATTCATACACCAACGTACTGCACCAAATTCTCAACTTCATGACAACTTTTGAGATTCTTAGAGATAAAATTGAAATTTGATTTCTTCATATGAAATGTAGCCATATATTTCTAGTTTAATTCAAATCAAGAACCATGTCGTTTGGATCACTAAAGAAAATGTTGTGGTTAACAAACCGAAGCATACTCAGTGAACATTTTCCAGATCAACTCTTCATTTCCAAATTCTTTCCTTAACACAACTTATACCAAGATCACCTTTTCTACTTCATTTACTCCTCATTCTCCACTTAATTTCAAATCAATATCATCCCTAAAGAGAATTATAAACCATGATTAATCGTGAGCACTAATAACAGAACATACCCATATCTACATATCCTTCATCAACTTACTACACATATTCAACTTCCTTTTTTCTTTCATTTCACTTCTAACTTTCACCTTGCTCGTTCCCATTTCAACATCTCTTATCCACCAAAAACACCAAAACAAAACAAGAATCTATCCACATTCCTCATTCAGTAGTTCTAACTTCTAAGAAAACGTTTAGGGTCCAACAGAGGGTACCATCATGCACATCAATTTTAGTTTTAAACGTCTTTAAAAATGGCCTTCCTAACAAAATAGGAGCACTTTGATCGTTGTTTTCCATATAAAGAACATAAAAATCAACAAGAAAAACTAAATTATTAACTTACACAAGAATATCCCCAACTACACCTTTAGGATAGGCATTAGATTTATCTACCAATTGAATTACAACACCTATTTTGTATAAAGGACCAAGTTTCAAAGAAGCATAAATAGAACATGGAATAACATTAATTGAAGCACCTAGGTCTTACATGGCCTTTTAAAATATAATACCACCATTTGTACAAGGGATAGTGAAAGAACCTGGGTCTTTGCATTTAGTAGGAAGCTTTCTTTGAATCATAGCAGAAATGTTCTCCCCTATTCTAATCTTTTCAACTCCCTTAAGCTTTTGTCTCCTCTTATGTGTGCATAATTATTTAAGAAATTTAATATAACGAGGTATTTATTTAATAACATCAAGTAAAGGAATATTTACTTCACAATTACGAAATGTCTCAACGAATTCTTTTTGTTCCTCCTCTTTCTTAGATTTATTCAAACGCCCTAGAAAAGGTACAACATATTTATAATCAGAAAATGGAGGAAACTTACGCGTTTTTGGTTCGTCATGTTTTTTGGGAACGTTCTCATCATTCTTGTGGGGAAAGTTGTTGGGTAAGATAATTTCGTTATCCTTTTCTTGCATTGAAGCTATTGGAGGGGTCTTTATTGGTGCTTCTAGCTCTTTTCCACTTCTTAAAACAATTGCATTTGCATTCTCTTTTTTGGATTAACAATTGTTTGAGATAGTAACTTTCCAAAAACCCTTGATTTGAAATTACTCACTACAGTGGCTAATTAGCCAACTTGATTTGCCAAGTCTTGGACACTAGTCCTTGTCTCTTATTAAAATTGTATTGTCTGTTATTACAATTGCAAAGTCTTAGAAGCTAAAGATTTGAAAAATCATCTAAAGACATATTAGAACAAGAATTGGAAATAGAGGGTTGAGATGGTTGTTATTGTTTTGGAAACATATGGTTGCTTATATTGTTGAAGATTTAGACATGGTTGATTCACTTGTGGGCTTCCATAACTAAGATTAGGATGATGCCTCCATCCTAGATTATACGTATTCGAATAGGGATCATATCTCCTTTGTGGTTGTCCCGAAAATCCACTCGTTGCATTAACGTGTTCAATAGATTCCTCTTGAAGCATGGGACACTTATCAGTTGGGTGCCCAACCACCAAATATTTTTGCAAGCCTTCACTGATTGCATATTACATACAGCAAGTTGACGAACAAGAGAGGTTAGTCCAACAATCTTTTGGTGTAAATCAGAAACATTAACCTCGTTAACATGTTTAAAAGATGAGTTTCATCTTGTTCCAAACTGTTATGAATAGCTGCCATGTTCTCAATTAAAATTTTAAACTGTTTAGGTGTCTTATTCGCCAAGACACCTCCACTGGCTGCATCAATTAGGCTCTTATCCAAAGCTAAAAGTCCATCATAAAAATACTGTATAAGTAATTGCTCGCTAATTTGATGGTTAGGGCAACTTACACATAGTCTCTTGAAACGTTCCCAATATTCATACAATGACTTTCCTTGTTTTTGCTTTATTCCACAAATCTCTTTTCTAATGTTAGAGCTCTTTAATGGTGGAAAGTACTTCTCCTAAAATGCTTGGTTCATGTCATTCCATATGGTAATACTCACAGGAGGTAAGCAATAGAGCCAATCGTTTGCTGCTTTTTTTAACGACAATGGAAAAGCTCTTAGGTTGATTTGCTCATCTGTTACCCCCGAGGGTTTCATAGTTGTGCATATTAAATAGAATTCCTTCAAATGTTTGTTTGCATCTTGACCTAGCAAACCATGAAAAGTAGGTAAAAGATGTATTAGTCAAGACTTCACCTCGAATGAAACATCATTATTTATTGCTGGAAAAGTGATGCATAATGGTTGTTGATCCAAATTTGGAGTAGCAAACTGCTTCAAAGTTTGATCTATGTATCCTTGTTCTTCCGAATTTGAATCACTTGAAAATAACTAATCAAGTCAAATAAGATCGATTTCGTGTCTCCTTCTAGCTGCTTTCCTTAATTTCTTTGCGATTTTTTCAATCTCTGAATCGAACTGTAAACCAAAATTCGAAGAACGAGAGTTATGCATAAACTAAGTGGCAAAACAAAATTAAGAAAAGAAAAACAAAAATATTTTAATTTAATTTAATTTAATTTTAATTTTAATTTAAATTTAAAAATTGCATCAGAAATTAAAAACTACCGAAAACTCCCAGGAACTAATCGAATTTGGCCTAAAACCACTAGGGCTCATGATCCAAAAGATTAACTAGTTTTGTTCATAATGGCTGTTACCTGCAGAAAAAGGTATTTTTGAGCCAGAAATAGATTAAAAATTCTGCAAGACAGAAAAAAGAAAAAACTACGATGATAGTCAAAATTACAATTTTTATTTTTATTTTTCCTAATTAAAAATATAGAAATGATTTCTTTTAGTAGTAGGTCATAGTAAAAACACACAAAATCAATTAAAACCTTTCCCCCATAACGATGCCAAAATTTGATGAGCTTTTCGAGGCCTATCAAAGATAAACCTTACTCCTAGAAATTAAACTTGTAGTAGTGGGAATAAAATAAAATGCTAATAAAGCTAATAAGATTAAGCTTAAAGACAATCAATAATATCTAGCTAGGCCAAAGGAGATATCCACCATCGGAAATATCAACTGATCCTTGATACAATAATAATTAATTCCACATTTTTTGTGGGTGTGGATAACAGGTGCTATAGATATCTGAAGATATCAAACTGTGGATATCCGAAAGTATCAAACTGTAGACACTCAAAGATATCAAACTATGGACACCGGTGGTGTCAAACTGTAGCAGCTGCACTGTAACCCTATAGGCATGCCTATCTTTCCACAACCAAGATAATAAAGCAGACACTATAACATTTCCTTTAACCATTTGCCAATTTCACAATTCATATATTGACAAGTCATATTATATACATTTCAAGTCATAAAATCTATATTTGCATTCATACTTGTAATTCATGGCTTACCACCATTAGAAGGGTATCAAAATCACATTTGTATAATCATACTATACATATAAGAGTAATGAATATGCATACAAATCATTCATGTACATTTAAATTTTCTTTGGAATGTATTATGCTTAATCATATATTCCAATGTTCAGTGTCCTAATTCATATGCGGAAGTCCTATTTCATTTATTTCTATGTGTACGAAAATTTTCATACACTAAGGTTCAGATAAGATGTGGTAAAAATCGAAAACAAAAATAATGCCACCATCGTGACAAAGACTCTCTCTATGCATACCACTACTTGTTCATTAATACTCATATACAAAACGTCAGAACTGAGATTCTAGGTTCTATAAATTTCTCCCTCTATGTCTCCCATTTCTATAGCACTAACAATATGGTCATTTGGACACCTAACTTATAAGATATAAACCAAATATCACAAGCTGCTCCAAAACAGTGGTAGCATCAGGTCACCATTTTTCATCTCAATTTTTAGGGTCATACAGCCAGAATTAAGTCAGAGTACTTTCGAGAGATGTTTAGATCTATGTATTAGTTTCATATGCAACAAAAATCACACATTTTGGACGTTTGTAGGCTGATTTATAAATCAAACAATGTGATTGGTTCAACAAACCCTAGATAGAATTCCACTGCACGATAGTCTCTTGTCATATTCAACCAATTCTATAGAAGATAACACCAAAATAACACCAAAGCATCATCCAAGCAACCATTAAACGTCCAAATGAATCATTGTACACATTCAAATATACACAAATACAAAAATTAACTAAGTGAAGTTCCAAAACTTAAAATTGGCAAAGTCGTTCTTCTAATGCTTTTCCTTTCTTCCTCTTTAGCTTTGCTTGAATCACCAAGTGAAAAATGATAGGATGAAGAAGGTGAAATGGAGAGGAGAAAAATCTAAAATTAAGCCATCAAAGTTTCGTCCATCTCCCATCTCCATATGCCTTTTCATGAATTTTTTAGTCCTAGACACACGTTTCAATCTTATTGGACCACGTGTTACAATCTTATTAGACCACGTGTTACAATCTCATTGGACCATGTGTTACAATTCTATTAGACCAAGTGTTACAATGTTATTGGACCATGTGTTACAATTCTATTGGACTATGTGTTAAAATTCTATTGGATAAACATGCTTTAATCTTATTGGTCCATAAGTTAATTTTAGGAAAATAGCATATTGGTCCTTCTTCTTCCTTTAATTCCCATATTGGCCTATAATCTTATCAATTTATTGCATTCTCCTATGTCTTAAGTTTCTAATGGCATAAATTTCACGCAATTTGGTTAATTATATCGGGAGTTATACCCCAAACACTACAAGCTATTCGAAAATAAGGACAATAGCTAGAACTTAACTTCAAAACAAAATTCAAAACTCTTAGAGGCAGAATTAGATTTTAGTTCCTCCATAAAAGTTTTAGACCTATGTCTGTAGTTTAATCTACAACTATCTCCCAAACACTACAGGCTATTTGAAAATAAGGACAATAGCTAGAACTCAACTTCAAAATAGAATTCAAAACTCTTAGAGGTAGAATCAGATTTTAGTTCCTCCATAAAGGTTTTAGACCTATGTCTCTAGTTTAATCTATAACTAGAATTATCTAATTTTTAGGTCTACAGACCAAGATAGGGCTAAATTACAAAAGTCTATTTAGTGGAACCTATTCATTCAATGAGGTACACATCCTAAATCAACTAACTTTGGTCTTATCATACACGAGTAACATAAAAATACATCCAATTTAACCAAAAACATCTCATTTACTTATGGAATACTTCTTTTATCAATTCCCCTCACATCACATTCATAGATCCAAGCAAACATATAAAAAATTTCCATACATATTTCATGTCTAAGTATATATGCCTATGCAGAAGTGAACAAATTTTCTATTTACCCTTGTCTTTTACATTAAGTACCATTATTATCTTAATATACCCTAGATATGCTATAATACTTCCAGGGTATATGTTGGGGCGTTACATTTTCTCTCCCCCTTAAAAAGAATTTCCTCCTCAAAATTTATACTTGTATCTCTATGGTGACACACTAGGTCAGATAAAACCCTTGTCTAAAAACTCCTGTAACTGAATCTTCAACTCTTTTAACTCTAAAGGAGCAATTTTATAAGGTTCTCCTGAATTAGGAGCAGTACTAGATAAAATCTCAATAGATAGTTCTACCTCCCTTTTGGGTGGCAAACTCGGTAACTCTTCTGGGAACATATCAGGAAACTCATTTACTGTCAGTATGTCTTGTAAGTTCACCTTCTCCCTTTTTGAATCAAGTACTAAAGCGAAATATTCCTTCACAACCTTTTCTAAGCAGTCGTCTTGCTAGGATGGCTGATATTAAATTAGTCAAATGACTAGACATAATGCCATGCACCATTATTTCTAACCATCAGAATTTTTTAGCACAATTGTTTTCAACCCACAATTAACTATAGCTTGATGTTTGGATAACCAACCCATACCCAAGTTCAAGTCAAATTCATGGAAGGGTAGCTCTATCAGATCAACAGTAAATTGTTTCCTATGGATCATAATAGGGCAATCTCTATGGACTTTATTCACATATACAATATAGCCCAATGGATTAATCACACGCATATCATAGGCTAGTCGATCTACTGATAACATTCTATCACACACTCTTTAGAGGCTTTGAAGGACCTGAAACTAATTAGCCTCTCTCCCTACCATACTATCAGTTAGGTCCTCATCAGCTTCACGAGGTCTTTCCATCTCTACTATTTATAAGAAAACAGGGACATCTATATTAGGCCAACACTAAAACCAAACCATACCATACATTACTAGACTCTTATTGGTCAGAACCACCTACACCATGCTCTAATGCCACAAAATGTAACACCTCCTATACGGAACCTACAACCATCCACACATATAGCAACCAAATTCCTGTACACGTGTTCAAGGTATACAAATCTATTCAATGCTATACATATACATAGTACAAAACTTCCCAATGCTTAGCATTATCATTTAACAGTGGTAATACATCTTTACATTTACATAGTAATCCAAAAGAAAACATACAATTTCCTTTTTTTACATGTGCAATCATCTGTAACTAAAAAACATTCGAAAAGTACTTTTCTTTTATCTGTTGGCCTTGGTCCCTACAGATCTTCCTTGTACCTCACTCCTGTGACTTGGACCTATATAGATTAACACTCGTGCTAAGCTTGAAAGCTTAGTGGGGAAAACACTTAGTTTGGATGACCACTCACAACAGTCATCCGCTAAGCACACACATTCAGAAATATCACAACTCATATACCATAAATTCACATTCAAGGACCAAACATTGATACTCAATGCTCATGTAAATAAATTATCAATACAATTGTACATCATCACAATGCATTATTACAACAAATACCAATGCTCATTCATCAATACCAATTATTCATGTTGTCATGCTGTGTTTCTTATTTATTACTATTAAATTTTCTTTCTATGTTAAGCCTGCACATTTTCTGTGGGTGTGGATAACAGGTGTTGTGGATATCCAAAGATATTAAACTATAGATACCTGAAAATATCAAACTGTAGATACTCAAAAGTATCAAACTATTGATAGCTAAAGGTATCAAACTGTGGATACCTGAAGGTATCAAACTGTGGACATTAGTGGTGTCAAACTGTAGCAGCTGCATTGTAGCCCTATAGGCATGCCTATCTTTCCACAACCAAGACAATAAAGCAGACACTATAACATTTCCTTTAACCATTTGCCAATTTCACAATTCATATATTGACAAGTCATATTATATACATTTCAAGTCATAAAATCTATATTTGCATTCATACTTGTAATTCATGGCTTACCACCATTAGAAGGGTATCAAAATCACATTTGTATAATCATACTATACATATAAGAGTAATGAATATGCATACAAATCATTCATGTACATTTAAATTTTCTTTGGAATGTATTATGCTTAATCATATATTCCAATGTTCAGTGTCCTAATTCATATGCGGAAGTCCTATTTCATTTATTTCTATGTGTACGAAAATTTTCATACACTAAGGTTCAGATAAGATGTGGTAAAAATCGAAAACAAAAATAATGCCACCATCGTGACAAAGACTCTCTCTATGCATACCACTACTTGTTCATTAATACTCATATACAAAACGTCAGAACTGAGATTCTAGGTTCTATAAATTTCTCCCTCTATGTCTCCCATTTCTATAGCACTAACAATATGGTCATTTGGACACCTAACTTATAAGATATAAACCAAATATCACAAGCTGCTCCAAAACAGTGGTAGCATCAGGTCACCATTTTTCATCTCAATTTTTAGGGTCATACAGCCAGAATTAAGTCAGAGTACTTTCGAGAGATGTTTAGATCTATGTATTAGTTTCATATGCAACAAAAATCACACATTTTGGACGTTTGTAGGCTGATTTATAAATCAAACAATGTGATTGGTTCAACAAACCCTAGATAGAATTCCACTGCACGATAGTCTCTTGTCATATTCAACCAATTCTATAGAAGATAACACCAAAATAACACCAAAGCATCATCCAAGCAACCATTAAACGTCCAAATGAATCATTGTACACATTCAAATATACACAAATACAAAAATTAACTAAGTGAAGTTCCAAAACTTAAAATTGGCAAAGTCGTTCTTCTAATGCTTTTCCTTTCTTCCTCTTTAGCTTTGCTTGAATCACCAAGTGAAAAATGATAGGATGAAGAAGGTGAAATGGAGAGGAGAAAAATCTAAAATTAAGCCATCAAAGTTTCGTCCATCTCCCATCTCCATATGCCTTTTCATGAATTTTTTAGTCCTAGACACACGTTTCAATCTTATTGGACCACGTGTTACAATCTTATTAGACCACGTGTTACAATCTCATTGGACCATGTGTTACAATTCTATTAGACCAAGTGTTACAATGTTATTGGACCATGTGTTACAATTCTATTGGACTATGTGTTAAAATTCTATTGGATAAACATGCTTTAATCTTATTGGTCCATAAGTTAATTTTAGGAAAATAGCATATTGGTCCTTCTTCTTCCTTTAATTCCCATATTGGCCTATAATCTTATCAATTTATTGCATTCTCCTATGTCTTAAGTTTCTAATGGCATAAATTTCACGCAATTTGGTTAATTATATCGGGAGTTATACCCCAAACACTACAAGCTATTCGAAAATAAGGACAATAGCTAGAACTTAACTTCAAAACAAAATTCAAAACTCTTAGAGGCAGAATTAGATTTTAGTTCCTCCATAAAAGTTTTAGACCTATGTCTGTAGTTTAATCTACAACTATCTCCCAAACACTACAGGCTATTTGAAAATAAGGACAATAGCTAGAACTCAACTTCAAAATAGAATTCAAAACTCTTAGAGGTAGAATCAGATTTTAGTTCCTCCATAAAGGTTTTAGACCTATGTCTCTAGTTTAATCTATAACTAGAATTATCTAATTTTTAGGTCTACAGACCAAGATAGGGCTAAATTACAAAAGTCTATTTAGTGGAACCTATTCATTCAATGAGGTACACATCCTAAATCAACTAACTTTGGTCTTATCATACACGAGTAACATAAAAATACATCCAATTTAACCAAAAACATCTCATTTACTTATGGAATACTTCTTTTATCAATTCCCCTCACATCACATTCATAAATCCAAGCAAACATATACAAAAACTCCCATACATATTTCATATCTAAGTATGTATGTTCATGCTAAAATGAACAAATTACCTATTAATCCATATCTTTTACATTAACTATTATGTCTCTTACTAAAATGCACTTAGTTCATTATGTTCACTTCTTAATACACCCTAGAAATGCTATAATACTTCCAGGGTATATGTTTGGGTATTACAACTGAGATTCAACTTCAACTCTCGCTTTCTGCCTCTATCCTAAGCTTCCATCTCTTTGTTGTGTTTCTCTCTTCTCACTCGACGCTCAACTTTCTCTCCTTTCTTCTCTCAATTAAAGCTCTATTTCTTCTCTAGCTCCACTCTTCTCTCTCTATCTCCCTGTGCCTCCAGAATGTCTCTGTGTATAAAAAGTGAAAAGTGAAGTGAATGAAAAGATGTGCCCTTTGTCGCCACCCCGTCTTTCTATTTGTAGTATACTCCTAGGTCTAGGGTTTTGTGCCCTCAATCTACAGCTTCCATGTAATAAAACAGACAGAGTGAATGAGAATTTACGTAGGGGTGATTATGTTTATCATCCCCGCGAGGGCTGGTCACCCTATGCATAAACTTTTATGCTGGTGACTAAAGATCACTACCTAATGCACGGTGGTGATTGAGGTGGTGACTAAAGAGTCACTACTATGCGTAAGGTGGTGGTGACCACAGTAGTGGTGACTAAAGAGTCATCACTATTTGTAAGGTGGTTACCACCTTAAGCATAGTGATGACTATTTTTTATATTTTTTTCTTTTCATGCAAAGTGACATGAATTTTTCCTGCAAAATTCACAAATTAATCTAATCAACATTCATGAGATATTCATACCATTTTCCTTCAGTTTATCTCTCATTTGGATTAACGTATAAGAATTTGTAGCCAAATTCAACATATGAATTCAATTAAAAGTAATTGAAAATGGATATAACAATAGGATTGGTAATGGAACTCACACTATCTTCTGGTATGTCTCTTAGAGTACTAATTTTTCAACCTCTTAGGCACATTAGGGAACTCTATTCTCTTCATCACCCAAATCCTAAAGTAGTCACTGTAAAGGAAGTGCTTAGTAATATAATTGAAAAGTTTGATCATATACCTAAATCAACTATCATTGATTTTCTTTCTAATATTTCTTTAAATCCAAATAGTAGGTACTCTATAGCTCGCTATTAGAAGGAAACTTCATACTGCTAATAGAATTAGAAGATTTTTAACAATATTAGGCACTTGCCCTCTATGCATATTAGAGGAAGAAACCATTTACTATCTCTTTTTTCAATGCTTCTATACTAGCTTCATCTGGAATGCATTACTGCAAACTAGTAACTTCCCCTCCCCTCTTTCAACTTGGTAGAGGTAGTGTTTTGGTTCTATCATCCTTCTTAAGATATGCCGAGGGAACACTGCCTAGTAACATAATTTATTCTCCCTAGAAAGAAAGAAACACATGAATTTCTATCACCAATCCAAGA
>JANKOD010000008.1:14398367-14422750 GCA_026284645.1 Erythroxylum acuminatum | reverse complement strand
AACAATAATAATTAATAACAATAAATAATAATAATAATAATAATAAACAATAATTAATAATATTAATAATAACAATAATTAATAATAATAATAAGTTTAAAATTTATAAATAATAATAATAACAATAATTAATAATAATTTATTATAATAATAATAATAATAATAATAATAATAATAATATGAAGTCGATGATGATGACTTTAATAATTTAATTAAGAATAAAAATTATTTATGTTAGAGAGAAGTATAAATACTAACTACTGTATTAGAATGAAAACTTGATACTCATCTTTTTTAGAGAGTTTAGTAGATTTTCAAATTTAATGGAATAAATCCATTCCCTTGTAATAGAAAAATTCAAAATAAACACTATTTGTTTTTTGTAATTATTTCATTCCTTCGTCCCAAACCTAGAATCAAACGCCCCCTAATTGTCTTTTACCTGTTACGATCAGGGACTCGAAGAGTCGTGTTGTCGTCGTCCAGTCTCCCATACAGAGAGAGAGACTCGGTGAGTGAAGAATCTAGTCTGCATTGTGTGAAGATGAGTTCATAGTCGTCTTAAACTGGGAGTTTTCTGGCAGGGAAAGAGGCCAGTCTTATTCAGAAGCGGTTTGCGGGTTTTGACTTCTTTCTCTTCAGTGTATAATACATTCTGAAGAAGTTCAAAGGTTAAACTTTTTCATTCATAGTTTGTGTTTAGCCTTGCTTCATGTACCTGCATTTCTGTGTTGATTCTATTAAAACCCCTCTAATCTGCTACTGTTTTTGTATATACTCTGGTCATATCAAATAGACATGAGAGGAAAGGGTGAAGTTCGTTCTTGTTAAACTATTTTAACTGGGTATTGTTTTTTCTAACTTAAAAATTGTTCAATTGCTGTTCAAAAACCCACAAACAAACTCCATTGTGTTTCCTGTTTGTCCCTTTCTTTTCTTTGATTGATGGTCACAGTAAGTTCAATCCTTTTAAGAGTTTTGAGTTGGTTGTTTTGAATGGTTTTCTGAGGACAAGTTTGGATTGCTGGGTCACAGGCGGGGGTTATCCTTTCATGCATGTCCTGGTACTTTTGTTCACGGTCTCAAATTAATTGCGAATTGAATTTGTGAGAATGGTTGAGAGCTTTGCCCACCCTTTTCAGTTGGTCAATTGCTTAAACTTCCAGTTGTTACGAAGATACTCGTATTTTTATAAATCACGTAGTGTGCATTTGCTTTTAGGCTTTGCAAGTGTTAACTCAAACTGCAAAAAAATGATTTGTTCTCGACCACATCATTCTTGATGTGTTTGTGTTGCAATTTAAGTTTCTGGATGATCCGAGAGGTTCGACCATATCTGTCATTTTTAAATTATTGCAAAAAAATTCAAAATCATGTAATTACATTGGTTTTCTAAGTAAGCAATAAGCAGCATTTCTAAGGAAAGGTGGATTATAATCAAGCACAAACGGCAGACAAATATAACCGAGAGAGGTATTTTAATTTTACAAATAATGACGCGGTGCTGAGAAAATTTCTCTGCTGGCTATAATGGTTCCCGTTTCATTCTTTGGTGCTTCAAATATGCAGATTGTCTTCTTTTATCTGCCATACTTAGACTGATAGGAGGGTCTGAATGTTAACTGATCCATTTGCTATTATGACTCGTTGATATTTTTATTTTTTAATTTTGTTTTAGATTTTGGATTAAATGGGAATGTCATCTGATGCCGTTGAAGATCTTTTCATGGATACGGATGATGATGAGATTGTTGATGTAGCTAGCATATGCAATTTGGGTGAAGGATTTTTAAAGAATTTCTGTAGAAAGGCAGCAACATCTTTTTTTGATGAGTACGGCCTGATAAGTCACCAAATTAACTCTTATAATTACTTCATTAACAATGGCCTTCAAAGAGTCTTTGATTCTTTCGGTGAGCTCACTGTTCATCCTAGTTTTGATCCATCAAGGAAGGGAGAGAATGGATGGAGATATGCTTCAGTAAAATTTGGAAATGTTACTCTTGATCGACCAAGCTTCTGGGGTGGTACAGAAAACAGTGAACATAAGATGCTTCCTAGGTATGCCAGGCTACAAAATATGACCTATTCTGCAAGAATGAAGTTGAATGTAACTCTTCAGGCGAGTATTGTTATGCTTCCTTTTCTTCAGAGTTTGACTTCTTACGACAAGCTTGTTATTTGGGATTCCATTGGTGTTTATACTGATGCTGTTTTTGGTTTCTTGACAATCTTGAAACACTGGATCTGGACAATAGTTTCATATTATTGTATCTTATCTGCAATGCCATTTGTATCTTTCAATAGACTTTTGTTCAACTACATTTTTTTATCTCAAAAGCAATAAGCTGGTATTTCTTGGGCAAAATCTTGGATAATTTTAGGATTTGGTAGGAAGAGGAATTTTATTGCAATAAGCTTTTAGATGAGATGGCACTTACCTGTGGTGGTAATGGCAATAAAATTCTGCAGAGCTGATCATTTTGGCATGTGTTTATGTTGGCTCAAATGCTTGAAGATTGAAATGTCTTTAAGCATTTTGCTTTTAACTTTAAATTAATCCATGTGGATAAGTTCTTAATCTTTTGGAGTTTTTCTGGTTGTCTATAGGATAGAGTGATTGAGCGGTCTGGAAATGTATCTTATTTAGTTGAGACAAATCCTAGATAATAGAGAGTTGTGAGTGTTGTGGTTGGGATCTTCGTATTAAGGCATTCATTTATATAGGCTTTATACATTTGAGGAAAAAGGAAAATAATTCTATGTTATTGTGGCATTCTATCCTAGTCCAACTTGAAATACTTATTTGATGTTGATATGAACCTGCAATTGTTTCAGATATTCACTCCAAGACTTTCTGGAAGTGACAAGTTCAAAACTGGAAAAGAGCAATTTCTGGAAAAAGATATCGTTAGCACAGAGAGCAGGGATATCATAATTGGAAGGATCCCTGTAATGGTGATGTCTGAGCTCTGCTGGATGAAAACAGTTGAAAATGGTGATTGTGATTTTGATCATGGAGGCTACTTTTTGGTAAAGGGTGCAGAGAAGGTGACTTAATTTTTGTTTTCAGATCCTTTGGTCAAGCTTATTATTCTGAAGATGAAAATTAGGTTAATGTAGTGTTGTTTGATTCTCAAATGGGATAAACTCTTATTGTTTACAAATTTCAAAACTTGGATGTAAAACAATTCTTTTAGAACAGGTAGACTTGCAAAATTTTTTGGTGCTAGTTGGAGCCTTGTTCCTGTATTGTACTGCACTTGATTCACTAACTGGTATATTTTTCTTCTTTGGCATTGTAATACTGGATCAAATGATGTTGTTGGTTGGATATACTGTATTCTTTTTGTATTTCCTGTTTCTTCATTTATTATTGATCTCTTTTTTTTTTTCCTGGATTGTTGATTTCTTTTGCATGTGCTCTACATTTTGGGTATCTAGAATTTATTTCTGCAGTGATAACATGAAGTCATGTCCCGATTATTTCAGGTTTTCATTGCGCAAGAGCAAATTTGTATGAAGAGACTTTGGATTTCAAATCATCAAGGTTGGACTGTCTCGTACAAATCAGAAGTTAAGAGAAATAGATTAATTATTAGACTTGTGGATCTTTCTAAGGTTGACGATGTCAAAGGGGAGAAGAAAGGCCTTACTATTTATTTCTTGTCAACAGAGATCCCTGTCTGGATTTTGTTTTTTGCACTTAATGTCAAATCTGACAAAGAAATTATAGATTTGATTGATTATGACATTGAAGACACTGGCATTACAAACATACTGTTTGTCACAGTTCTTAATGCTAATGATAAATGTGAGGGCTTCCGCAGGACCGGTGAGGCCTTGACTTATGTTGGTAAGCAGATAAAAGGAACCAGATTTCCTCCGGAAGAATCTGTACAAGAGTGCATTAACAAGTACTTGTTTCCTAGTCTCCATAGCACTTCACAAAAGGCTCGATTTCTTGGATATATGTTGAAGTGCCTTTTAGAGGCCTATTCTGGCCGCAGAAAATGTGAAAACAGGGATAGTTTTAGAAACAAAAGGTTTGAATTAGCTGGTGAGTTACTTGAGCGAGAGCTGAAAGTGCATATTGGACATGCTCGGAAACGCATGGAAAAGGTATTACGGAGAGACCTGGATGGAGATCGAGTTGTGCGCCCAATTGAGCATTATCTAGATGCTTCAATAGTCACTAATGGTCTCTCAAGGGCATTCTCAACTGGAGCTTGGTGTCATCCTTTCAAGAGGACAGAAAGGATTTCTGGTGTTGTGGCAAATCTTGGGCGTACAAATCCCTTGCAAACGGTGGTGGACATGCGAAAAACTAGGCAGCATGTCCAATACACTGGGAAGGTTGGGGATGCCAGATATCCGTAAGTCAGACACACAAAATTCTCTTTATTAATTGTTACAATTTTTTTTTTATTCTACGAATCCTCAATGTCAATGTCTGTGAATTTCTATATCTAATGATTGTTTCTTTTTGTCTTTTCATTTGTCTCCTCTTATGGTTATATTCTTTTTCTGGCCACGATGCATCTGCTTGCTACAACAGTAGCTGCAATGTTGACTTCACATAAGAGCTTAAAACTATTGATATAAAATATTTATATTTAATTGACTCTCAAACGTCTTTTCCAGGATTTAGATTTTAACTTGTGTACATTCTTCATCCAAGAAGTAGGACTTTTTGAGCATCTATTGCAGATCAAATGATTGGAGATGAGGTGGTTGTCACTTTCTAATATAGTTTTCTGCTTCCAGGCATCCTTCTCACTGGGGTAGGGTATGCTTTCTCTCTACTCCAGATGGTGAAAATTGTGGGCTAGTAAAGAATCTGGCTGTCACAGGACTTATAAGCACAAATATATCAGAACCTGTAATGGACAGATTATTCGACTTTGGAATGGGGAAGATCATTGATGATACGTGCAGTAGACTGGGTAGGATAGATAAAGTATTTCTAAATGGAGAATGGGTTGGAGTTTGTGAAAATTCTCTTATGTTTGCTTCTAAGCTAAGACGGATGCGACGAAGGAAAGAGTTGCCGCATCAGGTTATTCTTGTCTCAATTTTCAACTGTGTCATATTTTACTAAACTCCTAATACTTTATAGGGCCGTTGATGCAGAATAAAACTTAAGCTAACTTTCCTCATTAATAGAGGAAAGCAATTCTATTTTAATTTGTCCTCATACGTTTAGCATTCAAGTCTATTGAGGAATAACAACAATTCTTATTAAATATGGCTCTACTCTTATTTTGGAATTTCAATGTGAGTATGCAAACCAACGTACCCTACTTTAAATTTGTTTAATCAATTTTATGCTTTTTTCTGACATTTCAAATCTTTTTCTCGCGCAGGTGGAAATAAAAAGAGATGAACATCAAAGAGAAGTGCGCATTTTTTCTGATGCTGGAAGGATTTTGCGTCCTCTTATAGTTATTGAGAACTTGGCTAAGATTAAAGGGTCTAAAGTAGAAAATTATACCTTCCAATATCTTCTGGATGAAGGTATTATTGAGCTTATTGGAACTGAAGAAGAAGAAGACTGCCGTACTGCTTGGGGTATCACATATCTTTTGGCAGATATTAAGGATAGGCAACCATTAATGTATACACATTGTGAACTTGACATGTCCTTCTTACTAGGCTTAAGCTGTGGAATTATTCCCTTTGCTAATCATGATCATGCAAGAAGAGTTCTCTACCAGGCTCAAAAACATTCTCAACAAGCAATTGGTTTTTCCACAACAAATCCCCATATCAGAGTGGACACTTTGTCTCATCAATTGTTCTACCCCCAAAAGCCACTTTTCAGAACAATGACTTCTGACAGTCTTGGAAACCCTAGATATTTAATAGGTCATAATCGAGTACTGCCAAAGCCACAGTTCTTCAATGGCCAGAATGCTATTGTAGCGGTCAATGTTCATCTAGGATACAATCAAGAAGATTCCTTGGTAATGAACCGCGCCTCTTTAGAGCGTGGTATGTTTCGATCCGAGCATATCAGAAGTTACAAGACTGAGGTTGACAACAAGGAACTTTTGGATAAGAAGCGGAAGTTGGAGGATTGTGTGAACTTTGGAAAGATACAGAGTAAGATTGGACGTGTTGACAGCCTTGACGATGATGGCTTTCCTTTCATTGGTGCTAGTCTGCAGAGTGGAGACATTGTTATTGGTAGATGTGCAGAATCAGGTGCTGATCATAGTATCAAGTTAAAGCACACTGAAAGAGGTATGGTGCAGAAAGTTGTATTATCTTCTAACGATGAAGGAAAGAATTTTGCTGTGGTGTCTCTGAGACAGGTAAATCTACTTTCTTGCATTTTAATGCAATACAGACATCAGTTCATCATGCCCTATCACTGGAAATTTACTTATGCATGTAAGGTATATACATGTGGACTACTGTTTGATATATTGGAGATCATGGATGATTTGCAACCAGACAATAAAATGTTCATTTGAGTTGCTACCTGCTGTATACAAATCGTAACCATCAGATTATGTTGGGAACTTAGACTTATGCCTTCATGTAGCCGCTTCATTATTGTGGGAGAACGAATTGGTAGCGCTAGCTTATGCATTTGTGGTGTTTTTTGCTTCCCAGTAGGTTCAGTTCAGATACATTCAGTGTATATATAGTTGGAACAATTGAGAATTTGTTTAGTGGAACCTTCTTGCTGCTATGCTTTATATGGATTTGAAACAATGAATTAAAAGGTTTTCATATCCTAATTTTGAAATTTTTAGGCAAGGTTCATTCACATATAAATATTAGCCAAGGTTCTTGAGGTCGTTTTGGTGCTATAGCAACTCTTTATCTTCATTTGTATCTTGGTGACAACTCTTTGGAATTCCTTTTGCGAGCTTGTCTCTACCATCATCATCAAAACCAATTATATCGTCAAACAAGAATTATCCTGATTTTTCCAATGTGTTCCTGGCTCTGCAGATTCGTTCTCCATGTCTGGGGGATAAGTTTTCAAGTATGCATGGACAGAAGGGAGTCCTAGGCTTTCTGGAGGCACAAGAGAATTTCCCTTTCACAATTCAGGGAATAGTTCCTGATATTGTTATTAACCCACATGCATTTCCTTCACGACAAACTCCTGGTCAATTATTAGAGGCAGCTTTGGGAAAGGGAATTGCCTGTGGTGGCTCAATGAGATATGCCACACCTTTCTGCACTCCCTCTGTTGATGCCATTACAGACCAACTTCATAGGTGATGATGCTTCTTAATGTCAGTATGCAGTGTATCTGGTGTTGTATTGCAAATAATTGTCCAAAATCACTTAGAAATAAGAGGCCAGAAAAGGGTTATTCTTTCCACTTTGAGTAGCATGGGTATTTATGTGATAAAGGCATGACATGTTTCCCCAACTATAGATCGTTTCTTAAAATTGTTTCCCCCTTTTGGCATTGCATTTGGTTCTTCTGTATGATTTAAAGATTGAAATTCTATATAATATGCACAACAGGGCAGGGTTTTCAAGATGGGGAAACGAGAGAGTTTATGATGGTCGAACTGGTGAAGTGGTCCAGTCTCTCATATTTATGGGACCTACGTTCTATCAGCGACTGATCCACATGGCTGAAGACAAGGTAAAATTCCGCAACACTGGTCCAGTCCACCCACTTACTAGACAGCCTGTTGCAGACCGTAAACGATTTGGTGGCATCAAGTTTGGTGAGATGGAGCGTGACTGCCTCATAGCTCACGGTGCATCCGCAAATCTGCATGAGCGTCTTTTCACTCTAAGTGATTCTTCCCAGATGCATATTTGCCAGAGATGCCAGAACATGGCAAATGTAATTCAAAGAGCAGTTCCAGGTGGCCGGAAGATCAGAGGCCCCTATTGCCGCTCTTGTGAATCTGCTGATGACATTGTTCGGGTCAATGTACCATATGGGGCTAAGCTTTTGTGCCAAGAGCTTTTCAGTATGGGTATAAGTTTGAAGTTCGAAACCCGTCTATGTTGAGCAAATCTGGATCTTTCCCATAACTAACTTCAACTTGTAGCTGTGTTTTTTGCGTATATGTCAGCCGCATGATGTTTTGATTTTATATTCAGTTGTCTTTTGGTGTTGAAACTGTTATGTATAGAAGTTCTTCCCTGTTCTTTTGTTTGTAGATGGTCCAACGGCCATTGATGTAGCCTGGCTTGGCTTCATTTTCGTAAAACAGAAAACCTCAAAACTCCAACTTGACAGATGATGATTAAATTTGTTTTCTCGTCCAGTAATCAGGCTGGTGAAAGGAGGCCGACTCTTGGGTACTTAGCCCATGATCCTGTACAAGAAGCTCTTATACTTTATTTGTTGCATTATTATTAGACAAACTAAAGCATCGTATTCTGGTCAAAGTAAAAGCAGTGGAAAACAGGAAATGCCTAAATATGGAAACAACATCTGTCATGGTCAAAAGAATAAAGCTCCTGAAACTATATCAATCCGGTTGGTCAACCCCAAGTCAAAAGGAACAAAAGAAAAGACCCACCAGATAGTCTGAGACAGAGACACGTCCCCTCTCCTCTCAACTCATCTGTCCCATTCTCCACGTCTCTCTCTCCTCTTCTTCTATAATAAACTAATCCCAAAACGTCAAATAAAAATCCTGCCTTTTCTCTGGTTTTCTCTAGAGTCTAGACCATCTCAGTTCTCTTCCTCGCGAGACACAGCGTGAGCAAGAAAAACCGTCCATGCAACACAAAGACTAGGAAGTCTTTCCTCTAAAGTATAAAAAAGGCTTCTTTTTCTTGGATTCTTATCAAAGTTATCAAGCTTTTGGCTTTGTGGGAATAAGAGCTCCGAGGATTACCCTGGAGGAATAACTGTTTGGCAGCCATGAACTTGAAGACTGGTTCTGGATGTGACGGTTTTCCCTTTCTCCTCGACAACGTTGCAGGTTCTGATTCATCAATTGTTGGATTTCAGGTGCTATGCTAGCTTTCACTTGGTCTCGTTGCGTTCGGTTTTCGACGAAACGTTTTAGATGTTTAATTCTTTGCCATCGTTATATGTTTTATCTGCAACCGATGTGTATTTTTCATGTGCATAGTAAAGGTATTGATGTTTATTCTGAAAGGTTTTGGGATTGGATAGAGACAAGAATCGCAGTTAAATTGTTTTTAGCGGGGTTGAACTTGACTATGTGTCCGAAATTTACTGGTTGGCTGTTAATACTTCTTCTTCTTCTTTGACCCATTTTTTGGTTTCTGATATTCTTCTGACTGAAAAAGGTTATGTCCTTGATCTGAAATATGAGTTTTGATTATTTTCGTGATATCCAATTTTCGTGGTGTGTTTTGTGAAGATTGTTGCTTGAGACAATCCAAAAGTTTAACACGACTGCTTATAACTGCTAGTCTAGGGAAGCTTCTGTCAAGTTACCATCAGGAACACTTGAAAGTGGTTTCGCTGGCACAGTGGTGAACCAACAAGGCGTAGAGTATTATGTACATCAACCCGAGAACTGTATGGAGAATGTAACTGATGTGTATAGTTGGAGGAAGTATGGTCAGAAGCCGATGAAAGGTTCTTATTGTTCGAGAAGTTACTACAGGTGCACACATTTCAGTTGCCATGCAAAGAAAAAAGTTCGACATTGTGATCACTCCCATCGTATCATTGATGTCATTTATATTGGCCAGCATAATCATGGTCCCCCTCAAGAAAAATGCAACAGGTCTAGAGGGTTTATATCATCCTCTAAGAATAAGATTGTCCTAGGTGGTGACAGTGGCAACCCTGCCGTTGAAATGTCAGATGGTTCAATTACGTCAATGTGTGTTGCAGCAGATGCTAAGCGATCGTTTTTCTGTATGCCTGAATCAGAACAACCAAGTTCAAGCAGTTCGAATGGCAGTGTTGTTAAGGTTGAGGAGCAAGAACCAGAGTTCAAACAATCGTAAGTTATTCCAAGGACTTGGTTCTCTTCACAACTTTCTTTGTTTGGTTTTATATTCAATTTTATTGATCAACGTTATTATTATGTCCCAGAATCTGTTCAAATAGGGAAGGGTCCAACCAAAGTGGAACCTGTGGGCTTGCGGGCAGTAAGATTAGGAAGAAGCTTGGTGCTGAAATAGGACCAGGAAACAGGCATGTCTTTTAGCCTTTTAGTCCTCATCCTCTCTCCTCTTTTTGTAGTCTTTTTGATCTGTCAATTAACAGTTGATCCGAAACAGGGAAAAAGAAAGAAAATATGTATGTCCAGCAATCAACTTGAACACATATAAGGATCCTAAAATTGGTATGCAAACTGGTGCTGATGAGGGCAATTCAAATGATGGTTTTAGGTGGCGCAAATATGGTCAAAAAACCATGAAGGGCAATTCTCAGTTGAGGTAGATGCTTTCTAATATTTACCTTTGCACTTGTTGGACAATTCTTCTACCAGTTGATAACACTTGAAACCTGCTACAGTGCAATGAGGACTACTTTCTGTTAGTACATTGGGAAGTAGAAATACAAACTTCACCCCATGCACCTATCAAGATTCCAACCCTGGTACATTAGGAACTGCCATCAAGCCAAGCCCCTAGAGGACTACTTCCCTCGAGTGTGCAAATTTTTAGGCTATGCATCTGCATTTTCATGCATGACAATGATTTATATTCTGAGACTGAGCTTCAAGCACATTAATTGTGCTTTCTTATTATTAAATTTCATTTTCACCATTAAAATCTGAATGTTCTATGGAAAGCGGCTCAAAATCTCTGTTGAATTGTTCCACTGACTGTTCATTGTGATCATCATCTTCTGCTTCGGTTACAAGTCCTTTGATAGAATCCCATAAACAAATAAGGAAAAATATGTATATTGCTATAGATTTCCGTATAGGAATACAAATGATAACTGGTTTCGAGGACCAGAAAACCTCCAGCCTTAGGCTCACTCACACTCCACAGTATACTCAATACCTCGCTCTTCCCATCTATTGCTTATTTATACTAAGAATTCTGTTAGGAGTAACAGAATTCGGTTAGCTCCTCATATATATATATATTTATATATTTACTATATCTGTAAATATTATTCTAAGTGTCCTGGGTCTAACATCCTTTTCATTTCTGCTGATAACCAAATGTCCTTACTTTTATTTCCATCAGTTTCTGTCACAATTTGTGGTTCTAACTTTGATCTAGCATTTGTGAATATTAGGAGCTATTACAGATGCACATCTACAGGATGCCCTGCCCGTAAGCACGTTGAGACAACTGAAGATGATTCAAGAGGCGCCACAATCACATATTTGGGGAAGCACGACCATGACATTCCGCTACCTAAGAGACGGCGATGCCTGAAAGGTTGTCCAGGGCCCGTTTCCTCTGCTGACACCATCAGGGGCCCTGAAAGTTTACTTGGTCAAGGCTCTTCAACTGAGTGTTCAGCAGGCCAAGAGGATATGGATGAGGAGATCTTAGAACTTGGAGGTGAGAAGGCACTAGACTCAGCTCGAATACTTCTCAGCATAAGAATTGGAATCAGAGATTGCTGACAGTGACAGGATTTTTCTTGCTGTTCACTGAATCATTGGGCTCACAAATTCCCAATTTTCTCTGCTTTTAGTAAATAATGGAGTAGAATTGTTGCTTGTTTAGTAGATAAGATAGAGATGAATCAAAATGAGCATGTGAAAACCTACAGCAGTTACTACCATTTTCCTAGAAGATATGAATTACCAATCGCTTCTGATCTTAGGTCAGGTATGGGAGTGGCATCCCGTCAAATCATGCCCCTTTTTCGCGATTTAGAGTGATAGACACATAATATTTTATTTTATTAATTGAACCATCTATGTGGAGACATAATCATAGATAGTCATTTATTTTTTATGAAAATCAACATTCACACTCAAAGTCAAAGCATATTAATGTACATTGTCACCAATAATTTTATCCCCCACCTTTTTTTTGGGCTGTTAACTGTTCCCTCATTTTTCTTCTTGCATTCCTTACTATCGTTAAAACCTGTGAATTTGTTATTAATCTGCACTCATCTTTCTCCAATATTGATCTACCTCTGTAAGCTTGCTCCTTTTTGGAGAGAGCTTTGTAGGGGATATTTTGGTCCCTCCTCTATACCTTTAACTCTTCTATTTATGGTAACTGTAGCTTTACCTTTGTCAAAGTTATTCTTTTCATTCAGACATATTTGCCACTCAAACCAGCAATCATATTTGCCTCCACCCCCGCATCTTTAGACATAACTTAAATACCTCTAATCCCTCCTTTAAACTCAACCTACACTCCCTTATCCCCCCACAACAATATGGTGAAAGAAGACTTGGAATCAGGTGCTAGAAGGAAATGTTTAACTTTCTCTGCACTTTTGTCCTCTTAAGGTTGAAAATGGGAGGGTTATAGTATCCTCGGACCTAAAAACTCTTAAAAAGGGGGTCAAATCATGGGAGAACTCCCTGGTTGGGTCCTTTCGGGACAAGAGACCTGTCTTTCTTGCAATTCAAAAACAAGCTACATCAGCTTAGAAAAATAAAGGATTAATAGAGGTGCTTATTGTAGATGATAAGATATTATGTTCATTTTCTCCTCTAAAGCTCAGGCTCTCAAAAAGATGGTCCATGGCATATTTTCAACTTTCCTCTCTTCTTACAACTTTAGTAGCTAGGATTTCAATTTGAGCCCAACAGGCATAGAGTTATTCCTATATGGGTGAATTTGCTCAATGTTCCCCTTGAATATTGAATAACTAAAGGGATGAGTATCATTGTTAGTTTCCTAGGTAAACCTCTTTGCTTAGATGAAAATACAGCAAAAAGAAAAAGGCTAGGATATGCTAGATTGTGTGTTAACATGGAGATTTCAAAGGATCTACCTGAATGTATCCCTATTATGAGGTTGGGACATGATGGAGCACTTTTTGAAGGTAATGTGTACATCCATTACCAATGGAAACCCTCTCTTAGTTCCTAAGGTAAAAAATGGATACCATAGGGTTTTCCAAAGAGGTGATTATGAGGAATTATCAAGAGAAAGGAAAACTAATACAGGCTAAGAGTCAACCTCCACTTTAGAGGGGCCAGCTCCTTCCTCTACGACAGAGAAAAAAACAAGCTAAAATTTTAGTAACTAATGTTAGGGAGTCACATTTAATGAAAGAGCATATGAATTTGAATGTAAAGGGACAAAATTCTACATTAAATATTGAGGGGAAAACTACAATGATTCAAACTAACTCTCCTTTTGTGAAAGCAAAGAAGATGTTACTTTAATTGAGGAATTTCAATTAGTGATCAAAAGGAAATCCAAGAGAAGCAAAGGCAAAGGCTCCATTAAACTCACTGATTAATGATATTATTACGTGGAATGTAAAGAGAATCAATTGCCCTAATAAACTAACAGCTTTTAGGGATTTTGTTTTTAATACCAAGCCATCTATTATTGCTTTTAAAAAAACTAAAATTAGATATGAGAATCTTAAGATGCTGAATAAACTGGGTACTCGGTGGAAATTTATTTATAATCACCGATGTGACCCTACTTTTGTGGATATTGAAGTTTTTGAGATAGAAATGAAGGTAATTTACTTGAAATGGAGATTTACTTAGGGTAAGATTGAGATTTTCTCTTCAGTTATCTATGGTGCAAAGCATGCTTTTCAAAGAAAGGAGTTATGGAACAACCTACTAGAATTTCATAAAAGGGTGAGTAGGCCTTAGTTATAAAGTGGAGATTTCAATTCAACTCTATTCAAAACTAAATAAGATGGTCACTTCAGTTTGAAAATTTTCTCCTCTGATTGCAGTGACAAGGAAGCTAGGCATTTTTGATATAAAGTTTTAGGGTCACTACTACACATGGACATGTAAGTAATGTGGAAAATGGTCATTAAGAATAAAATTGGATCGGTCCTTAGTTAATCATGACTGGATAACCCAATTTCCTAAAAGTGCGACAACCTTTATGGATCATTTATTATCATATCACTCCATAATCCGGGTGGAGAATCTCTTCCAGAAATCTAAAAGAAGAGGTCCTTTTAGGTTCAATAACTTCCTAATAGAGGATAGTGGCTTTTAAAAAATTCTTCAAAGGGGATTAGAGTCACCAACAAAGGGCAAAACTTAATATATTTGTGTCTAATGACTTAAGGCAACTAAATCAGAAATGAAAGATCTAATGATTAAAAAAGGCACTACCACACAACAAGTTGTTGATAGGGCTAAGGAGTAGCTCACACTTATACAAGGGGAGATAGCTAAGAATCCTGGTAATGATCTACTTTTAAATAAGGAGAGTGAACTTCTAAGAGACTATTTTTTAGCTAGCAAAGATTACTTTAGCCTATTGGAAAAGAGAGCCAAAGCTAATTGGATAAAGGGGGTGTAGAAGGTGTATTGATTTCTTCTTCAACACTATTTTAGCTAGAAGTTGTGCTAATATAATCTATTCATTATTTATGCCTGATGATTCTATACTCTCTCAGCAAAATGATCTTCTTACTGAAGTTGAAAAGCATTTTAGGAGATTCTATGGTTACTCTTCCAATTCACCAGAATTCCTTTTGTTGCTCTCCTTTATTAAGAAGATGATTACCTAGGAGCAATTAGACTTAATCATTAAGCCTATTGGAGATAAATAAATACAAGTAGTCTTTCTAATGAATCCTAATAAAGTCCCAAGTCCAGATGGCCTCAATGGTTTCTTTTTTTCAAAAGACTTACCAGGATATTAGTCCCATGGTGAAGAGAGCTATAAAGGAATTCTTCTTTAGAGGTACTCTTCTTAAAGAGATAAATAGGACTCATATATGCATGATACCTAAGATTTCCAGTCCTACTTCTTTTGATGAATTCAACCCTATTACATTTTTGAACTTCCTTTATAAGGTGATTTCTAAAAGCCTATCAAATAGGCTGAAGATAATTTTGATTTCTCTTATCTCTGATAATCAAACTACCTTTATACAAGGCAAAATGATAGTGACAATGTCTCAATTGTTCAAGAGCTAATAAAACGATATCAGAGAAGGTGTATTGATTTCTTCTTTAATACTATTTTGTCTAGAAGTAGCGCTAATATAATCTTTGCATTATCCATGCGTAATGGTTCTATGCTCTCTCAACAAAATGATCTTCTTACTGAAGTTGAAAAGCATTTTAGGAGATTCTATAGTTACTCTTCCAATTCACCAGAATTCTTTTTGTTACTCTCCTTTATTAAGAAGAGGATTACCCACGACCAATCAGACTCAATCACTAATTGGAGATAAAGAAATATAAGAAAAGAAATACAAGTAGTCTTTCTAATGAATCCTAGTAAAGCCCCAGGTCTAAATGGCTTCAATGGTTTCTTTTTTTAAAAGACTTGGCAGGATATTGGTCCCATGGTGAAGAGGGCTATAAAGGAATTCTTCTTTAAAGGTGCTCTTCTTAAAGAGATAAATAGGACTCATATATGCATGATACGTAAGATTTATAACCCTACTTCTTTTGAGGACTTCAACCCTATTACATGTTCAAACTTCTTTTACAATGTGATTTCTAAAAGCCTATCAAATAGGTTGAAGACAGTTTTGATTTCTCTTATCTCTGATAATCAAACTACCTTTATGCAAGGCAAAATGATTGGTGGCAATGTCTCAATTGTTCAAGCGCTAATAAAATGATATCAGAGGAAAAACTATCCCCTAATTGTTTCATTAAAGTTGATTTTAGGAAGACTTTTGATTATGTTGAATGGGGTTTTATATTACAAACCTTGGAGACTCTGGGATTCCCTATAGTTTTTATCAAATGGATTCAGGCATGAATCACTTCCTCCTCCTTCTCAATGTTGATTAATGGTGTGCCCACTAGAATATTTAGGAGTGCTAAAGGCCTAAGACAAGGGGATCCTCTATCTCCTTATCATTTTAATCTCTATATAAAGGTACTTACACATATGCTTATTCACAATATAAGGAAGAACAGACTCTTTATGTTCCATAGCAAATGTAAAAATATGGGGCTTATTAACTTATGCTTTGCAAATGACCTTTTACTCTTCTCTAAGGCTTACTATAAATTAGTGGAACTACTTAACTCTACTCTGCTTGCTTTTAAAAATCTCTCAGGGTTGGAAATAAATTTCCAAAAGAGTAACTTCATCTTGGCATCTAGTTCCAATGGGTTGGAGGATAGTATATCCCAAATCACGGATACAATTCACATAATGTTATCCTAAGATACAAAGAAGACTAAATATGTGGGCTAATAAGACTATCTCTTTTAGAGGCAGATTATAACTTATAAAGTTAGCGTTAAATTCTTTACATATATACTAGTCCTCTAATATGTTTCTAGCAAAAGGAGTTATTAAGACCTTGGAGATATCATTTAAAATATTCCTTTAGGAAAACCTAAATTCTGAACCATGCCAAACTAAAGTGGTTTCAGGTTTGTAAGAGAAAGGAGGGTGGGTTGGGGTTAATCTCTATGGGTAGTACTAATAGAGTTATGTTGATCAAAAAGCTATAGAATATCTTGTTAGAGAAGGAATCACTATGGATCAAGTGGCTTCATGCTTACATCCTTAAAGTGAAAAACATTTGGGCCATTCCTATTAAAACTTACTTCTTTTGGTTCCTGACTCAAATTCTTAAGCTAAAGTCCTTATCGAAACCAATTGTGCTTTGCAAGATTGGAAATGGAGAAAGGGCCTCTCTTTGGTTTGATAATTGGACAGACAGAGGCCCCCTTATCAAAATACCTCTCAAGTTGTGCTTTATTGGAATTCATTTCCTGTCCATTCTAAGGTTAACTCTATCCTAACAGGAGGGCAATGGAGTAATATCCTTTCAGAGTTGTAGTATCTCACCTCCTACTTATTTACCTAATCTTGGAAGAAAGGATGCTTATCAATGTCTCTACCAACTTCCAAGTATTTTTTTTCTCCTCAAGATTCAAGGATTAGATGAATTAGAATAATTCAAAGGTTGAACGGTTCCCTATTGTATAGCATCTTTCTCCCATTCCCAGATACTCTCTCACTATATGGTTGGCAACTCTAAATAAATTAAGTATGCTAGACATAATTCGCTACCTAGCTACTGAACCTAAATCCATCCTATGTGGAGGAGAGGAGGAGTTTAGAGATCATCTTTTCTTCCTTTGTGAACTTTCTCAATTTATTTGGAGAAGAATACATGATCTGTGCTTACTATCTAACATGAGGAGTAAGTTTATGGAAGTTTTTAATTGGCTCCTAAAATTGAAAAATATCACTACATCCAGTAAGGTGGTATATATCATCTCCTTCGTCTTAACTACTAATAAGATATGACGAGAGAGAAACCTAAGGAGATTTCATAACAAGGTTCATACTAAGGAAGAGATTATGTTCTCCCCATTTTTTGGAACTAGGGAGAAATTAGTATATATATGAAGATTAGACAGAGTTTTTCCTAATATAGCAGCCTCATAGAGAATCAACTAAAAGCATATTTTTTATAAATTGTAAATTATATTTATCAAAAAGAGATATATACATCCATATTTGGGGCATACCCCAATCAACAAAATTAGGACAAAATAAAACCCATTAATTTCCCTTACACCCATAATGAGGTTAGGACACTTTATTTTGTTTATAACATCTTATGAAACACTGGGGACAAAAACAATGAAAATATATCATCAGCTAACAGCTTGTCCTATGATAGTCAAAAAGCACCTGCAGCAGTAGGCTTTGGGCCGACTCCATTTAGCACCCAGCTCCAACCATCGGCGACAACATCCCTCACAAGGCTGCAGGCTCGTGGATGCCACTTGAAGTGGTGGGACGCTAGTTGCATGGCCCATGTAACCAACGACTACGTCCGGAAGAAAAATACATGGAGTTGTCATTAGACACCATCAACAATACCACTTAGGGAGGGGCCACCTGTCAAGCAGCCTGAAGTAAAAAGAGGAGCATTTTCAAAAAGATCAACGCAAATACAACAATTACAACATACACAATGAAAATCAAAAGGTGATTAACTCCGAGGGGTACAATTTATAGAGCAGCTTGTACACTACGATTTTAATCTTGGTAACAACATCAGCTTGTGTGTAGACAGCAACCTCCAACTGTACTGCATTACGGGTCTTCCAAATTATATAGACAGTACATAAAAGACCTAACCGTGCAGCTTTGCACCGGATAAGGGCTCCATTATAATCCAGTCATATACATTTGATGGCACGCAGAAGGGAAGACATTGCTCTTGTAATGCCCAGCCAACTTCGGATTGCTGTCCAAACAGCTTTAGTAAGGGGGCAGTTAAAGAAAAGGTGAGCCACCGATTCTGGTTCAAGGCCACATAGTATACAGGTTCTATCCATCTCCAAAAACATAAGATTGTCTTTAGTGGGCAATCTGTTTCTTAATCCAAGCCAAGCAATAAAGGAGTACTTGGGTGGGATATAGCGTTTCCAAATCAATGACATCCAAGGCTTACCCTTTTGTTTAATGCGCATCAAATCATATACTTTATGAGAGGACAAAAACCCATTCACACAATTTTGTTGTAACACCTCTACTGCCGTAGAGATACTTCCCAATTTGCTAACCAAAGTGTCACGTATGGCAGCTAGTTTCTTCACTAGGGCAGAATCAAGAGGATTGGGCTGCCATTCCCATATAGAAGCTCCCCTCAAATAGATGGCATGGATCCAGCGAACCCACAAAGAGTCCACTTCTGCATGTATGTTCTAGAGTGTTTTTGTCAACAAAGCAGAATTTCAGACTTTACATTGTTTTAACCCCAACTCCCTCTTCTCTAGGTAGACACATACTATCCTACGCCACTTTGTAATGCTTACCTCCCCACAGGAATAGTCGACAAAGTGAAGTGATCTTGTCAATGATGACTATTATTGGTAGGGGGAAAGCTTGTAGCCAAAAGGAGAGTACCCCCTGAATTACTGAATTGATCAATTCACACCTCCCGGCATAGGACAAACTCTTACCATTCTCTGTATGAACATAGCTTTCCACCTTTTCTAACAAACCCGAGTATTGGGCAACAGAAATTTTCATTGGGACTAAGGGCACCCCTAAATATCTAACCGGGAACTCACCAAGTGGGAACTCAACTGATTGTAATATAGTATCTCGCTCCTAACCCTATACGCCTCCAAGATATATGTTAGACTTGGTCATGTTAACATGCAGTCCAACCACCTCCTGTAGTTCCTTTAAACTGTCCACTAAAATCTGTATGGAAGTAATGTCACCTTTAGAAAGTAGCATAAAATCATTGGCGAAAGCGAAATTAGTAATAGCAAGCTGTTTGCATTTCAGATGGTCGTTGAACAAGGTGTTAGTTGTGCGCTTCTTTAGAACACGAGAAAGGTATTCCAAGCATAGCAGAAAAAGAATGGGTGACATTAGGTCACCTTGACGTAGCCCATGTTTGCCTTTGAACATACCATGTAAGTTACGATTAATCATGAGCGAAAAAGAGGATGTGGAAACACACTCCATAATCCAACAAATGAATTGTTCAAGAAAGCCTAGGTCGTGTAACATTTCAGCTAAAAAATCCCAAGATACCGTGTCATAGGCCTTGGTGATGTCAATTTTTAGCATACATATTGGTGAAATGCGTTTGCGACTATAGCCCCTCACAAGTTCCTGTGCAACGAAAACATTATCGAACATATTCCTACCTGAGATAAAGCCTGTTTGAGCTTGGTCAACTAGCTGTCCCACTACCGTGTTTAATCTCGCCGCCAGTATTTTGGTGATGATTTTATACACAACATTAAGGCAAGCTATCGGCCTAAAATCAGACACACTTGGTGAAGAGCTCTTTTTAGGAATAAGAGTAAGAACTGTGTGGTTGAGCTGCTTGAGCAATCTACCACTCACAAAAAATTTCTACACTGTCCTCACAATATCCTGCCCAACCCAACTCCATTGTTTTTTAAAGAAAGCAGCGGTGTAACCATCCGGACCTCTCAACAATAGTACTAGGAGCAACCAAGTTGGCATGCTCAGTAGGAGATAAAAGTGGCCTATATCGGATCACCTGCACATCCGCATGCCGTCTAGGAGAAGGAGAGGCCAAGAGATTCATGTAATATGTTAGGAGCCGATCTGTTACTTCCACCATTGATGAGGTCTCAGACCCATCTTCAATAATAAGATGAGTAACAACATTTATTTTAGCTTTCTTTCAGACAATGAAGTGGAAATAACTAGTGCTCCGATCTGCCTCCATTAAATGAGTACACTTTGCCTTTTGTTGAAAGAAACTTCTTTCTGCATCTTGGAGAAAAGTCGCTTGCTTCCACTTGTGATTAACCAGGTTTTTCAAGTCCTCATCACCAGGGGATTGAAGGAGGCCCTGGTAAGCTTGCTGAAAATTTTCCTGTGCTAATTTCACTTTAGTTGTGATGTGCCCAAAAGCTTCTCTGTTCAAGGCTTTCAAAGGTGCTTTAAGAGCCTTCAATTTGGTGCAAAGCGAGAATTGGGTTGTGCCATCAACAACCATCTTCCAAGTATCGGCAACAGTCTCCTGAAAAAGGGGGTGACTAATCCATATGTTAAAAATTTTGAACGGTGTATTACCGTGGGTCTGCTGGTGTTGAAAATCAATGATCATGGGACAGTGGTCCGAGTCAGCCAACATGGGCAGGAAGTGGACAAAGCAATATAAGTCCCGTGCTCCCCAAGCTGAATTGATCAGTGCACGATCCAATTTAGCCATCCAGTGATTTTTCTGCCAAGTGAAGAATTCACCTTTGTATGGAGCGTCTTCCAAACCAAGAGTCATCCGAAAGTCTTGGAGATCTTTAAGTAAATAGGCTGATAGAGGTCGGCTACCTCGCCTTTCACTTGCTAGGCACACACAGTTGAAGTCTTCTATAATTAGCCAAGGAGTCTGTTGATTCACATTCATCCCCAATAAAGTTTGCCATAGATCTCTTCTTTGGGTAACACTATATAAGCCATAAACGCATGAGATTAGAAAATTGTCTTGTGTTGTGTTACTTCGTACACCATAATAAATGAGATGCTCTCCTTCAGTTAAGATATTACAAGCACAATATAAAGGATCCCACGCTACAACCATTCCCCCCCCCCCCGGCCCCCGAAATGTGCTCAAAATTGTACCTGAAATCCCAACAGTAAATCTATTCCACATAAAGTTCTCCAATCCTCTTACATCAAGTTTAGTTTCCAATAAACACATAAATTGACATTTGTGTTGCCTAGTTAGAAGGCTAACACTGTGTTGTCTCGAGGGTTTATTCAACCCTCGGACATTCCAACATAAGAAGGTCATTTCATCAATGAGGAAGGGCCTACCCTTCCCTCATTCCTACGGGTATTAGCATTACCATCAGCTCTCTCAACATAATTCTGTTTCAAAGAGTTCCTTTCAGGTACTTTACGGTTTGCCACAGCCATACCTTTAAGTTCCTTTTGCCCCCTTTGTAGGTCAATACCTTTAGCACCCTTCACAGCCCTTCGAGTCAAAAAATCATAAGGTTCTTCCTCTGTCATGTCCGAAGCTGAAGTGGGAATTCTATTGGTAACAGGACCTTCTGGTGAAGGGGAATCATGGCTCTCTAAGTTCATCTTACCTTTTGACGTACCAACTCCCTTAGAACACTGCCCATCCTTGCTGTTAGGAATATCATTGTTTTCCTCCACAGCCGTAGTGAAGGTGGCCTTGACCTGGGTCACCATGTTCGGATCCACATCAAAAGGAGCCATAGTGCACTAATTGGCCCTATTTTGAACAGGAGTATCTTCAATTGGTCAGGTCTGCGCCTGCCTAATCTTCCTTGTGGTTTGTCTAGTCCCCTCTTGTTGACAACCTGCAATAGAAGAACCTGCAGGTTGCTTTGGCCTACCACTACTATTCAGCTTGCATTCCGATTGAAGATGGCTTGTTCTTCTGCAGGTATTACAAAAATATGGATAGGATTCATACACCACCAATTGTGTATAGCCTAGTCCCTCCGGCGGTTGAACTTGAAAGCTTGTTAATGGCGGCTTGGAGACATTCACTTCAACTAGCAATCGTGCATAACCAATTCTGGTTCGGTGACCCGTGATTTGGTCAGTGCAAATTGGTTTGCCTACCCGAGACCCAAGCTTCAAAAGAGCTTCCTCATGCCAAAAATTCAAAGGAACATTTGGTAGTTTAATCCAGATTGGAATTTTCAGAAACTCATCATTATTAAAAGCAAAGCCTTTATTCAACATCTTCAGCAATAAAGTTTTCCCATAGAGGGTGTATGGGCCACCCATCAAGATAGTAGTACGACCTTCTTCATTATCAAACCAAAAAATAAGCCAACCTTGATCATGTGGAAGTAGTCGATATTTCACACCCCATTGCGCTATCATCCCCTCAACAACTTTCATTCCCAGGAAGCGACCAGTAACATGACCTACCAAGCAGAAACCCAAAGCTTCCTCAATCGGTCGAAAATCTTCAGGTGTCATTTTGGCAACATCATCAACTTGTTTGTGAGCCAGCTGAATCCCTTGTGTCAACATCCGATTGTTCTTAAACACACCAGCATAGGATGGTTTGGCTTTAGAGGCTGGCTTTGACATTTTGTTAAGCATCTGGTGGAGGGTTTCTTCCTGCGAGCTACTAGAGCTGTCCGAGGAAGAAGATTCCTCATTCCCCTCACTTCCTTCTCTGTCATCTTCAGAAACTTCATTCCCCGTGGATGTAACATGAAACTCATCATTATTAAAAGCAAAGCCTTTATTCAACATCTTCAGCAATAAAGTTTTCTCATAGAGGGTGTATGGGCCACCCATCAAGATAGTAGTACGATCTTCTTCACTGTCAAACCAAAAAATAAGCCAACCTTGATCATATGGAAGTAGTCGGCATTTTACACCCCATTGCGCTATCATCCCCTCAACAGCTTTTATTCCCTGGAAGCGACCGGTAAAACGACCAACCAAGCAGAAACCCCAAGCTTCCTCAATCAGTCGAAAATCTTCAGGTGTCATTTTGACAACATCATCAACTTGTTTGTGAGCCAGCTGAATCCCTTGTGTCAACATCTGATTGTTCTTAAACAGACCAGCATAGGATGGTTTGGCTTTAGAGACTGGCTTTGACATTTTGTCAAGCATCTGGTTGAGGGTTTCTTCCTGCGAGCTACTGGAGCTATCCGAGGAAGAAGATTCCTCATTCCCCTCACTTCCTTCACTGTCATCTTCAGAAACTTCATTCCCCTTGGATGTAACATCATCCCCGGGGTCTGCAATGTTATTAGCCACCAATGTCCCCTTAGCAGACGCAAAACCTTTGGTCCCTTTTTCGCCTAAGGCCTTGGACGATGATTGGGGCTCCAAAATGTTCTCCTTCGTAATGTCTCGACCACGTTGTTTTTTCTTACCCATCTTACCTTAGCTGGTGGCCGATGGGAGGCCCTGACCCAAGGTCGGCCAAGGGGACGCCCACGCTAGGTGCACACTAGCACCACAACCCACCAGTCGCCCAATATCAGGGAAAGCGTACAGGTGAACCAAAGGGAGTCAAGTTTTCACCGAAATATCGAAGCAGTATGCGCTACAGTAAGTGTGGAAATTCTTAGGTGAAATCTAACAATTACAAGGAACCCACAGGAGGGTGAGAGGAAACACCACCGTGAGCAAGCAACAGAAAATCAAAGCACAAGGGAGCAGCAAGGTGGATGAACCCAAGGAGGAAAATCCCTAGTGAGAGAAACTCTCCAACGCCCACTTACTAAAAGCATATTTTGATTATATAAGGAAGAGAGTCCAACCAACAGCAATTAAAGTGAAGAAATTCTATTATTTGAAGAAGAATTGAGCTATCCATAAAGGGGTTATGATCTCTTCTTTAGAGGATATGATGTAACACCCCACTCCTATCTGACACATGCACTTGCGCCCTTCGGTCACATGTGCACATGCGTAACAAAAATGATGTGTTAACTATCACACTTTCACTTTATTACATGGCATCATAATTAAAATCACAAATCACACATTTACTAAAATCCAAAATTTCCTCATTTTATGTCATAACCATAATGTACATTGTAGCTTAACGTTCAACATCCAAGTTTATATAACACCATCCCTATGAGCATAACAACTTAGTTTACATAGTATACTACAAACTTGAGGAATAACAAAAGATGAGAACAGACTAAGTCTTCAATTCCCAGCTGACCGACCTTTGAGCTATATCTGATCATCAAAGTTACACAAAAATATGCTTCTATGAAGTCTTAGAAGCTAGGTCGTCTCACTCTCAAACCTGAAATTGTCAATGGTGCAATTTTAATGAGTTTTGCGAACTCAGTAGAGTAACCATCCTCGATGGTTCACTCATGTTATAAAACTCAATCAATCATAAACATATTGTC
>JANKOD010000008.1:14383186-14398267 GCA_026284645.1 Erythroxylum acuminatum | reverse complement strand
CTCTTCCTTGATGTTTCAAATGTCTTCTTTAAAGACTTAACAACATGAATTAACAACATGAATTCTTAAACTTGACACACCTAAGCTTTAATATTCCTAGCAAATTTTCGTTGGTTCACCTCTCCTCCAACAACAAAGTCTCTTCTTTCCTTCTAATCATTCTTCAAATCACCATTATTAAGCAAGAAAGATAAAACCCTAACAAGAAAATCAAAGAATTTCGAAATCCCATACCATATAGGAAACCCACGAATTTCTTCTTCTATCTCCTTCTTCTCCATCTTCTCTTCTTCTTCCTCTTCTTCTTCTTCTTCTTCTTCTTCTTCTCCTTCCCCTTCCTCTCACATAGCCGAAACTCACTATTCTTCTTCTCTTTGGCCGAAAGTCTCCTTTCTTTTCTCTTCTCTTAGGTGAGTTTCGGTGGTCTCCTCTCTAAAGCCTTAAGAAAACAAACTATTTTAACTTAAAACCTATACCTAAAACGACAAAGCCTTATGTTCTAGAATTTTCGTCCAACACTAAAAGCCATACGACACTTCTTCATGCTTTCCTTTCTATTTAATTTGTTTTGTTGTTTAAGCTTCCTTTACAAGCTTTCTAACTTAACTAACTTATTCTTTAACCTAATACTTAACCTAATACTTAAGCCCAACCCAAAACTACCTTTCCCTTCTTAATATTTTACAATTTCGTGGGCTCCCATTTAAAAGCCATTTAAAAGCCCAATTGCTTCCTTTCTTTTTCATTTAATTCACTTTAAAAACCCTAGCCCACTTGTTTGCTTTCCCCATCATTTAAATGACATTCCAAAGGGCTAAAAGCCCAAAACACATATATAAACCTCCTTTTTTATTTAACTCTAACAACTTATCCAAAATTCTAATTCTAACTAATCCCTTCAATTAATTCTATATTTTGAGTTATAAACCCCAATTTAATCTAACTAAAATGAACATTAAGAAACTAATCCTCAGAATAAGTAAAACAAGCTTAATGCAAACCGGGGCCCAACACACTCGATCTTTCAGTCACTTATTTAGTCATTCACTTTCTTAACTGATTACTCAATATATATATATATATATATCTCAGATTACTCACAATTTTCTACATCCTGTGTTGATAACACCAATGCCAGATCATATTTATATTTCTAAGCATACTCTCATAGAACACATTATGGATCTGTGACATCTTTGATAGTAATATTAACTTACAAGTCAATGGTTCGGTTCTTAATAACTTTATATAGACCAATACAACTTAAGCTTGGTTGCTTCTTTATCATAACCTGAGCACATCTTACACTTAATCTAAGCACACCTTGGGAATGTGTTACTCTTAGAAACAATTCATCTTTCGCTTCATAGTTCACATCTCTATAGTGTTAGTACACTTAATTCTTATGCTAGATCGTAACTCTCGTCACCTTAATCAATCAACCACTTTGGTTCTAATTTCATCTTCTTAGGATCATAACAATTTCTGTTTTCACTACATTTTGCTTGTACACTTTAATCTCATCATTCCCACTTATATCCTTATCTTCCTCAAACAATCCATGGTCATACATTTACATCTATATCACATTCGGGGATATATCACCACAATGCCATACACTGCATCCCCCCTACAAATACTTTGAATCATTATCTGTCATATTTACCCATATACTATTTCTCATTTCCATTTATCCACAACATTCATTTTCTCATATCATGAAAGAGTATCATTTTGCTAACTAATTTGATCAGCTCAAACTCTTAACAATTGCTCTTGTGTGTGACTCATACACATGCGACTCAGACTAGGGATCAGTCGCTACTGCATGCTAAGACACGTGCACAATGCATGTACCTTGAGACATAATTTGAAAACGCCTATGTAAGATAGTAATTCTGGCGCTCTGATACCACCTATGTTGGATCCCGCTTGTTTCCATAATCCAACTCTTGCTCTGATACCACTCATGTTGGATCCCGCTTGTTTCCGGATTCCAACGCTTGCGAAATCATGAAACGTGAGCATCTTACCCTAAAGGGTTATTGCATTAAATAAGAGTTTTATTTACATCATAAATAAGAGTTTTACAAAGCTTTAATGGCATTTCCAAGCCACATTACATCATCAATATCAAAATCCAATATACAAAGGATGCAAAGCCCAATAATTCTCGAAATACAACTGAAGCCTTGTTTTACATAAACTACTCCAAAACAAAACAAAACATGCAAATTCGAAGTAATGTCTTCACTTTCTTTTCCTCTGTCTCTTGTTCATCACCTGAATAGGGGAAGGAGACGGGGTGAGCTTGAAAGCTTGTGGGTAACAAGTTTATAATGAAGAAAGAAGCAAAATCTTGAAAATGTACATTTGTTATAGAAAATTCATATTGCTTTCATAAAGTACAGGTTTTTCAAAAACTCATCATGTAATCCAATTCCAAAAATCATGTATGCATCAACTTGTTCACAAATCATAAACACATAAGCACATCAGAAATGGTTTGGGTAGTCCGTAACAGAACGTACTACACATTTTCCCTAAGGGTCCTGTGTAGCCGTGAGCAGAACGTACTATCGCAATCCCACAAAAATGGTTTTGCGTAGCTGTGAACTTGGGGAGTCCGTGAAGGAGCTCCATGTCACTAGCGGGCAGGCGGGACAAGCCTTTAGACAAGTGCACTTGACATACAGAATGGACCAATCCAAACCCACATAACATGTAATTCATGACTTGAAAACAGATTGCCCAAATGGCAACATTTCGGAAACTTTTTTTTCATGAACATGCAATTTTTCAAAAATCCTTTCATTTAACAATTCACAATTCATCATCAACATTCATACACTAAAACATGTAGCAATTTCACAAATCATTCAAAAGCAATAATGAAATATTTATGAAGCCATTGAAATCATTTTATTCTCTTGATTCAAAAGAAAATATTTATGGCTCATTATTCAAATTATAAACATGAAACCCACCTTAATTTCCTTGCTTGACAACCTTGCTCAAAAAGCCTTTACTCTTGCTCCTCTTGCCTCTCTTGATTTTCTTTATCAAAGACAAAATTTCCATTCAATAGGGATTCCAATTGAGAAACCCATAAGACATAATCACTAAAATTGATCCTAGAATTCTTAAACCCATACATTTCTTAAGCTATATAAACCAAGACCCTTTCAAAATTTCAAAATATTTAGATCAAACTTTCCTTGAATCTTCACCAAATGAAGAGTTTGTTGGCTCTAATGGAAGCTCTCATCCTCCTCTTCCTTTTTCCTTCTTGAATAAATTTCAAAATCCCTCTTGAAAACTAAGAAAAATCAAAACCTAGCATGGCTTTCTTTCTTTTCTCCTCTTCTCCACCGAACTCTCTCCTTCTTCTCTCTTCTCTTTGTTTCTTCTCTCCCAATTTTCGTTCTTGCTTCTTCCTTAAAAGCCAAACAACCCTTCTTATTACAATTTTGCCATTAATGAGTGAACAATGTCCAATTTACCCTTACATATATGCCTTGTAACTTAAATGCTTAAGTGATCTTCCCAAAAAGCCCTCATACATATACACTCTTGCTACTTAATTCAACTAATCCATATTTTAAGAATCCTACCAACATCAACATAGTAATTAACTCCAAATAAAATTATTAATCTAGCAAGACCTCAAAATTTATTTAAATCATGCTTAACTCCTTCTGAAATCAAGATCTTTTTCTAATCATGCAATTGAAGGAATTTGATAGCACTTCCTTCTATAAAAATGTTCCTTCTTGTCTTAATTTTCTAATGACATCAAAATCATTCAATTTGGTTCAGTAATCTGAAAGTTATACACCAAACATTTCGGACGATTCTTATGCTGAAACAATATTATGCACTCAAATTGCATCCCAAAATTGAAATTCTTAGAGACTAAATTAAAACTCGGTTCCACCAGAACATTTTTATCCCTATTTCTCTAGTTTAATCCAAATCAAGAATCATCTCATTTGGATAACTATAGCAAAGGTTATGGCTAAAACACCGAAGCATACTCAATGAACATGTTTCAATTACATTTTCCAACTTTTAACTTCCACCATTTTTATATATAATAATTCTAATTTCCAAGAAAAATTTGGGGTCCAACACATGAGCATGAAAATGCATTTTTCTTAATCTCTCATTGATCTCACATGTACCGAATTTTAGGGTTCTAACCCGTAGTATGGGGACAGGATGTTACAAGAGTAATTGTTGCCATATGCTCCTTGATGGAATCATACAATCCATCCTCAAACTAGTGACATCGAAACTCCTCAGTAAGCACAGATTCAAGGGCATACTTATTGAGTCAGTTGAACTCCCGATTATACTCAGCAACTGATAAGTTTCTCTGCTTCAAATTTAAAAATTGCTTCCATTTATCCTTTTTGTACGCCTCTATCACATACTTAGCTTTAAATTCTTGGGCAAAGTAATCCCAAGTTAGAGGTACCGGCAGCTGAGGACTTCTCATAATGAACTTCCACCATTCATAAGCTGCTCCCTGCAGAAGGGAGACAGCACAGTGCACCATCTACTCTACTGGACAATTAATTTCATCCAATACCCTCTTCACCTTCTCAATCCAAAATTTTGCTCTTTCTTATTCCTCTAAAGATGCCCCAGTAAATTCCTTTGCTCCATACTTCTGCAACTGATCAATTGGAGCTTTGGGTGCTGTCATCCTATGCAACAATGTCATCATATCCTGGGACAACTTAATCAAAGCCTCTCCCTAAGCTGGGGAGGAGGTGGCATCCCAGCTTCTCCTCCATTGACCCCAGAGGGTCCAGATATTACCGGATGAGTTTGCTCCGGTTGATTGCTCTCAGCAACTTTGTCAACAGAATTGCGAGATCTGTCCATTGTAATTCTACAGACAAAACATGGGACACCGCATTAGGCCAAAATACAACTTATACACTCAATAGAAGCAATAGTTAAGCGCTGGTTAAACCAAAATCGCCTAAATCATGCTATGATACCAAAAAGATGTGACACCCTAATATCCCCTGGGAGGATATGTGGATGCCACACAAGACAATACAAACAATCTAAAACATTTCACAGAAGCATAGCATTCAAAAATAAACATTTCCAAAACATACGAAACATTTCACACATACTTTTCCATAATCTCAAACCAACATACAATACATAACATAATTTCATAAACCAGCCTGAATTAAGGTTATTACAATCCTTCAAACAGAAATCCAAAGTCATAAACAAGCCCAAAACAAACTTAAAATACATTTTGAGCCATACAAAACTCAGACTCCTTTGGTCATTGCAGTGGACTTGTCCAGTCCTTAAGTCCTTCTCTCTGAATCTACACGGGACAAATCCACCGTGCTAAGCATATAGCTTAGTAAGTAATAACTAATCCATACATAAACTGACAAATCATCACACTAAATCATGTAACAACATCAACATGCATTCAAAGATTTCTTCAACAGTAAGTCGGGCAGAAAGCATTTCAACAGAGTTTTATAAATAACGGAACTGCATAACACAAGAGGGTATAAACCCTTTAGAAGTAGAACATAATTTAATTTATGACAAAATCAAACAGATATTAGAGTACGAAATCAGATGACTACTAAATCCATATACAGAAGCGAGTAACAGGACTTATACAGAAGAGACCGAAGTGTCGCAAAAAAGATCGAAGTCTAGACACCGAAATGTCACTAACAGAAGACACCGAAGTGTCGATAACAGAAGACACCGAAGTGTCACAGAAGCAGCTGCAAACCCTTCTAGGCATACTTATTTACCCACAACTGGGACTCAACAGTTTAAAAAAAAAACAAATTCATTTCAGACATTTCATATGCAAAGCAAGTAGTCAATCATATTCACATGCAAGTAGCACTTCCAATGGTATAAACATGCATCAAACGCCTCGGATAATCATTGTCCGGTATTCAGAACACAATCAGCATAAATCAAATTCAACAAGCAGAACAAAGTAAGGTGTGACCATCTAAGATTACTCACCAAAAGCTCCTTTATTGTTTATTGCCTCGAAGTCCCAGCAATATCTAGAATCGATCGCTCTAAGGGTTCCTCTATAACATTTAACACATATACAAATCACTATTGTGCATCATTAAAAATTCATTTATTTATACTGAATATGTATGATACATGTTCATAACAAATTCTCGGGTATATGTTCTTACTAACTATTCCAGCTTTTTCTTGAAGCACCTCATTCGGGTCAACTTTGTATAATCAATAAGATCAAGAAAATGATGTATTTCTGTAACACTCTCTTCTAAACAATTATTCCTCTGTATCTTAAGTTTCTAATGATACTAAGATCATACAATTTGGTTTATTATTGAATGAGTTATGTTCTAAATACCATAGATTATGTACATTTGAAATTTTGGCTAATGTGTGATTATGCCTCCAAGTTATACACCTCATAACTCTCAATTTCAATATCCAAAAATTACAAACTTTATACTAATTTAAAACTAAGAGAATAATCTACAACTTTGGTGAAGACATCTCAGTCTAATTTAGCCTACACCAATACAGTTTATTCAATAATCTCGGGATATGATTTATGTCCCTGGTAGTGCTACAACCTAAGCCAAGACTCAATTTCATGCCAATTTTTAAAGTCTTAGAGACAGAATTAAAATTCAACTTCTTCAAGAAAGTTGTAGAAATATGTCTCAAGTTTAATCTGAATTAAGAATCAACTCATTTGAAACTCTACAGATCAAGATATAATCACAATACCGAAGCATGTTCAATGAAAATTCTCCAATTCATGACATTCTAGCACATTTCCTCACTTTCATCCAATCAATCTCTTTCAAATCAATTTAGATGGCTCTAAATTTTTATGGAGAGAAAGAACAATGTCTTAAGAGTCTATTGGTTCAAGTTTCAAGTCATTTTGAGGTCGGATGACAAAGTTATGGCTAAAAGAGTCAACAAAGTTCGGTTTTGGTGCAACTAGTCTTCTCTTCTCTCTCTAAAAACGCAAGTTTCCTCCTTCATCACCGAACCAGTTTTCCTCTTCTTCTTTCTCTCTTCTACTTAATCCCTCATCACAAACTTATACCCTTACATTTACTCCTTCATTTTTACACCCATGCAACTTATCTTATGCTAAAACAACTCAAAATGCAAAATTAGCTACAATTACCAAAACTAGAAATTTTTTACAACTATTCATCATCTTCAACCTTTGTCACATTCTCTCTATTGTAAATTTTTGTTTTTATGTTTAACAACAATCTTAAACAGAACCTATATCATGGTTTTCCACTCCCATTTACATTCAGCTCACTATCAAAAGCTTTAAAAATTCAAGATCACACAAACATCAAAACAACAATTATATTCACGTATTTCATCAAAGTTTCTGCACTTTTATTCTTTTTCTGCATTCTTTTTCACACTTTCAGCATCTTTTCTAACCCATTAATTACCACTGAAACTATTTCTTCCTACCACCACTCATGCATGTATCTATTTCCACGCACTACAACATCATCAACACAAATCCTTTACAAAGCCCACAACACTTTCGGTGGATGAATAAAGAGTAACAACACAAGATTCAGATTGAAGTTCTTACTTTGATATCAGAATCCAAAGCCAAATACACAACCAGAAGCAATTAGCTGATTCAGTGATGAGATGGATGAACAAGAAAAATTTTGGTGTTGATGTATACGGTGAAGAACAATGGTGGAGAAAACAACAATAGCTACAGTAATTTCTGTTTTAGTCTAAACATAACCACGTGCATGTATAACACCTCTCCACATGTCACCATGCATGTGAGCCATTTGTCACATCTATAGGCTGCCACATGTCTCAATATAATTGATCCATTATTTCAATATTTTTCCTACTCTAAAATACCCCCAAAATTTTAGAAATTTCCTAAAATTTACCAAAAATTTTGAAATAATAATAATAATCTTCAAATAAATTTTCAACACAAATAATTCACAATTCACATTTTAATCATGTCAATGAATTCATGTACAATTATTTTAATGTATCAAAAATAAATATTCACATGTGTGTGAATATACAATGATACATGAGCATGAAATTCACTTCTAATTTCTCACAATACACTCAATTCACTATTCTGGGGTCTAGCCCCGAACATGGGATGTTACATATGATTCCCTTCATAATCCCTCTTGAAGTTCTGTACACTTGTGTATTTGTGATATTTTTACTTATTGCTATGGATTGCATAACTTATCTAAAAGGATAAGAGGACTAAGATCCAAATCTAGAAAACTGCTCAATCAAGAGGTGATGAGACTCTTAACTGCTAAGCAGACTAGGAGACATGACTCTCTGCAAGGTCTAAGGGATTGGAATCCTTAATTTGATTCTTTTTTTTCTAGAGATTTCGAAAGGTTATTATGAGTGTATAACTAAGTAACGTTGTCTTGTTTTATTAGGTCTCTACGACCCCTTTTAAGAAGCTGGCTAAAGGCCTATCATTTTAGGAAACGTTATTTTTAACCATATGTCCTTACGTTTGTAAGACAAATCCCTTTATTCTCATCCGTCTATTAAAAAAGTTGATGGATGTGATCGGTGGAGTGTCTTGATTCGAGTGAAGCTACTTACCTCTAGCATGTGTTTTGATTGAGCTTGGAAAGAGACGAAACAACATGCAAAAGGTTAATGCTTTGTGGATGCTGAGAGGATAAGGTTTGAGACATGGAGAATTTATGAATGTTCACTCTAGTGATTAACATGCACTAAGTTTATTAACTCAGTACTATCAATTTGTTTGGTATTTGTATGATACCAAAGGTCCATAGTCAATTGTTAGTTCTTTACAAAGCATTTACTAGTTCTCTAATTATTCTAATGAAATCCTTTTTTAATTTTTCAAAACAAATATAGATGTATGACACAAACTAGTATAATACATAACTACTAAAATACGCATCCAGTACATACATGATAAGTGTAAATTGCATCGTGTTTTAGGGCATAGTTTGATATGTGTTTAGTTGTTAATTCAATCATTTAGTATGTGTTTAGGTTAGAATTGTATTAGTTTATTAATTATTTGTTTTTAAGTGTTTTATGGGTTAGTACAAGTCTTTGAGCTTAATTATTATATTTTTGAGATACTTTGATGTGTTTGCTAGTTTTTCAGGGTCAACATCAAAGAACAGTGAAGTTTTGAAGACATTCGGGCTGAAACAACAGCCCACGATCGTTGCATGTCATGCCACAATCGTGATAGAAGTGTCAGGCTACGATCGTGATAAAAGCGCCAGAGTTAGCTCACGATCGTGGCCTGCATGTCATGATCGTGACAGAAGGCTCAGATGTGGCCCACGATTGTGGCTTGCATCTGGCAGACCCGCAGATACTAAAAAAGGTCAAGTTTCGAGGAATTTTTTAGATTTTTCAAATTCTTGAAAAACCCTAAGGCTACTCAAAACACAAAACATATTTAAAAAACAAGAAAAAGAGGCAGAGGGGAGCTTTTGCATCAGCCACCTTGAGAAACCCTAGAGAGAATTCATCGAAAGATTAAGGAAGAGAAGAAGGAAGAGAGAAGAGGAGAAGAAGCTGACTCGACATACTTCCCAGATCAGGAGGTTTCCTGACATCACTGCCTTCTGTCCTCTATTTCGATTGTATTTCCTATTTATTTTCATTTTTATCATTGTATAGAATTGGAGTAAATAGTTGATGATAGAATCTAAAATGTCGAAGATGTTCTAAACTCAACTTCAGAGTTCTATTCTTGAATTAATGAAATCTGATTGTTTATGTGTTTATTGGATTTGTTGTGATTTAATTATACGATTGCAAAATTCAATAATAAACTAAAATGGTGAATTGAATGAAAAACGATTAAAATGGGAGAATGAGAGTTAGGTGATATAATAGAAATTAGAATTAAATCAAATCGATAAATTGTGTGAAGCGAGATCTTACATAAGTTTCCGATAACTTATTAGAGAACTTCATAACTAATTAGGGTTTTGGATAGGTTGTAAATTGAGAGATTGTGACCTCCATAATCTGATTAGGGTTTATGATTTAGGGTTGATAGTTATAACTCGAGATAAAGTAATCAACCTTAAGATTGTCTAAAACCAACAATCCAGTAATTTATGATCAGTTAGGTTTGCATTAAGAATAAGTAAAATTCTCTTTCTCTCAAATGGTAATTTCCTTAGATTGATTCTTGGGTGTGTTGCAATTACTTAGTAATTAGTATTTCGATGATTGATTCTTAATTTAATTTGATTGAATTGAATTGAATTTCGTTTTAGTTAGTTGCTTGTTGAATTTTTTGTATTTGTTTTTTACCTTAGATTTTAGGAGTAGATTATCCCTCCTCATGAAATCGACACCTTAGGTATTACGCTAACGAACCGTGCGCTTGTAGATTGTCGAGGGTTATTTATTAAAATTTACACACAACAAACACCCGAAAAATACACAATAAGAGATGAGTAATTATGTGATGAATAATTTTCTATTAAGCCAATAAAATGTATTTTTGTACTCTTCCTAAAAACTTATACTTCTATGCTTGCTTATTGCCTTGTACTAAAAAAAATTGATTAAAGCAGCACATTATAAGTATTTAACCTCTAGCCCAATAAACAGAGAAGCTAAGATTTGTTTTGAACATGCCGCACTTTTCCTCTGTTTTGTGCATGAAAAAATTCATAATAAATACAGAAACCAAGCAACAAACTCAATTCCCCTTGCTCAAGTTTCCTAAACAAATATTAAATTTTTGATAAAGTGAAACTCCTAAATAATCAAATCATGATGTAACCTTGCTAACTATCAATCATCTTCTTCTTTTTCACCCATAATGACTTTTTAGAAGATTTCTTGGAACTTCTCCCCTCATCCATTGTCAAAACTCAACAGTTATTTTTGGCAAGGAACTCACCTCCTATATGAAAAAGAAAGATAAACAACTTCCTTATATCGACGGGCTGAATAATGCCTAAGCTAGTTCTTTCGATAAATTACTTTGATCACATAACTAGATGAATGAGTTCTTCTTTAATGGGTTACTAATAATTGGCTTTTGCAATTATCGGAGCTATATTAATAATTGTTGAGAGATGTACTTGAATATTTTAATCATTCGTGGAGAAGTTTGTTAAAGATGATTAATTTATTTGGCTGGTGGTGAGTGGTAACTACTTATAAAAGTTTGGAACAAATTCGAGTGCTTCCACTCTTCTGTCAACTTGAATATGAATGACTTTCCTCCAGCTCTTCAACTTGGACAACGTATGGCGAGTTCCAGTCAACATCGAAAATAGTTTGGAGTTGTGAAACAATGGCGGGGCTGTATGTCCCGAACCCGACACCTGATGTTGTGTAGAAATAATCCCACACAAGATTGCTTGTTCCAATGTGGGCTCGCACATCACTAACTGCATATTTTCCGTGGTTGACCCTTGTGTACCCTGGATATAAGTTCCCTGTACAAGTGCCATTGCTCTTTGCGGGGCCCGTCACGTTGTAACCTGGAATCACGTAGTATTTGATCTCTACTTTTCCGGAACAGTTGTTGTACTTGGAAGATGCACATAAGACGTTGGAGTAGAGGAGAGACTTCAAATACTGATCTGTGCTGTCGATAAAATGTGCCCAGTATGCTACTATTATCTTTACTTTTGCGTGCTTGGAGAAGACCACCTATCCCAAGTCATTAGAAATAAAATGGTGACAAGAACAAAAGCCGCAGACCCTAAATTTAACACCTGTACAATAAAAGTAAGGCACAACATCCCAAAATGACTAATAGAATGCCTTCAGGACATTACCAATTGCTAAGTAGCTCACAACTTGCTATACATATGCAGCAATACTATAATGTTTTAGACATAACATACCTCTGATACTGCAGAAGAAAGGGACGACCAGTATACTTTTTGTTCAGTATACTGCGACTGACCCAGCCAGTCCATGGTACTAATCCTAACTGTGCCTCCTCTGGAAACAGATTTAATTGTATCTATCCACGCCTGCTCATCAGCCTGATATCTGCCAAATGATAGCTGCAACCAGGATAGTGTCAGTAGTGAAACATGAAAAGAAAAGTCAAACATCAGCACTGCAGTCTTTAGCAACAGATGTTGGATGTAGGAAATAAAATTAAGACGAACATTGTAGTAACCATTTTGTCTATGACAAGAATAAGATGTAGGCATCTAAGATGCATGAGTTTTACTTTTAATTTCCATACACTCATTCTTGTCATAAAGTTTCATTTCTAGCAGTTAGTTCATAGAACTAGAATATTATAGAAGAATGAAGTTGAATCCTTGACCATATCTAACACCATTTTTAAAACATGTGATTTAGAAAAGGCAAAACAATTACCTCAGGGGGAGCAAAAGATAGATAGCTCAGTTGAGGTTCCAAAGTTGAATAGTTGCTTCCAGGAGTTTCAATTGGGACATTAAACATATATGGGTCAGATAGTGCAGGGTAGCCTTTAACATATGGAACCCTGAGAAAATGAGGAAGTGGTGACCTGTGGACAGAGAATTAGAATCACCTTAGTAATAATTAAGTTGTTCAAGGTACTTCCTTAACTCTTCTTTCCAGTGAAACAGTGGAGTTTTGTTTTGATTTTTTAAAGAAAAATCTTAGATATCAATAATTTTTATGACAAACTAACAGATCAACATGCTTCTTCTTCCACATAGAAATTCAGCCCATGAATCAGCATTTGAGGCCGAATACTAGCAAATCAAATTGAAGTATATTAAAGCATTACAGCTCCATTGCATGAGTTGTTAACTTCAGCAGTAAGAATCTCAAAATAGTTACTGAGAGCCCTCTTAGAGGTCCTCATACACATTTGGAAAATACAGATCTACATTAGAGATGCCAATGGGCAGCCCATGGGTCCAGATTCAAGTGTTTTCCTAGACCAGCTCGAGGACCAATTAGTCTAAACAAAACGACATTGTTTTGCTTAGAAGAATTGGACCTCGGGTAGGCTTAGGCTTGAGTAACCCAAGCCTGGGTCTAATTAAAAAAATGTTGTTTTGCACTTCCAATTTAAAAAAACTTATTTTAAAAAAATTGGCAGGGTTGGCCCATGGGACAGTCCATTGCCATCCCTAATCTGCAGTAATCAGACATATGCAACAACTGATAAAAAGCAACCACTTTGTGATGCTCTTATGCTCTTACACAGTTGATAATGCAAAGCAACTAAACGATATCCATTGTTGCCAAAATCGACATGTATGAGAGACATGGGAATACTTGCAAGTGTAAGCGACAAATCAAAGCCACACTGAAATGGGTGTGATGCACACTCACCACTGACCCACACCTATAAAACATTTGAATTTGCACGTCTCACAGTTGCAAACTTGCAATTGATATCCCCAACACAATATCGTGGAGAGAAATTGCAGCTTTGATTTCGGATCAATAGCATAGAAAGGAAAGCTCAAAAGAGAACAGTTGTGTCACAAACCATTGCTTTGAAACTTTTACATCAAAATATCATTTGCTTCCATGCACTAGAAACAAGGACAACGACATCCAATTTACCTGCATCTTGCTTTATAATCAAGGAAATGAGACCAGCATGGAACTGTTCTATTAATCTGCCATTGTTGATCAACAACTGGTCTTGTGTGGGTTGATGAATTTAAAGATGCAAGTTTCCAAAGGTTCCCAAAATACGTCTCAACACCTCTTGCTATTTTTGGACAACCAACAAGATAAACACCAACCTCCTTGACCTGTTAGCACTTTATGTTTTGACAAAGATGACTTTTATCACAAAAGCAGAAATGAAGGATAAAAGCTGAAACTATCTGTACTTGTTTTAAAATTCAATTACACATCCAACCAATTTACGAGTAACATACCTGAGTGAGAGATTTCCAATCATTGTTTGCAGATCCAATATAAACGTCCTGATTATCAGATATCCAAACTTTGGCATGGACTATGCCAGAACCCCACCATTTTCCCATCAACAAAGTAACACTTTCCACATTTGGCCTTCCTGAAGCAAGCTCGGTTGGTTCATTCGTATAGTCAGGATACACACCTGAGTGCTGCAGTAGTCTGAAAGAAAGTCAATCAAAGAACAAAATCACTCTGAGGGAAGGGGGAAGAGACATAAGGGTTCTCTTAATAAGAGGAGCAAAATTGTAAGATTCAGGGTGTTTAAGATGTCGTCAAATACTTTACTTTGCAAGTCAAAAATCACAAAATTAGGAAAAGAAACATAAACGGAGGTATAAATGTCAAACAAAGATCCTTTTCCACAGAATCTAGGTAAACGAAAGGCCAATTTAACTCCACAATCCAATCAAATGCACTTCAAAAGTTAAGACTTGCATAATATTATACAAGGCAATCCATCACATTTCACATAATTGACTTTCTCTGATATGGGCAAAATAACTTGCAAATGAACACGCGTACCTGATACTAACATTACGATTGGCAGCATCCTCAATGGAATTATAAACAGAAGAACCCTCATGAGCACCAAATCTCTTCAACTCATCTTTGGAGTACCCATAATCCCCAGAACGAAGATCTTCTGGATGAGCTCTTAGCTGCCAGTACTGAGCTATTATGTCCAATTTCTTGGTGGAGTTGGATGCCAGCCAACGGAACACATCCCCTGTAGATAAAACACAAAACAATAGTGACCACGTCTCCTATAATATCAGTCTTCTGTATATAGATATATAGTTTCTTGAAACATAAGAGCGAGAGAGCATGGAGAAGCATTGTACCGGTGGACAAAACGCCAGGGACACGACGGAGATGGGGCATGTCAGTGGGAATGGACTGGACCAGCCATGCCTTGCATTGGGGTCGGCGGGATAGTTCGGAGGAGGCTATTACTACACTCAGATTAAGAGTCACCAATAGTAATAACAAAGATAATGAAATGCAAATTCTTTTGAACCCAACTTTCATCTTCCTTAGAATCGTATTCTTTTGATAACTTGAATGAGTTCGTCTTTCTCCGAGGTGTGAATCAACCCCCAACTGCAA
>JANKOD010000008.1:14333625-14346734 GCA_026284645.1 Erythroxylum acuminatum | reverse complement strand
CTGGATAAATGGGACAAAGGATTTAGTTTTAAAAAACAGCTCCAAATCTCTTTCCAATTTTGGCTGTGGATGAGTGGGACAGAATAGGTACTGGATAAATGGGACAGAGGATTTGGAGCATCTGTCCCACTCATTCACAGCCATAGATTTTGCTAGGATTATGGCTGTGAATAAGTGGGACAGAATACGTACGGGATAAATGGGACAGAAGATTTGGAGCCCTGTTTCCTTGCATTATAAAATGCATTGTTCAACCTAACTTATTCAGTCAGGAAATTCACAGCACCTCAAATTATCATCTGCAACAAACACGCTTTCCAAAGTCCACCAGAATCCCACTGTACAATTAAGGGCAGGATATATAGAACGGCCGAATTGGACACTCATCCATCTTGTAGAAGAAAAAGAATACAAGCATATGCTAGAGCCTATATGTTTAAGATTACTGGAATCTCTGTGGCAATTTGATTATGAAATCTATAAAAGAAAGAAGAGAATGCATATTTTACTTATTTTCTCGCTGTTTCTCTAACAACCTAAATGTGGGTAAGCGGAATATTAAGTACTGGTTTCTAAGATGTTTGAGAAACATAAAAGGTATCAAGTCTATCTTGTAAAATTGAAGGGAAACAGTTGAAGAGTCCAGTACGAGCCAGGCGTCATTTTCCTTTCAAAGTTTCTTTTTCCCTTCTGAAATGGGAGTGCTGAGGGCAGAGTTCCATAAATTTCTCACTGGTAATAATAAAGACAATGGTGATTATGATGACAATGTGGATGTAAAATCAGCTCTCTTACGAACTACCGGCAGCAATTCAGATTTCGACCACATATCCACATTTGGCAACTAGAAAAAGCTTACACTTTTCAATTTCTTCAAATAAAGAAACAGAAATGAATGTGTAATAATTAAAAATAATCTTACAAATCTAAACATACGGAAACTTCAGTAGATGGAATAGAGTCATACCATATTACATCAAGAAGTCAGTCACAGTCTAGTTATCCTCGTCCGATGAAATAATTTGCACAGGTCCCTTAACTCCACCTGTATTATTGCCAATAAGTTCACGGGCTGCTTTTTCAAGGAATTCTTTGGCAGCAGTTTGAACTGACGTGGCCTCAGATGATGGATACTTTCTCTTTCTTTGGACACTTCTCTCCAAATACTTCGTCTTTGGACCTTCTCCTTTGCTGATTTCCCTCATACTCTTCCGTTGTTCTGGAGGTATGAAGATATTTGTACTGAGATCAGCATCAAAACAGATAATCATGCCAAAAGCAAAAAATTGGTAGACAACTTACCAGGTGTAAGGTCAGGCAAAGAATGTTCAATGAAACGGGCAGCAGCCTTGTAATTCAAGGTGGTTGAAGGATGCAATGGTGCTTCAAGTGCAAATTCAAAATCGTTAACACAAGAAGCATGAAGTATTGCCAAAAACTAAATTATCTCCCATTTAACCGTCTAAAATTGTCTGTGTCCAATATATCTAAAGAGAATAATTGCTTTCAAATATGGGAAACATAAAGGACAGTGTTTGATGGGGGCCAAATGACACCTTTACTCATATTCAAATATCGTTCTAGCTTGTCTTGATACAAGCTCAATCTCTCCTGCAAATTGGGAAAGCGAGTATTATTGAAGAGGCAATACCAAAGCCAAGAAAGAAATACGGAGTAAAACATTATCTGCATTAACCTAGAGGTTCCGAAACAGTATATACATATCCCAATACCCAAAATCAAAAACAGTCTAAACAGAACGAAACCCAGAAGTAAAGTTAAAACTTTAAACTAAAAGAAAAGGAGAATGAAAATATACAAGCTCTGACTTAATGGGATGATCATCTGGGTCAGTTCCACTACTTCTCAATCTCACTGAAAATCAACAAAATTGAATTGAAGTCAAGCAAGCAAGCCACAAAAAGCCAACAATATATCATCAATCAAATTCCAAACTTACGGAACACTACGCCCAAATAAGCAATAAGGATTAAACGTACAACAAAAAAGGGTACAAGTAGCCTTGGCAAGCAAAAACAGAGACTGGGCACGTTGAAGAGGAGGCAATTCAGCTAAGCTATCTCGGTCACAGACAGACAAGAACTGAAGCAAATGAATCTCTACTTGCTCTAAGTTGGCTACCGTTCTCTTGACTGGGTCCAACACCGATTCTGGCACAAATTCGCTGCTTTCTGTTTCCGCCATTTTCACTTTCTTCAAAAACACTGAAACCCGATAAAGATTCTATATGTTGAAATATGCTTAGGTCTCCAGAAACTGAGTAATGACGCAGAGTTGATAAAAGAACGAGATTTTTGGTCGCAGGCGAAGTTTTCAGCGTCTGGGGACAGCTGCTAGGGCTTCGAGGGGACGGAGAGGAAGAATAAATGGTCAATTTGTTGTAAAATTAATACAATTAGAAAAAGTTAATATCTTTCATATTCTGCATAATAAGATTAACGAGCGAAGTTTAAATTTTTATACTAAAAATAAAAAATTGCAATAAAATAACACATTAATATCATTTAAAGTATATCTACTTTGTAATATGATTGAATATGTATTTAAAATTAAAAATGTGTTTAAAGTATAGTCCGTATTGCATATTGAGAAGAAAAAAATAATTTTAAAATATATATATTTAAATTTTATTCTAATTATAAATTGGAAAAGATAGAAGTTACAACAATAACAACAACCTAATAAAAGTTCAGCTGGTACACGACGAGGAGATACAATAGTACGTAACTTTATACTTAATTGGAAAACAAGTTGTCACTAATAGTCTCACATAAAAAATATTAATAATAAAATAGTAATAATTTACAATAAAATAAAATAGAAATAAAATAAAATGGGTCAAAAAAATAGAAATAGAAATAGAAATAAATAATAATAGTAGTAAAATAAAAATAGGTGCGTATAAATAAAATAATAAAAATAAAGTATTAAGTAATAAAATAAATAATACAATAAATATAACACAAGGTAAAAATGTAAAAAATAAAAGATTAAATAAGTAAACAAATATATAAACTAGAAAGAAGACAAGTATAAAAAAATCAAATAAGTCATTACAAGCAAATATTTAGGCTAAGTAAATAATATTTAGTAACGAAATTAAATATTTCCCAAGATAAATACCTGGTTGGGTCGACCATACAAGGCCCAATTTTAAGCCCAGACATCGACGGCCCAGTCGTAGGTGATCATCTCCCATGCAAACACCGAGACCTACGAAAAGACCTAAACCTAGCAATTATCCCGTATATAAGGTACTATTTCGCCATGATACATGGACGAGATTACAACCCTACTTTTCTTTGTTCTCAACGACAAAAATCTTCTCCATTAGACTAACTTGAGCGTCGGAGGGGCCTTCCGGAAAACAACCCCCGGCGTGCCTTGCTTGTTTTACAGGTATCCAACAACCACAATCTCTCAAGATCATAGATCCGAATAATAACGTCCAGCCCCAGCAGAATCTGGCAGAACCAATACCAAATAAGGAATACAACTTATATTTTAAGACGTAAAAGCTATACGCAGGTTATTGTAATTAACAATATAATACTATTATTAAGATGAAAACTAATTAAAAATGTCAACTTTATATATATATAACTTCTTTTGTACTTATCAACTTACGTTCTTACATTTTTTTGGTAAAAGTGTTAAAAAAGATCAAATATTTTCACCAAAAGTGTAAAAAAAGAAGATAAACATTTTCATCAAAATTCAAATTAAACCCTCACATTTCAACTCGTCCAAAAATAACTTTATCGTTTTGGAAACATTCAAAAGAAACCCTAGGTTAACAATTCCGTCAACTTCCCATTATAAAGAAAAATATAGTTGCTATATAATTTTTTGTGAGCCAGTGTACATATTACGTGACAAATGACCCAATTAAATAAAAAAAATAAGTATTATTTTTTTCTCCAGATGATAATTTTTGGGAAAATTGTTTTAGAGTCTAACATACTCAAACAATCCTAAAACTAGCTCACAAACTATGCCTTTGAAATCACAAAATAAGTGTTTAGATCAATAAAAAGATAAAGATGCATTAATTCATTTTGGTCTATGCCTGCTATTCTCTTCCGCTTATCCTTTTTGTTTGCCCTCCACTCATCTGGAGATAGGAAGTGGAAAAGGACAACCAACTGCATATCAATAAACCACAGTAGGCGAAAGAAAATAAATGAACCTAAGAATTACTAACCAGAATAAGGAGGATTAAGGAGGATAAACACCAACAAAAGATGCATTTGCTCAAGAAGGAAGCAATTTGAGATAAGAATCAACATATGTATATGCAGGGAAGTTAGATAAATGTCTTTAATGTATAGAACAATCTATGAAACTAAAAAGGGTAAGGGACTGAAATGCCAATTGTTGAATACTCATGACGAAGTTAATTTTCTATCTAACAAGTCTGGAAAGAAGCAAAAGGAAAATTAAATCTACAAAACGTTCAAAACAGACCTTATGAGGACATAAAATATAACGGGAGCTATCTTCCATCAGTTAAATGTCAAGTCATGTACGGTGTGATCTTTTTTTTAATTTTGTACACAACAATGGGACCTCATACTACTTGATGTGGCTTTCTGTAATTAAATAAAAGAGGGTCTCAAGTTTTCAAAATTCACTCTTTTTCCTTCGTTCAAAATCCTTAAATCCCTAACTTCAAACATTTGCAGAAATCTTTAAATCCCTAACTCTCCCACTTTGTTCAAACGTTTGCAGAAATCATATACACTCTTCAGCAAGTTCAATTATAGAAGCAATAGGTTTAATTGCAATAGCACGTTTATGTCGGCTCTCGCACACCTCTATCAAATTTATAGGAACCAACATAGGGAAATTATCTCTCCTCGTGCTCTTAATAATGTTGCACATTGTGTGTCCTCCTACACACTAGGCAAAACTTCTCTTTCTCGAGTGTCTTGCTCATTAAGGTACTTGTTCATAGTTTTAAGGCATCTACTTCCTTTAATGATTCTAGGAATATATTGGTTATGTGGGAGCGGATGAAAGATTCTATAATAGTGGTAGAGTGACATGTTGTTGGATATTAACTGGTAGGATATAGAAACGATTAAAGGAAATAATAAGACTAGGGGAAATGAAAGATTAACTAAGGAGAATCATTATAGAATTAAGCCATAGGCTAAGGAGATTATTGGCCTCTTAAATAACTAGTTTGGGGATATTATATTATGTATTATTGCATTTCTCTTACTACTATTATAGTTTATTTGAGTTACTATATTTCAGACTCTATTATCAATTCTACTACCTGAGCATACTGAACTAGTTGTTTGGTGATCGGTTCTTATTAGAGTTTTTTTTATGTATGATCAGTACAATAACTTATTAAAAGATAAAGATGAGATAAATATGAGGATTTGGAAAGATGGAGGAAGAGGTTAACTTAAAAGAGTATTAGGATGATATGTTAGAGAAATATGTGCCTTTCAATTTGCTAGTTTGGCCTTTCTACATCTCTTTAATGATGTAAGCAAGCAAAATACGTTCTACTAGCCATGTAACGTTGCTTAACATGACTTGTATGTGATCTTGTCTATTTTTGCTCTATTACCTGAATGGTTTGTATCCTTTTTTCCTTGACATCACAGTTCTAATGATGACTTTTTAAGTAAGGATTGAATGATATTAGGTACCAATGTTTAGGTGGATAGTATGTTCATTTACTTGTCTCTGGGTACTTCTGGTCGTGTTTATAAGATTGTATATATGTACGTGTATATCTACAACCAAAAGGGTTTATATTTAGTCACCATTTTTTTCTAATGCTGAAATTCTACCTTTACATTTATGTCAGTGAAAGGATTAGCTGGGAAATTAACTTATAGGTTAGTAATATGATCATTGATAATATATTAAAGAATGAAAATTAAAGATGAACTATTTACAGGAGAACTAAGAGTGTTAGAGAAGAAGTTGAAAGTCTGTTATATTAAACCTTGTTAAGATTCTACCTTTACATCTATTTAGACCTTGACTCTTTGCTTTTATAAGGAGTGATCATAATCCCTTGCCTTAATATAATTTTGCAGCAACCACCTAAAGCTATATATGCGATGTCTTTAACAAAAACTAGATTAAATTCAAATGGCAGCTATATAATGTGTTATTGTGGTTTAAAAGCCATGTTAAGAACTTCATGGAATGATAATAACTAAAAAAAGAGATTTTATAGATGTCCCAAATATCTTGTAAATTTATTTTTCAATAAGGTAAAATTGTTTGTGTATATATATTTATATATATTTAATGTTTATGTGATTAATTATTAATCTTCTTTCAACTAGGAAGATGTGCTTTTTTCAAGTGATATAATGACAAATTTAGTGAGAGAGCTGTGAAAGTAGTTCATTAATTAAAAAATGAAGTAGGTATGTTGAAAAAGGAGGCACAAAGAACAACTATTGAATCACGTACAATGTTAGAAATTGAAGAGCAAGTAAAGCTAATGAAAGAAGAAATTATTTTGTTGACAAAAGAGAAAAATAAGTTGAAATTTATTTGAATGATTATCATAATAAGGTTTTTTGTGCTTATGGTGATTATTATAATATGGTTTGTTGTGGGCAAGTGAAACTAAATTATAGTATTTTGTTTAAAATTTGAATTATGATGAATGAAAAAAAAACCCTTATTAGAACTAACTTGTAATATATTGTGCTTTGTCTTTATTGCTTTATTATTTTTGAAGATACCTTATAAATGCCTAATTAATAGTTGTAAAAATCTTCAACAAGTACATATAAAAGTGATTATATCATAATAAATAATTGGAGCAGTATATAAATAAGTAATTGCACCAACACATCTATCCATCCATATATAAAAGTGATTGGATCCAATAACTAAAGTTCCAATTACACATAGACAACATTAATGTATAGTTTGGGGATTAATCATATTGCTTCCTTTATTTACACATGACCTAGAAGGTTAATCATGTACTGGTTGATTCGATGGTGCTCTCCTCCTCATTGCTTAAGTTTTTAATTGTTGGGAAGTGATGCTAGGTTGTCTTTAGAACCTTAGACCTCTTGGTTCAAAAGACAGCTTGAATACATGTGGATCAACTTCTCTATAATTTTGTTTACTATTATATGAAGAGTTAGCAACTAACAAACACATATGTCATTAAAAATATTTATTTGTGAAAGTTATCAACAATGTGATGAATGCTCATATAGTCACATTATTGTTGTGTTTGACTTGGTATGACAATATGTTCAGCTGTATTATAACTAAACATTTGTGAAGAGACCTCAGCAATGACCTAATAAATATGAAATAAATATCAATGTGAGTTTGATAATCAAAGAATGTCATAAATATCTTTACATATATGAAACAAAACATAGTAATCAAAACAAGGTTTGATAATCAAAGAATGTTCTGTACTTTTGGAGATTGTTGAGTATGTTGAGATCCTTCATTCTTATATTTTTTTGGCATTATGGTAAAAAATGTTTTATACCTGTGGAGATTGCTGAGCAGGTTGAGTGAAGCCTTCATTTTTACATTTTTTGGTATTATGGCCAAAATTGCCACATTTTTTACATTTTTGTACTTAACCCTTTCGTGTTAATTTGTTTGGATTTTTCAAAGTTTAGATTTTTCAACTTATTAGGCTTATTTATTCCTCTCCTTCTAGTTGTGTTAGGTCTTCATGACATGACACTTTTGGGTGGTGAGTTTATTACTTCTGTATCAACAGTAGGCCAAAAAATTACACCCTAATAAATTGCAATACATGATCATACAATGCAAGGAATTTAGACTTCTTGTAGCATTCATCTATAAATGCCTCTACCCGTTGCTGTGAATGGTGAACAACACTTATAGCATGCTTACAAAGATATGCATAAAGCTCCCATACATGACAATTACATGATTAGTTTATTAATCCTTACAATATGCTTGCCATCACCCTTAGACATTTCATATGCTTCATCACTATTCCAAACTATTTTTCACTGCATTGCGTCTTTCTTATTCTTCTCCAATTTTTTCATAATCCTTGGTATAATAATTGGCTTTTAAGAATGCAAAAATTCTCTCTTATCTGCATGCATCTTCATCACCATGATTCTAATGGTTTCAAGTATACTGATAATTGACTTATCTCTTGTCAATAAAGATCCACCTATTAAAAGCTCCACTCATATTGTTGTCAAAAATTGGGCATTCTGATTCAGAAGATTGGTAGCTTCTTACCCACCTCTTATTAGGATATTCAAGTAATGTTGATGCACATCCAAATTTTATTTTATCCAGTCTTTTTAGCTGCTTGTTAAAATCTTTGACATAAGTTGACTATGTATAATTTCAAAACTACTTTCACAAATCCTTTCCCTTTCAATTCATATGCTAATTATAGTATATGTGTATAACACGCATATGATGAGTGATGTATAGCAATGTCTCTTCTATATCCCTAATAAATTCCTATAACAATACAAAAGATTAAGTAAATATAAAATTTGTATAACAATAAACTATAAATATATGAAGAATAAAATACCTTTTGCATATATGATATAATTGTAATCCCTTTACCACTATCCAATTCTAAGTCAGAAGCCAATAGATTCACAAACCATATCTAAGAACTAGTATTCTCTACCTCCACAATAGCCCATGCGAGTGGGTTCATCCCTCCATCACCATCCCTCCCATCTATAATTAATAGTTCACATTGGAATTCTGTCTTTAGAAAGCAACCATCAATATAAAAAATTAGCGTCAAATGCCTCCATCCTCTTTTTATGGCATCAAAACAAATGTATAATCTTTTGAACTACACAAAAGAGATAAAGAAGTATGAATAAATGAACAAAAATAATTATCAATGATATGTATAAAAACAATTTTATATAACTGTAACATACAAGTTTCTTCATTCCTTGCTAGCTGTAATTCTACTATTGATCTTGGGTTACTAATCCTCAACTAATGTACATATCCTTGTAGCTTGGCATATTCATTTGCATAATCAGTTTCCCTCTCTTTTCTCGACGTCCTCTTTGTCGCATTACATATGCTTAAGTTAACAAATATATTAAGTTTTTCTTTGTATTCTTCAACCATCTTTCCCATTGAGATACTAGGCTTCTCAATTCTTTCCCTAAAATTACTCATGAGGAACTTATTTGAAATCAATTTAGGTTTGTTGGTAGCAAAACAACTATGCTCAAGATTGTATGTCTTCACTTTGAAGCACTATTCATTCTTGTCACAACTAACATACAACTCCCATGAGCATCCTTCAATACATCTAAATTTGATCTCATGACTTTCGTTTTGATAAACTCGACACTGTATCTTTTGGTACTGCAAAATCCATAACATAATCTCTAAATTCTTTAGCTGATCCAAACTCCATTTCCAGTATCCAATATACTACCACATCAAATTGATTATGCCTACTAGTACTAGGTCTCCGCAATGGATTACTAGGCTCTTCTCCGCTTAGATTTCATCACTATTAATAAAACTACCACAACCAATTGAGTCTATTCCAACTAGTTGGTTGTCATCAAGATCGCCAACTTGTATAAAACCCTCGTCTTAGTCTCTGTCATGATCATCCAACTCTTAATCGAATCCTACATCAACTCCTTCACCAACTTTTACACTAACTCCTTCATCAATTCTTTCACCAACTCCTTCACTAACTCCTACACCAGTCCTTTGTTAACTCCTTCACTAACTACTTCACCAACTACACTAACTTCTTCACTAGCTCCCTCAACATGTTCATCATCAACATCGTGTACCCTAATACCATAACTTCACTTTTCACCCTCACTATCTCCATCCTCTTCTCCAATTATAGACAATTTATCAAATGCAAGGATTAAGGTGTATAACAAATGAGTTACATAAATATAAATCATTTGGTAGATTTTCACAAGGTTAATGAGCCATAGACAACTTTGATTTTATTCAATAAATCTTAACGACTAATTAAATTTAAAATTAGGTAAACTGCAATAGATCTTGTGCATTTAAAGATATCCTAACTCCTTCTTTATCTCATATAGTTACCTATAACTAACATAATCAAGTTCTACTCTATCGAAAACACTTGTTTGCTAGTTAGCATATTTCAACTCGGTTCTACTTCTACTACGAACTTTCCATCATAAAATAGCCTTATACTACCAAATTAGGCCATCACACACTTGTTCACAAGTAAGGGGAAATAATTATAGCTAAATCAAAAGGAAAATACACTTGAATATAGCCAAATCATTAACACTATAGATTAAACTTAAAAGAAAGTAGATTAATTATCTTATATTAACTTTTAATTTAGGCATCTAAAATTATGCATAAACACAAATATGTTAAGTTATATACAAATGCATAAATCAAGTTCATGTTGAATGAATAAATAAACTTCTCATCATTGTCAATATGTTAAAAAAATACTTATAAATGAACCTCTTATTCTAGAGATATTAAACAAAATACTCATAAATGAACCTCTCATCAAAGAATTAATTCATGAGATAGGAATGTTCACTTCGTGCATGCGTGTGACTAGTAATAGACTATATATACTTTAAGAAATGCCATCGCTATCAAGGTTTCATGCTCAAGAAATGCCATCACTATCAAGGTGTCATGCTTAAGCATACTAAAGTTATAAAGTCTAAGTTGTTGATATATTATCTATGTACAATTAATTCTTGTGTATTTATTAAACAAATTGTTTACATATTTTAACTCCTGCAAACTAAAGGATTTGTAACTTAAATTGCAAATTTATAGTTAACTGAGATAAAAAAAGAACAATAAGTTGCTCTCGTTTTGATGGCTAACATCTAAACCCTCTCCACCATTTCAAGTTTCATAATAATATCTAGCAATTTGGGTTTCTCCTGAAAGGAGATTTTCATTAGTCCACTAAAGGAAAAGAATACTCATCTTGTAGTTAAGGGATAAACTTGATTAGGTGGTTCCACCTCTAAATTATACTACTTCTTAACTCATACAAAAAGGAAATGAATAATCAACTCACTTAAATGAGTGCCAATAAAACATTGATGAAATGAGTCCAAAACAAGTCACAAATGGAGGTATAATTTGACTAGATGAAGATCATCATCATCATCATCACCCAGTCCGAAATCTTGCAATGAAGCAAGGTCTGGGGAGGTCCGATAGTACGCAGCCTTACCCCTACATCGTAGAGAGGCTGTTTCCGGTGGACCCACATACAAATGAGACAATAAGAAAAATGATGCAGGTAACAGAAACAATTCATAAAACATAAAATAAATGAAAATACAAGTACTAGGAAAATAAAAGCACTAAATAGAAATAATAATAATAATTAAAAAAACCCCAAATCTCCATATATAGCTAAAATAAACTAATAGTAGTAATTACAAATAATAGTAATAATAAGAATAGTAATAATAATATTAATAATAATCAATAATTAATAATAACAGTAACAAGGACAAACCAAAACTAATAAGAAACTCAAATACAAGTGAAAATAATAATAATTAAAAAAAATAGAAAGACAACCAAAGTTTAAGCAAGTGGCAGGAAAAATAGAACGAGATTGGTGAGAAGAGAGTCGAAAGACGAAAACAAAAAGCTCTAAACGCTGGCTTGTAAAGGACAATAACAGTAGGGAGAAAAGACTGAAGAGAAGTCCAATTCGTTCTGAAAAGTGGGCGGCACAGGTATCCGAAACGCAAACTAATCAAAAAGCTAATGCCAGAACAGCCTTGTCCAGGTTAATAAATGTTTGCTACCGAAAACACACATGCCCCTCCCTCTCCCTCTCTCTCCGCCTATAGCTACAGCCTATAGCGACAGCCTAATGTTGTCTACTGAAGGGACCCCAAACTCAAAAGCTTTCCTTACGTAATAAGCAAATCTAACCTTCTTAAAAAATAATAATACAATGTAGTTTCTCGTCTAAAAGCACTATCAGTACCATCTAACGAAGCAATCGAGATTACAGAAAGAGAAAGAGGCAATAATGTAAGAAACGTGGGATTGAGAATTAGCAGAAACAAAGCATACTAAGGAGAGAAAAAAACTTTTCGAATAGAAAGTTAAGCTAAACGAAGAGGCACGGGCTCAAACCACCAACACAAATAATAGTTCAAAGAATGAAACTCCTTATGATCAGCAAAATAATCTGGAGATAGGAAATAAAGAGAGAACAGAAAACTTACTTGTTCCATGAAACCGGAAACTGCTTATTTGCTCACAGTACCTTTGAAGGTTAAAAACAGAACAACTGGTAACTCCTATTGTAGCTCTTAACTATCCCCTAGGCACTCCAACAGCCATAGTTGAGAAAGCGTTTTTGAGAAATTTGGATATGGTGCATCAGCCGTCTGGATTCTACCTCTTCACCAACAGCAACTGTGGTGATGTATACTGATGTCTATATTATGGTGGGAGAATCCCATAGATGATGCTCGCACCAAGATGATTGTCACATATATAAGATTGTTCTCTCATATTAGTATCAAAGACAAATATAATCATCAAAAAATACAAACACAACTACCTGTCTCTGTAGAAGAAAAAGGGAACATAAAAAGATACGAGGCAAATAAAACTCCTGAAATCTTGTCTCGTTATAGTCAACAACACGGTTACTCACGGATCTAATAAGTTGGAGATTAAGCTCTTCTGGTTGCAAGAGCATGTCTGTTGGGCCCCGATTCCTTTCCTATGGTAAATAAGTTGTCTAAAATTACTTTGAGATTTTAGTTTGCTTAATTGTAATTTGGTTGGAATAAATTGAGGATTTTATTGCTTAAGTTATGATTATTAAATGAAGTTCACTAGATTTGTTGATAAAATTATTATTTGTGATATGTTGTTAAGAGTAAAAGAATTATATGAATTGAGGGTCCTATGAGTTTAGGTTATTGAATTTAGAGCTTATGTGGACTTTAGAAATTTATTAAAAGGATTTAGTTAAAATTTGAGTTTAAAATTATAAGTAGAATTGAAAGAGCAAATTAGGAAGTTAGTGTATGTTATAAGGCTTAAGGGTAATAAGTGGGCTTTTAGCC
>JANKOD010000008.1:14289063-14299890 GCA_026284645.1 Erythroxylum acuminatum | reverse complement strand
TGGCACCAAGTTTGAACAATTTCAAGTTCTAAGTAAAAAGTTATGCATTTTCTCTTATAACTTTCTCGTTTGGCCTCTGATTCACTCGATTCTCGAACCATTGATTTTCTCCACAAATTTTCTACCCTCTCTCACAAAAATGTAAAATGTTTAGATATTTTCGTTTTGTTTCCGTACTTTGTTATCCAATCTGATTCGTTTTGGTTCGTTTCGCTTTCGATTCCGAGCCTTCGATTTGCTTTTGTTTCCGATCTTTCGTTTCATCTTCCGGTTGAGACCGGAATCATGTATAAGTATGAAGTGTTCGGGTTCCAACAGAGATGGTATCAGAGCAAGAGTGGAAATGCTCTGATTTAGTTCGATTTTTCTAAGAGGTTGGATATCCGGTAATGGGTTCCAACACAATGACTAAGAAACTACGAAGTTGAATCTAAAATTCAGAAGATGTATTTCTTGGAATATGCTGAAGGAGTAAAGGGGTATCGTCTGTGAGATCCTACTGCCTACAAGATTGTTATCAGCAGAGATGTTATTTTCTAAGAAGATAATGATCAAGAGCAAATAGAAGATATTAGCACATCAAAAGAGAATTCAGAGACTACAACAGTACCGATGGAAAGGAAATTTGATCAAAATGATTCTTCTAAACCTGCACCAGAGCACGAGAAGCAAGAACCAGTTGAATCTAATGTTTCAGATACTCGGAGATCAACTCACACAAGAAGAGCATCTAGCTGGCACTCATATTATATTATGGAGAGCAATATTGCATACTGTCTTTTAATTGAGAACGGAGAGCCATCAACTCTTCAAGAAGCAATGAATAGTTCAGATGTATCTCAGTGGATGGCAGCAATGCAGGAAGAAATTGAAGTTTTGCATAAGAATAAGACATGAGAGCTGGTGTCACTACCATAAAGAAGAAAGCCTATTGGCAATAAATGGGTTTACAAGATCAAGCAGAGTGGTGACGATCAAGTAGAGTGATATCGTGCTAGATTGGTGGTAAAAGGATATGCTCAGAAGGAAAGAATTGACTTCAATGGAATATTTTCTCCAATGCTTCAACTCACCACAGTTTGAGTAGTCCTGATGATGTGTGCTACATTTGACTTGCATCTTGAGCAATTAGATGTGAAAACTGCATTTCTTCATGGAGATCTTGAGGAAAAAATTTATATGCTCCAGCCAGAAGGTTTTGAAGAAAAAGGGAAAGAGAATTTCGTTTGTAGGTTGAACAAATCTCTGTATGATTTAAAGCAGGCATCGAGGTGTTGGTATAAGAGATTTGATTCCTTCATCATGAGCCTTGGATACAATAGATTGAATGCAGACCCTTGTGCATATTTCAAGAGGTTTGAGAAAGATGATTTTATAGTTTTACTATTATATATGGATGGCATATTGATTGCAGGCTCAAACAATGATCGTATCAAAGAATTGAAGGTATAGTTGGCTAGGGAATTTGAAATGAAGGACTTGGAACCAGCAAATAAGATTCTAGAAATGTAAATTCACCGAGACAGAAATAATAGGAAGATTTGGCTTTCTTAGAAGAATTATTTAAAGATCTTACGACGATTCAACAGGCAAAATTGTAAGTCAATTTATACCCCTCTTCCTGTTAATTTCAAATTATCCTCAAGTATGAATCCTAGCAATAAAAAAGAGAGGATAGAGATGTCTCGAGTACTATATGCATCACCAATGGGAAGCTTAATGTTCGCTATGATTTGTACAAGACCAAACATTGCACATATAGTGGGAGTAGTTAGTTGATATATAGCGAATCTTGGTCGAAGCATTGAAATACTGTTAAGAAGATTCTCAGATATATGAAGGGAACCTCAGATGTTACATTACGTTATGGAGGATCAGATTTTACTGTCAAATGATATGTTGATGCTGATTATGCAGGTGATCTTCATAAAAGTAAATCTACTACAGGATATGTGTTTACACTAGCTAAAAGAGCTATAAGCTGGGTTTCAAAACTGTAGTCAGTTGTGACTACGTCAACACCAGAAGCAGAATATGTAAAGAAGCAATGTGGTTGAAATTGATATTGGAAGAACTCGAATGCAAAAAAGAGAACATTATTTTGTTTTGTGATAACCAAAGTGCTTTGTATCTTGCAAGGAATCCAACATTTTATTCAAAGGCAAAACACATTCGAGTTCAATATCGCTTAGTTCGTGAGAAAGTGAGAAAGAAAACGATTGACATGTAAAAAATTCATACAATGAATAACCTAACAAATTTTATGACAAAAGCAATCAATGGTGACAAATTTATAGTGTCAATCTTCATGTGGCCAAACAAAAACGTAAGCAACATAAAACGGCAAGGTAGAAAAGAATAGTGTGAAAATATGGTTGATTATTAATCAAATCTTCAAGTGCGATAATTGTCAACAATTGTAATTGGTAGGCATCAAATGCCTAACAAGGACAAAATGACTGACCATTTTGTCAGCCATTCACATAAGGCACTTCTGCCTATAAAAAGGCAAGAGTAGCATGAAGAAATACACAAGAAGCAGAAAAAGAGAGACGTGAGGTGAGAGAAAAAAAAAATACTACATGGAGATGTAAACTTGGTAAATCTTTGCTCAAGCTTGGGGCTACAATGTTCATTCAGTTTGCCTACTTCTGCGGGTTTTTAACTTAAACAGCCTTGCACATAGTCAAGACTTATTCCATCATACGTACATAATTGCCTTTTAAGTTATAGTATGTACAAAGACTAAGTTGATCCTCTTCACTGCAAAACTTCAGGACAAAGGGTGTTTTCAGTTTACAGCTCTAACAACTCTTCCTTACAAAATCTGCCTGTACACCAAATCCATATCTCATCTCGAAATTGATGGTAACTTATACGTGAAACATCAAAGGAAAATCACGCTTTAAAATCATGAGCATTGTTGAGGACGAAGTTTTCTTAGTAGCCACTTCTTCCGCAATGAGGCATCCAAAGCCAAAAATGTCTTCGCCTTTTTCTCATCTTCCAAAAGATCACAAGCATCCAGTAAAAGATCATCATCTATGTCTGGTAGAGCTTGCAGTGCCCCAACTGGGCTTTCTAATACCACTCCATTCCCATTTACAAAAGTTGTAACTGCATCTGCGATTCCAGGAACAGATCTTTGCATCTCCAGACCTATTTTCTGCAACTTACTATGGCATTTAGTGCCTGATGGTGCCATGGTAGGCCGCTTTCTATGTTTATCAGATACTATACCGTCCTCAACTGAAATATTTACATCTCCAGGTAATCTATCCGCCTCCACTTCCAAGACAATGTTATTATTTTCGTTTCTTTTAATTTGGCACAAACTGGAATAACTACCCAAGACTTTATTTCTATATGCAATGGCATCTGGATATTCCTGCAATATTTTAGATACAGGACCGAGGGAGATATAAGCAAGACCGATGAGTTATTCTACTTGCAGTAACTCCTAATGCAGAAAGGGTAGGAGTCATTTCCCTCAGAAGATAATAATGCAACATAATCAGAAATTGTGAAAGGATAGGAGAAATTATATGCAAGAAAATAAGAAATTTACCTCAATAAAAGCATCCCATACAGCATCATCAGCCCTTACAATTTGTTGAGTTGCATCCCATTCAAATCCATGGTAACTTAGAAGAGTACTAATGTCATCACATTCTTTCATTAAGATCATGTAGCGTTTTTCTAAACAGTGTTTGTCACATTTAATTCCAAATTTTTCAGTTAATGATTGAACCATGTGCACCCATGCTTGCTCACTGAATGTTTTTTCAACAATACCTCCTTTGCGCACCTGTTCTAACATAAGATCAATAAAATAGTGGTCCATTGCAGGTAGCCAATCTAGATCTGAAGGGTTGTCTGGCCAGTCACTTCCAAACAATACAATTGAAGACTCCCCTGCATCTCCAGAGTGAATAAATGAAATGTATACATAGATGTGTCAGGAAAGGTCCAAGATCAGGTATAATTAGTTTGTTTTAAAGGAGATAGGTAGCATTTTGCAACAAAGATGCTATGTTATAATTGTGTTCCTTTTATAGTTCACAGGAGTTTGACAGTGCATCTTCTAAAGTCCAATATACAAAGTATTAATTTGTTCGCAGTTTCCTTTTAAACTTCTGCACTTAACAAAAATCTAAACTACCCAGTGAGATATCTATGCCTGCAGTTTTTTCAGACCGATGACCAACCTAAGAGGTAAAAAGCTTCAAAGCATATGCGCATCAAAGGGAATCCACAATATACTTCAGCATCATGTGCTTCCAAATATACTCTCAATTTCAAAGCAACAACAGTATTGGGAGATGTTTACCACATCGCAAAACTGGTATTTCACCGTACAGGCCTACACCCTGTGCCAGGCGGCTGTATCTTCCATCACAAATTTCTTGTCCGAATATGATGCACAACTTCTGGTAGCTTGGTACAGTTTTAACTCTGTATGATCGAGCATCAGGGTGTGCCTGCAGCCATAATATAAGCAAAACTGTATAAAGGTTTTTCAACGATAATGAAGGAGAGCAATCACCTTAGTATAAGCGTCCCAAACATGATCGTCAGCCACTATCATCTCACGTGTCTCATTCCATGAAAACCCACTATTTCCAAGAAGATTATTGATGTCATTGTACAGCCTCCTCATGTGTTTATATCGGTTTTTAAGAACATCTTTGTCATGGTTAGAATGAAATTTGAAATTGAAAGAGGCAACCATGTCACTCCAAGCCTGGCTAATGAATGTCTGCCCCACTTTATTTCCTCGATGCACCTGGTCTAGCAACAAGTCAATAAGGTAACGATCCATCGGTGGCGTCCAATACGTTCTAGTACGATCACCAACAGTAACAATTTGGTTTCCTTTGGCTTCTCCTGCAGCCAGAGAATTATAATTGTAAAAGTTATTCTTTTCATTCATCAGATCACTGGAGACTCATATGTGGATGGTACTGAAGATTGATGATAAGATCTAATATAATTCATAGCACTACTCATTTCTGTTTCCTAAGCATATTTTATTCACAGTAAGCATTGCTGGGCATATAGAGGCAGGATGGTTTGAAGAATGCCTTAACTTCTCACGTTTTCAAAGCAAACTATATACTTGCAGCCCCCCTTTTAGGTTTGTACACCTAAAGAAACTACATCTCCTGTGGAATACTCATGAGATTCTAGGCATTCTAAAACGTATAATAGGAATTCAGATATCTCAAAACATTTGAAGCAACTACGGGAAAGTAAGGTGATTCAACTTGAATAAATAAGTTGTAGCTTACCATCCTTCATTCTTGAAATGCCAGCTTCAAGGTCTTTGCCATGATCTAAATCACTCTGAACACCGTTGTTAGTTGCATTTCCAAAAATAAGGCCCAAATCTTTGAAGCTTGACAATGTCTTCATTCTATATGCTCGTGCATGCGGATGTTTCTACACACCAAGTAATTTAATACTGCTTAAATAGAAATAAAGAGAGTGAGCAAAATAAAAATGACCCAACTTTTACAAACCAATTACCTTGATGTAAGCATCCCATACATTATCATCTGCCACAGCCATTTTCTGTGTTTCATCCCATGAAAACCCATCTTGATTTATAATGACTTTCAGGTCGCTGTAATACTTTGAGAGTTTATTGTATCGATGTCTCAAAACTCGTTTGCTATGTTGAGGACCAAATTTTGCATTGAAAAGAGCAAGCATATCAGTCCAGGCTTGCTTGTTGAATGTATTATCTATCATATTGCCTCTCCTTACTTGGTCCAGCATAAGCTCAATAAAATGCTGGTCCATAGCAGCATTCCACTCAGTCCTCGGACGATCATTGCTCAACTGGGTAATGCTTCCCATTTCGTCACCTACAAATTAAAGAATAAAAGATGATTAAGATTTGATCCATGACTGTTGAAGGCCAGCTTGATACGCCATTTATTAAAAATATGCATTTTATTAAAGACAAGAAGCCAATTACATACCCATGTTTAATCCTTGAACATCATCATCAAAGTCCAAATCATGGCTTGATCGGCTATATCTTCCATCTGCAGTGTTATAACCATATATGACACACAAATCATTAAAATTAACTACAGTTTTGGACTTGTAGGGTCGTGCATCAGGGTGGACCTGCAAGAATCTTAAGTTATTGTCAAGTTATGCAGTCAAAAACTTGTATAGGGTATGACTGAACATAGAAAGTTACAATACCTTCAAGTAAGCATTCCAAGCATCATCGTCTGCAACAATCACTTGTCTAGTTTGATCCCAAGAAAATCCACTCTGAGCAAGAATGTTCTTGACATCATGGAATTGCTTCCATAAATTAGTATAACGACCTTTGAGGACATCTTTGTCGTACTGAGAGCCAAATTTAGCATTGAACACTGTGAGCATGTGTGTCCAGGCCTGCTTGTTGAAGGTATGTCCGACCCTGTTTCCCCTGTGCATCTGCTCTAACATAAGATCAATGAAGAAACGCTCCATGGTTGGTGTCCAATAGGTTCTGGAACGATCATTGGTAGTTGGGATTTGGGTACCCATTATTCTTGTAGTTGAATTCAGTTAAAAAGAGACAATCTTGAAAGTGAATAAATAAATAAATGAGAAGAGAAGAGAGAAGGGAGAAGAGGTTTTGGCGCCTTAACAAAGAAAGAGAGAGAGAGAGACGGAGAGAGTGAGTGGTGAAGTGAAGAACTTAACCCTAATCCCGAATAAGACCCCAATCCCAATCAATCACACCCTATTCACTTCCTGTTTGGTTACACCCTCTCTCTTTCTTTCTTTTTTTGGTATTTTTTTTATATAGTCTAATGATATAAAATGATTTCGAGAGCCCACAAACCATTTTTGGGCTAATAGCCCAATCGCATCCTTGAATTTTTAAAACATTTTATATTTTTTTAGAAAATCAGATTGAAAAAAAATCAAGGTATGATATATTGAATAGCATTCAATAAAATTTTAATATAATAATAAAATATAAACTAAAAAGATAAATAAAATAATTTAAATATAACATAAAATAGGATAAATCATACTTTAAATTTGCAACTTTAATATTACGATAGTAATCAAAATTATAAAGTACATCAATTCAACCGCGTTTTTGTGTACAAATCTTTATATCAATTAAACCGCGTTTTTGTGCACAAATCTTTCTAGTATATTATTATCAATATTGTGAATATTGTATCGATATTTGTATCAAATTTGATTCTAGCACGATACTATATTGATACCGGTTAATACTGAATGTCATTTTGAGTAATACATAAACGTGACATCTTAAAATAATATATACAGTATTAAAAAGAAAAAAATTATACAAAGTCTTAAATTTAAAAGATCAATTAAAAATTAAAACTTATGACATATGATTATGTAATACAAATATTGTACCAAGATCAAATTATGAACGTCATTTTTATTAGTTTTTTAAAAACATTTATAAAACTTTAATGAACTGTTACGTTCTAACATTTATGTTTTCTGAAAACATAAAACTAAATATCAATCATCAATGCTTCTTTTTCTTCTACTTTTTTCTCACTAGCTGCGATGATTCTCTGTCCTTCAGTTATTTTTTCTTTATTAATCACTAATCAATTGCTAAAATATATTCAACACTGTTTTATCCCTTGACACAATATGCCCCCTTCTATTTTAAAAATGAACTTATTAATTCCTTTGATCACCGGTTAAAAGAATTTAGAATTTAAAAAGACTTTTTTTACTCGAGTATTATGACGATATCATCACAACTATACATGTTGCCTTTTTAGACATAAATACCATTTTAGTTTTTTATTGATTAAAATACATTAAACTTCTATATCTTTTTACTTTATTTTATTATCCCTCTATTTCAAAAATAAAAATTATTTTAAGCATGGATTACATTTTTACTGTTAATAAATAAAAAAGGAAAAATTCTAAAAATATCATTATCTTCACAATTGTACTTCAAGACCGTAATTTATGGAAAATTATAAAAAAGATAATTTATTTATGAAACAAAATTTTAAAAAAGAAATAATTAACAGTAATAAAATAAAATATCACCACTTTTATGTTTCTTTTTTGCTTTATAAAACTATAAATACAAAATATAAAAACAGTGGGTAACAGATAGGAATGGCAAATGTGATGGCCTAGATTGCTTGGCCTTGTTGGGTCACGGTCCAAGTCGAGCAGGGACAGTCGTTTTAATTTTTTTAAAAAAATATAAAGTAGGGTCAGGTCGACTCGACCTACCTGTGGCCCGTCACACTGAGAGCTGGGTCACAGGCTAGTCGCCCATGGTCGAATAGGGCATCATGTATAGTTGTGGTGATGTTAGGGGTAAAATAATATTTTTAAATTCTAAGCTCTTTTGACTGATGGTCAAAAGGAGTAATAAGTTCATTTTTAAAATAGAGGGGAGCATAATATACCAAGAAATAAAACACAAGTGATTAAATGTATTTTAGCTCAATCTAAATTGTGGTATTCAATGAGTGCATTAATTCCTTTTCCCTTAATTTCATTCTCTTGGTTAATTAATGACTAATTTATGAGTAGTTTTCATATCAAACAATTATGTGGTTCGAGCTGAACTCACATCGTCCCTAATCTTGTCAAATTAATTTTTTATTTTAATTTATTTATGTCAACTAATTATTTTTTATTTTAAAGTATTTTTCAAACCATCCAGTCTAGTCCATTTATTATAAAATTAGTATTTAATGATTGCATTAGCTATTTATCTTTTAGTTGCTTTCTCTTAATTAATTACTAATGGATTTCGGACTAGTTTTTGAACCAAATCACTATACAAATTAGGCTACACTTAGTTCGATCATTTAGGAGGTGCTTGGTTAGTTAGTATGAAAAGAAAGGAATGAGTAAGGAATAAAAAAAGATGGTTGATAATATATTATGATTAGAAGAACAATGTTTTTATATCCTCTTTTGAGGCAATACTTCATATCTCCCAATATAGTAAGGAATTGATCAATTTTCATTTCTCACTATATTCATTATAATTCCTATTACCATTTCTCTAAGTAAACCAAGCGCACTCTTAGTCTACTATAATTCTCTAAATAGTGGTATTTACTCATTGCATTAGTCTTTTTGTTTTTTGTTTCGTTTTACTTGATTAATTATTAACCAATTTTTATGAAGTCTCTAGACATTACCACTTTGTGATTTGAGTTGAATTGAACCCAGCCTTTAGTCCAATTGATTCCTTTTCTTTTAATTGATTCCTCTTAATTAATTATTGATTAATTTTTAACAAATCTTGGACAAAATTATTATGCTATAAGGAGTTAACTTAATCTAACCATCCAGTCTAGTCTAGTTTTTTGGATATTAGCATTCACTAACTGCATTGATTCTTTTTCATTTAGTTGCTTTTTCTTGGTTAATTACTACCTAAACTTTTGGCTAGTTTATGGACCAAGAACTTTGAAATTCATGTTGTACTTAGTTTGACCACCTAATCTAGTCTAATTCTCTCAATAGAAGTGTTATGTGGTAGCAATAAATCTTTTTATTTTTGTTTCTTATCTCGGTTAACTACTGACTGATTTCTAAGTAATTTCCAAACCAAACAAATGTGTGGTTTAGGTTGAACTAAACATGATTGTACACTACAATCCAATTGATTCTTTTTTCTTATGATTGATTTCTCTTAATTAATTACAAGTTAATTTCTAATCATTTTCGACTAAAATTACATTGTAGTTTGAATTAAACTTAGTCTAATCATCTAGGTTAGTCCAATTCTCTAACCATTGCTATTCAGTGACTACATGTATTTATTTATTTTTCTTTTGATTACATTATCTGAGTTAATTACTAGCCAATTTCTGTCTGATTTCTATACCAATTCATTATGTAATATGGTTCAAACTCAGTTTGATAACCTACTCTAGTCTAATTCTTTGAATATTAATACTTAGTGGCTACATTAATTCCTTTTTATTGATTTCTTTCTTCCAATTTGACCAATTTCTCTACAATTTCTAGGCCAGAACACTATGGTGTTTGAATTGACCTTAACCAACCTCTCAGTTTGGTCTAATTTATATTTTTTGTTGATTTTTCTCGATTAATTATTGACTAATTTTTACTAGTTTGCAAACCAAATTACTATTCAATTTGGGTTGAACTTAGTATGATTATCCAGTTTAGTTTAGTTCTCTTAGCATGATATTGCATTGATTCGTTTTCATTTGGTTACTATTTCTTAGTTAATCACTAGTTCTCTCAAACTGTTGCATAGTTTGGGTTGAACTTAGTTCGACCACATAGTATGGTATAATTCTCTAAATATTGATAATTACTAGAGACATTAATTCATTTTCTCTTTGTTTCTTTTCACAAATTTCAAAGTATTTTTGTAGCACCTTACTCTCGCAAGACCCGAACCTGGCATCGATGGTAATATCCGAGTCCGTGCTCCGCGAGGGTGGCGAGCTAAAGCACTCAATCATTCAGATATCGGTATAATTTTTTTTAAATCCATGACACATTTTGCGGAAATCGATACTCAAATTTGGCCTACATTCACTCATAACATTTTTCAGTTAACACCATTATCAATAGCCATTCGGGCCCTTTCACAAATACAAAACACTTGTGTCATTTAGAAATACAAATTTAAACAAAAGTTGCAGAATTTACAATTTAACACAAAATAAAGAAATACAATGTAGACGCGAACTGATCTCGACCTCTATCCTTCACTTGTATGCTGTAGGTATACTCCCGTTGGCCTAACGGGGTATTCTTCTGAGTCCTGAAAAATATTTGCAAATTTTGGGTGAG
>JANKOD010000008.1:14256006-14274792 GCA_026284645.1 Erythroxylum acuminatum | reverse complement strand
AGCAAGAGAAGATTTTGCTTATTTGTGTATATGTTTCGGATTTTGTACTAAGTGTGTATATGGCTTAAATTGCCAATAATTGTGTTGTAAGTAGTAATGTAATGTAACTTATGTAAGTATTTGAGTTATAAATATGGTGTATGATTATGGGTTATGGATGAGGATAATATGTGAGTATGATTGGGCATGTGAGAATTATTGAAGTGATAGATTTAGAAATGAGTGTGAAGTGTGTATGGATTCCGGACAGTAGGTCCGATGGTGTATGATTGTGTTGATGGATTGGTAAATGTATAAAAGTGAGAATTGTTGAGCATCGATGGTAAGAAAGAAAAAAAAAATTTTATCAACTTCGGATTAAACCTTCGATTTGCATTCGATTCCGCTGAGGTTTGTTTCCGCTTCGAAATTTTCTTTCGTTTGTTAATCGTTCCCATTCATGTTTCGTTTCGTTTCGTACGTGAGTTGGGTTCCGAAAACGGGTCCCAACATTAATATTTTTTTCATTATATATTTTACTATCCTTTTTTTACAATTGCTATTACATTTTTCTTATATGTCGTTATCCTCACCAGGTTAGTTGAAAATGTCTTCCCTGACCTAAGCTTATATTCATCTGATCCGTATCAGATGATAAATAGATGCGTGCTATGTCCAACAAACAATTGTGTTGATGAAATTAATGACATGGTGATTAAAAAATTGTAAGGAAATATGCATTCATATATGAGTTTTGACAAAACGATTGACCGAAGACATCAAGCTAATTATGAAGATTTTTTCAATTCTTTAAATCCTAAAGGGCTACCTCCACATAAACTCTTGCTCAAAGAAGGCTCTCCAGTTATGCTACTTAGAAACTTAAATCCAACTGAGGGACTATGCAATGGAACAAGGTTGATATGCAGACAATCAAAAGATTATACAATTTCTGCAAAAATTGTGTTTGGACCTCACAAAGGAAAATTGATTTTTATACTTAAAATTCCTTTACAATCTTCATAAAACGAAAAAAATGGAATTCCTTTCGTCAGAACACAATTCCCAATTCGTTTGTGTTTTGTAATGACCATAAACAAATCTCAAGGTCAAACACTTGATCATGTATGAATTTATCTCCGTCAACCTGTATTCTCACATGGACAACTATATGTGGCTCTATCAAGAGCTCGAACTCCTGAATCAATTAAAGTTCTGATTATTCCTGGAACTTTTGAATCTTCAATTTTTGATCAAAAAACAAGAAATATTGTTTTTCGTGAAAATTTTCAATTAGTCAGATTATAAAAGATAAAAGTTCTTGAGAGGTATGTTAGCTGTTTCTTTTGTCACTTGATATAATTTCATTTCATGTAAAAAATTCTTTCTCTAGACTTATTCATTAAACATATTCTTTCAGCATGGAAAACCGTTTATTGATTAAGGATATTTTACCTAGAGCTCAATGGTGGTCTTCTAAAATAATAGTCTAAGAAAAACAACATATTTTCACTTCGCCTGCTACACCATCAAAAAGACAAAAGTTTATCTTCTTTGATTCTGAGGTATAACAATTACGCTTTCTTCCTTTTATATTTTTTTAACTTAACTATTAATAATTTCCTTATTATTAACAGGGATCACAAGTTGAGAGTATCATATTCAACAATGATATCCAACGAATGAGCAACATCTTGCAGCTATGTAAGAAATATATTTTTTTAATGCGATTGTGAAATCAATTCCACCTCAATACCAAACCAAAAATTTGAAAATACAATGGATTATTATGAGCCACACTGTCATCGAACCTGTGCCAGAAGATGAAACAATCATCCCCATCAAATTTAACTTTACGCCTTTCAACAATCTCATGGACTGTGTAAATGACAAGTAGAAATCAGTTGGTTAGATCCTTAATATATTTCTTCATACAATGTTCACAAATTTTTTATTGTATCTAATTACATTTATCTTTAACACGTGATAGATATTTTAGTCGTCGTTATTGAAGTGTTGGATAGAAAAGAAATCGTCAAAGATGGAAGAACTTCAACTGTGCAGAAATTTGTTATCACTAACAAAGAGTAATTTTAATTCTCTATTATTCTTTATATTTTGCATGAACCTAAGATAATTTTTTTGTTTTTTCTAAAATTTCTTTTTTTATTAGACACCAAACGATTGTAATGTCACTGTGAAATTCTTTTGTTGATAACGAGGGCCGACGTATTACTGAATCCCTACATTCTTACCCAATTATTGTGTGTAGAAGACTAAAAGTCAACTTCTATAACGGTATTTTTTCCTTCCTCATAATATTACCTGTTATTATTTATCTTTTTATTTTATCTTAAAGTTACAATTAAAAATGTTAGGTGTTGCATTATCGATGTGGTTCGACTTAGCAATTCTCGTTGATCCACCGATACACGAAGTTGCCGATCTTAAAAATTGGTAATGCGTTATCTTAGCTGCAACATCTCTGCTCCAATGATCTATATCAAATTGTACATCTTCACTTCAATTGTCAATGGCATTATGTCAACATTTTTTTAAATTCTGATGCTTTCATATTTATAATTATTATGTTACAAATTATATAGAAATTTTATAAAATGTTTATGTTTTCGTGTTTATAATTATTATGTTACAGGGCACAGCGAAATAATAAGAAAATTAAAAACCTTATCAGTGAGCGATCTTACCTTAGATATAATCCTGATATATCTTCCGGATCTCATCAGAAAATCACCAAAATCATGTTCTTAAATTCTGCCAGCAAGGTAACTACATCTATATATTCTTATCCAATATTTCGTTTAAAACTGTTTAATCGAAATCTTGTTATGGGTTATTTCCAGATATCATGGATTAAAGGCAAATTTTCCTTTCAACACATCTTGCAAAAATACTGGTCTATGGCATGCAAGAAATGTTTTCACTCTACGGCTGTTGCATATGGAGTTCCGCTCACTTGTAATTCTTGTATAGAAAAACTCGCGGCTGAACCGAGGTTTCCATCTTCTGTTTTCAATCTCCAATTTACTGCTTTTTCCTTCCCATCTGGATTTTTTACGTGACTTTTTTACTTGCGTGTCACCGGTGTGACTTTTTAACTCACACTATTCGCCTTTTTACTTACATATATTCTGCTGTACATATAAAATCTTTTTTTCTTTCTATTCTAACTTTTTATATAGGTGCCGATATGACATAGATTTGATCGACGAAACAGGGACTATCACGGCTTCCATTTTTGGCGACTTGGTTGAAAAACTTTTGAATTTCATCGTCGTTGAAGATATGCAATATTACAACGAGGTTATATTTTTCTATTTATTTTTCTTTTATGTTTCGAATTTAATAGCCACCAATTATCTTTATATAATTATTTCACTGACAGTTGACATTTTTGGATTTGCATAATAAGAACATGGAACTCCCTTTAGAGAAGGTGCACACATAATTGAAAAGCGACACATTTCTTCTCCATGTCAAACCAACAAACATTCAGTCATCAGATGCATTGCAGCGATTTACTGTTGTTTACTACCGTAAAATAGATAATCATGAACTACAAAAGCCTTCGCTTTCACCCGCAAAAGATGACCAACTTTCAGCTGATGTTCAACATGACGATGTTGAAATTACACCTCTACATATCTCTGGTATTTTTTTATTTTTCCTTATTTTTTATTTCATCTTTACCGTGATCATTTGTTATTTATGTATCTACCATTTCCTTTTTAATAATCTCACCTTATATCACGTGGCTAATATACTTTGATTTTTTATATCTTTAAAGCATATTGTTGAATCTTCTTCATCAGTCAAACAGTGCCTTAATAAAAGATTCAGCCATACTGAAAATAGTCTGCAGTCACATATAGATATAATTATCAGCAATACTGAATCTGCGCCACAATCAAATGTAGACGGTGATTGCAATAACAAAAAACCTAAATTTTCATAAACTTTTTCTGTCAGAACAAACTAATCAAATGGCTTCTGTACCTTTTGTGCTTTTACTTCATATTATCTTAAACCTCGATATTCTGGACATTGCATAATTCTAGATATAATTCTCCATATCCATATGATGGTTTTTTTGTTGTAAATTCACGGTCGCTGATATTTTTAAATTACATGGATTATAACCCTCTCTTGTTTTTTATTGGAATGTTTAACTTTATATTATATATATTACATTATAGATAATAAACTGTTCTAATGACTTATACGCTTAAATGATTGATTAAATAATAAAATTTTATATAATTATTAGTTATCTTCTAGAAAATTGTTCTCTATCTCTTAAATTTCTAATCATTCAATTTGTTTTAGAAATCTGAAATCTATACCTCAAAGATTTTTGCATTCTTGTTATACTGAAACAACATACTATGCTCAACTTCCATCAAGTAACTATATGCTAAATTTTTATGCTAACATTATTATATATATATATAATATAATTGATTGATTATACTATGATGACTATTTGTCATATCAAAATAAATTATTTTTTAATAGGACGAAATAATTTTCTATCATCCAAACTATATAATAATTAATAATAATCACAGTAATTATTAATAGGATAACATATCTGAACACACTCAGATAATAAGATACTGAACACACGGGGGTGAGAGATAATAAGATACTGACACACTCACTCTACTTGTCCCATGTTTTCCACTCAATCTCTCTCAATTTATCTCAGATTGTTATGAATTTTGGTGGAGAGGTAGAGCAATGTCTTACGAGTTCAATGGTTTAAGAACCAAGTCATTTGAAGGTCAGGTGAAGAAGATATAGTAAAAAACCCATCGGATGTTCATCACCCTCGAAAACTTCAAAGTGCACGATAGCGACTTTCGTCCTATATAATCCAAAGTCACTATCGTGCATTTTCGCTATTCAACCCCGAATGTCGCTATCGTGCATTTGCACGATGGCGACCTTCTCCTTTGAATTACCAAAGTCACCGTCATGCTTATGCACGACGATGAAAATCCATATAACTAAAAAAACGCATTTTTCACTATACGCTTTTCCACCGACAATCCAAAAGTCACCGTCGTGCATACTTCTTCCTCAGACTTTATTTTTTTCTCTTCCAACTTAAATTCTTCTAACTTATTGACAATGCATTTCATTACTCCATTCACTTTTTAAACAAGGCAGAATCAAACTTATACTCCAAGGCTTAAAAATCCGAAATTCATATTCACTATCTCTCTCTACTGTATTTTTTTTCACTTTTCTATAAAACTTCATTTCATCAAAAACTTATCATTTTTTCAACTCTACTCCACGACCTCATCAACATCTTCATTTAGAATCATTAAACTAATCTATATTCATCTCTAACGAAAACTCCACACATGCACGTATGAACAGTAAAACATGCATATATGATCCTCTCCAAACCAGAACAGGTTATATACATATATATCCATCCACAAACAGTTTATAACTTCTCTTGGGTATAAAAACCTTCACAAACAGCTTACAACTCCTCTCGGGCATAAAAACCAAAAATCAAGTCAAGAAAACTCGTCAGTTATTCATCAATTATCAACCTTCAAAGTCGCTCACCAATGTCGCTATCATGCTTTTGCACGATAGCGACTTTCAATTTTAACCCTATGACCTTCGTTTTTTCAAACTTCCAAAGTCACGACGGTGCAAATCCATTTTGCAACCCAAAAGTCATGACGGTGCAATTCTTCTTCACCAAACTCAACTTCTAAACTCCATAACTTTTGATCCAGAACTCCATGGAAAGCTAAAAGAAAGATCTACAACTTTTATGAAGACAATTTTGGCAAAATCTATCTAAATCATTACAGTTTATTCATGGAAGTTTCACAGTTGCATGTGCAATTATTTCCATGTATACAAAAATTCAAATTCAAAAGCATGTATGCTAACATTATGCATGAGCATGAGATGTCATTTTTTTCTAACTCTCACATTGCTATTTTCTCCATTATTGAAATCTAAGTTCTAACCCTTAATATGGGGACGGGATGTTACATTAATTCTGGGAAGATTTTGACAAAATTGTCTGTATGAAAGTTGCAGATCTTTCTTTTAACTTTTTAATGATATAAAGTTTGAAATTTTTGCATTTCTAGATTGAAAATTATGGAGGTTAGTTATTGTTCACTGGATGTCGCGATCGCGACGAAGTAGGATCACAACTTCGTTAGTTGATGGCCAAATTTGCATTGTGAATGAGCACAATCGCGACAATGCAAAATCAATAGCCAACTCGCGATCATGCTAATGCACTATCGCAACTTTGAAGGTTAGAGGCTGACGCAAGACCCTTCAATCTTTTGGTTATATCTTCTTCATCTGACCTCCAAATGACATGAGACTTGAACCATTGGACCTGTAACACACTGCTCAAACCCCTCAACCAAAAATCTCAGCCATCTGAAATCATTTAAGAGAAATTGAGCGAAAAGTGTGAGACGGTCTGATGGAGTGCACCTGAGAGCATTGTGTTCTATTTCAGAATAAGAACAGTCCAGTCTTTGGAAAAATCTGGAAGTGATTGAATTAGTTATGAAACGTGATTTCAACCTGTTCTCATGAACATGTATTTTGCATATTTCATATACATACATGTACATTAATTACTTAATTATATCATAATTATTTCATTAACTATTATTTAAGTTTATGCATATTTAAATAAATTAAAAAACATTAATTATTTATTATTATTCAAAAAAATATTCATTAACTATTATTTAAGTATAAGTATATTTAAATTTAAAAAAACATTAAATGTTTATTATGATTCAAAAAAACATCCGACTGAATGAATAAAGCTAAAACATAGTCGCACTTCGTGGATGAGTCACAGAACACAATGGAATACATAATTATTTCATTAACTATTATTTAAGTACACGTATATTTCACTTCTACAAAATTGTTCAAGTCAATCTTTCATGAAAAGTTTGACAAGGAAAATGAAAGATTTAGGCAAAACACTCTTCTACAAAATTGTTCCTTTATGTCTTACGTTTCTAATGAAACTAATTTCATGCAATTTGGTTCAATATTCTATAAGTTATGTCAAAAATACTACAAACTGTTCCAAACCACGACAGAATCAACGAACTTAACGTCGAACTAAATTTTGAAACTCTTAGAAACAGAATTCAATTTCGATTCCTTTATGAAAAATATAGCCATACGTCTGTAGTTTAATATGAACTTAAAATCATCCTATTTGGATGTCTATAGACCAAGATATAGCAAAAATACAGATGTATGTTTAGTAGAAACACTGCATCCGTACATGTCCGGCACACTTCAACATCATTTTCATCTTAATTTATCTCTTTTGCTTACTCTGTCACTTCTAGCTTATTTCCTCAATATTTCCTCTTCATTCTTATATCATTTCAGCTCAACTTATCACAGCCAAATCAAAATGTATCATTTTTCATAATCATCAAAAACAGAAAATCACACTCACGCATTATTTAAAAATACTTAAATCATTGCTTAAATAATTAAATTTTATATAATTCATCGTTGTTGGAATATAATGAATTTATTCAATTATTATCATAATTATTAGTATATAATTAAATTATTTTATTTACGAAAGCTTAGTTACTTGATTAAGTTGTCAATATTAATATTTGGTATATATATTACCATATTTATAATTATTGTTAATTATTATTAATTATTGTATACTTTATATCACTGAAAAAATTTTCATCCTATTATGGTGTGACTTTTCAAGACTAATTGTAGTCACAAGTATAAATTAAATAAGTCATACCCGTGGCTATTATTTTTTAATTTCATTTTTTACATTTCGATTTACTTTTAATATTTCATAATACATAATCTGCGTTTTCATTTTTTATGTTCTTACTTATGTATTTTTAATATTTCAACATTTAAAATGTTCCAACCTTATTTTAATTATTCATTTTTAGTATTCGAAATTATATATTTTTAATATTTTTATCATAATTTCTTTCTTAATATACATCACAAAATTTTAATGCTCACAATTTTATGCCAAATTTTAATTTTCACAATATTCATTTATACATCAAATAATTTTAAATAATATAAGATGTTAGCAGTTTTGTATTATCTCAACTAATTAAATGTTTATAACTTTCTCGCAACGTATTAAATGAATTTATCCACTTTTTAAAACTTTCATTAACAATGATATTTAATTAGTAACAAAACATTTTACATTTTTAAAACTTTATTTCATCTCTTGCTTTTTTTTCACTCCATACTTTTACTGACTAAATTTACCTATTTTTTATTAAATTTATATATTTTAATATATATTAATAAATCTAAATATTCATTATCTTGCAACAAAATTTTAAATTACAAAGTATTTATTTATTGTCAGCTTATTTTCTTTTTATATTCTACCTTTTATATTTTCAATATAATATATTTAAACCTTTTTTTATAAAATTTGCCTTTCATATTTAAAATTTCCATGATTTGATTACTACTTTTTACAAATTACAAATTTAGAATATTTATAACTTAATGGCAAATTTTAAATTTTGCGATTTTTTAACTCCGAATTTTAAAATTTCTCACATTTATTCATACATTATAACCGATAAAATTAACTAGGCATTATTACTGCACATCGCGCAGTATCACTCTGCTAGTTATCTTCGTAAACGTGTACTTACAAGAGGAAGGTTGCGTACATTGTACATTGATGACTCTCACAATGAAAATAGTTCCTCCTTCCACAAGAAAAGACAAAAATATCAACAATGATACGAGAACTTGGCAGAAAAAGGAAAAGGAAACCTCAATATACTGAATTAACTTGTCAAAATTGGCTGAAGAAGAAACTGTTAAGTTGAACAAGAATATTGAGGTAAAAAACTCCTCTGCCGAACCAACTCATGAAGATCATGAACAATCTTAAAGACTGAATCAGGTCTTGCCATCTTTAAAGCATTTTCGGACATTGTCCTAAGCTCCTCTGCCTTTGGGCCAAACCATTGAGCAACTATATCTGCAATCTCTTTGGGAGACTTGGAAAACTTTCCACATCCATTTTCCACCACATAAGGTACATTCCCTGCCTCCTGCAGGTATCAAGACATCATTGGGATTAATGCATATGGACAATGGTAAGGCAACCAAATAAAAATGGAAAACTATTCTACTTTTCTTTTGTGGTCGTAAGCACATCACACCAACTCTCAACTAGTATGGATGCAGGTTGACAACCTTTCCATTGAGCTTGAATGATGTATAGCATATCGAAAAAGACAGTTTATTAACTTTAAGATGTATTTTCTGGCTGAATAACTGGAAGAAGTGCAAGGAAATCAAATGAAGTTGCAGTCACATTGCACAACTCAATCCTACTTGAAGGACCTTGGGTATTCCCAATTTTGTGAAGCAGCAACCTGTTTTAAACTACAGAACCAATGTAACTGGCTCCCCCTTTCCCCTTCTGATTGCACCAATATCAGTTAAGCACATAACTGTGAAGTTTAATTTTCTTAAAAGGAACTCTGAATACCAGAATCTAGTTCTTTATATAGGTATTTGATAAAAAGATGCCTGGCAAGGTTGGAGTTTAGTCTCATGCAACCCCATTTAGGAAGTTAAAGTAATCATTCAAAATATGAATAGCCAACTCACTTGTCCAGCTATGTAATCATTCAAAATTATAGGGAGCCCTTGTATCAAAGCTTCTGTAATAGTCCCTGGACCAGCCTACAGAAGGAAGTTAATATGAGAGTTCAGTCATCACTTCAGTGGGTCAGAAAAATAACTACTACTACCACGGAAAGCTTGCCTTTGTTATAATGCAGTCACAAGCACCCATACACTCCTCCATTTTGGTGACAAACCCTTTCACCTATACAATTAACTTGTTCAGTGCTTTGCAATAAGTTGGAGTTAACCAGAGATGCACATCGATGTTTATATTAATGTTAACACTCACCATGAGTAAATTTGCAACCTACTATAGCGAGTTGATGGGCATATACTCAAGTATATACCACGAGTAATGAACCAAAGTATAATAGGCATGTCAACATTTCTATTAGTGAATTGCAGATGCAGGGTAGGCAGCAAGGTAGGAATTCTACAAGTGAAAGGAAAAATGGACATTCTAGTTCCACCACAGGGAGTAGCATTTACGTAGAAACATCTTATAAATGCTCTAAACAAAATCCAAGAAAATTGATGCATGCATAATTCAAGACTCTAGAATAAATTTTCAAATTGCCTTTGGAACATGATGGTAAAAATATCACACAACTAGCCTCAATCACTGCCAGCAAATATGACATTAAGGCACCGACAAAAATGTGACATTAAGGCACTGACAAAAATGTAGTAATAAGGTTTAGGGTTACAGTAAAGTACCGTTGCCAAATTGTACTTACTTTAGTAAACAGCTTAAAAGAAGTATGATACCTGAACAGGAATCTTCCAATTAATTGATTGTAATGTGTTGGCAAGCTTTTGGTTGCGGCCACATATCACAAGGATCTGACCAATTGGCTCCCCAAGGTTCTCGTCATATAGTGAATTCCCAAGTTCCCTTGCAGTTGCCTCAATTGGGCCCATTCCTTCCCCTCCTCCCATCAATAACACAGCTGGAAGATCCTTATCCATTCCTAGTTCTCTCCTTAGTTCAACCTATAGAAATGACATGGAGTAGGTTACAGGGCATTAATGAATTCTTTGTCCAGTATCATGTTAATCTCGATGATATTCCTCCAAGGATCTTATTTTGATTCTATCAAGATTTCAACCAAGATCAAATCCTCCACACACCCCCAACCCCCAATTTAATTTCCTAAAGAAGATAGATCTAACCAAATGGTTTCCACAGCAAAGGATTTTGCCATGAGGTCATATTTACCATATGATAATTGTAGATGTAGGGTTGCAATATAAATTGGACCATATGATAAATTAAGTTTTTGCATTGAACAGTTCAAAGAGGCATCCAATTCAGATGTTAGCATTTTAGGCAATCAACCTTTGGTCGAACAGGCTTCACGAAGGATGGTCGAACAGGAAGGCCATAAACCTTAACTTGGGAGGGCTGAAGCCCAGCTTTCAGTGCCCTCTTTGCTACATCTTCTGTAGGGCAATAGCATCTTGTTACAAGCTTATGGAACCTAAACATAATGAAATAAAAGGTCAGCATATGTGGCGAAACATGTTATCTCAAAATCTACATCACACGAAAAATTGTACCATGTTGGATGGCATGTACTTAGATCTGTGATTACAGTGGTGAAAACAATTTTATGCAGAAGGCCCATGGACTTCAATATACGAAGAGGAACATGCTGCATCAAGGGATGTACACTAATAATGATGTCAGGCTGGTATTTCATTAGCCCTTTAGCAACCTCGCTGCAAGAATGGAAGCAAAGACTGTAATATTGGACAAAAATGTAGTAACCCTAAAAAGTTATCAAGATGAATGTAATGTAGGTATAATATTTCGATGGACAAAAATGTAGTGACCCTAAAAACTTATCAAGATGAATGTAATGTAGGTATAGTATTTCGATGGCAAACTCTTTCTTCTTTTAGGAATTGTCAAGGAAGAGGCTTATGCCAAGAAGTATGCTGACAAGGAGACAGCTGACCAGGCAAAACTGAAAAAGAGACCTATGGGCCACGTTGATCAGCAAATTCCACGATTATGGCAGAACATGGTAATCATGACAGCCAATAGTGGAATTTGCTGCTGAGGTTTGACATATGAAATGAACTGTAAAAGGAAATATAATTCCACATTAAAGAACAAATAAAATGAATCGTGTTTGGCATGGTGATAAGGAGTACATCATCCAGTACTGTAGAATTCAAAGTGAGTTTGCAGGTAATCGTAGTAATTAACATTGAAAAAATAGAGGGAAGTGGCTGGATCAAGTGGATGAAATTTAAAGAAATTATTATCAAGGGTCAAAGACCATACATATTGATAACTAGAACTGAATAACCAGATTGAAAAGACTATGTCCTTGGCCCAATAATAAGTCTATGTAAATGAAAAATGGGCGACCAAATGAAACCGGAGAAATGGAGACAGTGATATCCAGAATAACAAAGAAAAAGAGCAGAAACATGTCAAAGCTAAACTAGCTTGTATGAGAAGGATGAATAAGTCTTACCGAGCTATAAACGGTGAAGTCGCAGCAAAATTTGGTTGATGAATCATTCGTGGTGCAGTTCCGTAGTATGTCATCTTCCACAGTGACCCGTGTTTCACCAAGAAATTATAACTTCTGGGCAACTGATTAAACGGCCAAGGGGTATGCTCTGACCACAAATCAGTAATAAACACCTGCAGCACACACTCTTTAACTTACAGAAGGACATGAACAAATTCAGATCTACACACTCACTAACCTTTCATCATAACTCTAATAAATTGTAAACGATGCACTTATATGCATTCCAGTACTTGAGAATTCAAATAATTAGATGCACTACATTTTTTATTTCAAAAGTTTCATTTTCCATTTTTCTCAGGGTTTAAGGACGATTTAACTAATCCGCTGCTTTGCTATTAACGCAGCATCGGAAACCAAGCAAATACAAGTATATAACCCTTCCATAAAATCAAAACTGAAACTAACCTCATAATCACGGCCAAACTCTTCATTGAACGCAGCTTTAATAGCTTCCGCCGAGGCACGATGACCACCGCCGGTATCACTCATCAAAATGAGAACTTTTTTGGGGCTCTCGGCTTGAACGACATTAATAGGCAAACCGTCATTCACCAGAGCACTGCAAGCATCATCACTCAATTTATTGTTGTTATTACTACAAGCATTCCCTGAACCAACGCGAACTGAAGCAAACCCAATTGGGATTCTATAACAATGGAATCTAATGACCCTATTGAGCTCACTCCAAATCGTTCTGATACTTGAAGAGCCGCGAATGGTCAAGCTCAGCGAAGCAGCAACTTTCCGCTTCTCATTATAACTGGGGCTCTCGAAAAACAGATAATTCGACTTGAACGGCGAGTGCCCATCTGAATTTACGCTCTGAGCTGTAGCATTAAGAGCAAAGCGAGCGAAATGGGGGACAAAATCAAAGACGGGACCAGATTCTTGACTAAACGTTGAAGCGTGATGCATAGTGGTATCTAACGAGTAACTTGACAAATTTGAGCTAGGCTAAAAAACCAAGGAGGTATAGCAGTAAAAGCCGAAGGGTACAGGAAAAGGAACTAAATTGGACAGAGGAAGAGAACGGACGAGAGAGACGCGAGTGACAATGAGGTGTTTGAGAACGTTGTTGAAAGGAAGATAAAGCAATCCGTGGTGGGAATTGTCCAGTAGCAGTAATCCTCTCACAACGTACATAGTGGAAAGGCCCCAGCGCGGAGATTTAATAGGCTTTATTTATAAATTAAATTAAGTATTTAGTTCAAACTAAGACTATATCGTTTTAACGAAGTTGACCTAGCCCAGTGAAGGAAGCAAATTGGTAACATAAACATGAGACACGCGACATGACATGATAACGTGTTTTTCGTTTCAAGGTCTGAAAACAACCTAGCTCGGCAGATGTTGGATTCTTCATTCCCCATTATATGTATGGACAGATATTATTAGACCCAATCTGAAAACGAAAAACAACAGCAGAAATTCCGCTGTGCAGTGTTGGAAATAGCCACTGAACAACTAAGTCAAATTCAAGTTGGGTTGCCACTTACCACAGGCCTTGAGAACGACCATGGCAAGTGAGCAACTTCTAAGAAACCAATGGAAGCATTCATCAAATAACCATGTTTAACATGAGAGACTCAAAACGCATATTATTTTATCCCCAAGTCCCTGCCCAACTTCGTACCAAAAAGATTTTGGGATATCCAATTAAAAGAGTTAATTTTTTAGATTTTTTTTGTTTTAATAATCAACTTTTTTAAATAAAAGCGTTTAATTTTAAATTTTAAGACAATTCAATTAAAAAATTATTTTTATTAATAATTTTTTTCATGTGATTCACATATTACTTCAAGACTAACATTTAGAACAATTACATATTTCTTCGTCTTGTTAATATAATTTTTGAGTAAATATATTTGTAATTGAAAAACCGAAAGTGTTAATTATTTCGCAAACTTTTCGCAAAACTTCTTTAGCACGAACAAAAATAAAAGCAAACAAAACTGAAATAATAAAAACACCAAAAATTTGATAACGCAGTTCGACACACCTTGCCTACGTCTACGGGGTCCTCACCCAGCTTAATCACTTTCACCGAAATACAATAGATTTATCCAAGGCTTTACCGAGTCGACACCACTCAACTCTTGATACTATCTCTCAACCTCACTTTCCGTGAAAGAATTTCACACTCAATAGTACGACTGCCTCGTATTAACCTCAACAGAGGATTTTTTCACACTTTGTTTACTAATAAAGATAATTAATTGAACAACTCTAGTGATTAAAATAACTAGAAACAAAAACAATAATACTTGAAATAGAAAAGAAGACAACTTCCCAATCGGTTTAGTTCCACTGAAATAAATCTGAAAGCATCGCAACAACAATGGGTTGATTCACATAAACACCAACATGTAGCCACAGCTGCACCAATAACATATTCACCAACCAAAGTATATGCAACCCATAAAAAAATCAGTTAATAATTGTTACTGGCCAAGGCGGAGTTGTATACGCACACCACATGCAACTAACCAAACACGGCTCAGAAAAGAAATCACGCAATACTTATCCACTGATTTAATGAGAAAATCACTCTTGAAGGTGGAGAGAACAATCACGTAAGGAATCCATTACTCACACAATACACTTTAGCCTTAAAACCTATTAACACACTTCACCTTCTAACGCCCACTGCATAAGAACAACACCTATATCACGGACACACACGAAGCACACCTATGACACCACATATGTCACTTTTTCAATTCAATTAACTCCATTATCTAAGTTGACGCCAACACACACACTGCACTCTTTTTAATTCTCACACACTCACTGCACACTTTAACGCCCACTGCACCTTGACTCCTCACACCACTCACGTCTCACACACCCATTGCACCTTGACTCCTTATACAACTCCCGTCTCACACACTTGTAAGATTGTCGCCATATATTTTTCTTAATCAACAACTAACGCCACCCCACTCTATACCATACTCAACCAAGATAGATTTCCGCAGTATTTGTTCAATGGACAATTAATGCACATCAACTTGGTTGCCGCAAACTCACATTAAAGATGGACTTCTACTGTAGATTCTAGATTTACACAAATCCCTCACACAATAAGAGTCCAACTACAACCATGCAACCACCACTTCTCTTTCTTTCTTTACTTATCCGAAATCCACAAAATCCACACAAAATACAATTCAATTATCAACATGATAATAGACTTCAATCTAAGATAGGATTCTTTTTCAACTAGAAGATTATCCATATACCTTTTGAATCCAAGTCATTATCTAATTAATATCTTATATGTCCAATTAATAAGTCATGCCAAAACTAATTATTTAGATATATAACATATATCCTAACAATCTCCTCCTTTTTAGCATTGTTTGTCACAAATATGAAACTCCCCCTAAATAACACAATTGGACATATAAGTATTAAATTCACAATTTATATGACAAATACTCCCCCTCAATCAAATATCAAGTTCCAAAGAATATCAAGTTTATCCAATTATCCAAATTTCTCCCCTTTGGGATTAAAAAATGCCAAAAAGTAATAAATCAAATGCACAATCCATATGACAAATACTCCCCCTGAATGGAACAGACACCATAAACAATCTGATGTCTCCCCCTTGGGACAAAACAACATCAAAACACATAATCATAAGAATCAACTATAGATGCAGCGAAAGAATCATAAGCACGCCAAGATGACAATTTACCACCAGTCAATACACATGCTAACATATCACTACTAACTTCCATTCCATCTTCATAAGACTGATCAAATTCATAAACCCAAGCAAATAAAGATGAGCGTTGCCAGTGTAGTGAGAGAGAGAGATACTCGAGAGAGAGACCCATACTGATGAAAGTGCTGAGGAGTCTTCGGTCTAGCCAAATAGAAATCACAATGCAAACTACTAAAAAGATAGGACGACAATGGCAGCATAAAAACTAAAAAATGAAAGAAGATTTTTTTTTATGTTTCCTTTTTTTTAAACAACACAAAAAAATACTTCAAAAATGTAAAGCACACAGTCCCTATGCCTCTCGAAGAAATTCAAACCTGGTCTTTTTCTTTGGCTCGAATGAAGATGTGTAACACAAGTAGCTTGCAAGTTCTTGATAATCAACCCTTTTTCTTTCTCTTGTTTTTCTTCTTTCGCTGACATCTCTAATGATGTTTTCTACTGGATGATTTCTTCGGATTTGAGATGAAGAATCTCAAATCAAATTAGCTTCTAGTGTTTTGGGTGATTCATCATTCGAAGTAACTGAAAGTTCTTTAGTTCGCGCAGTTACTTCCTCAACAGCAACTAACTGCAGATCAATTCCTGCAGTTACTTTCTCAGCAGCAACTAATTGCAGATCTGGGCAATTTTTCAATCTCGTCTCTTTGCTTGTTTGGGCTGATTTGGATGGTCGGTTACATTGATTTTCTCCTGCCACTTAACCATTCAACAAAGATACATCATCTATCACAACATTTATAGACTCTTGCACTTTCTTTGTTCTTTGATTATACACTCGGTAAGCTTTACTATAAGTTCAATAGCTAATAAAAATTCCTTCATCACTTTTGCTCTCGAATTTTCCAAGCTATTTTTCCATTTGACACGCACTGCAAATTGATTTTCCTTCTGTGTTCATTTTGGCTAGACCATTCACAGCCTCCAATTTTGCCAATTTACTGATGAGATCAAAATTTATGTGCCCAAGCCTTTGATGCCATAAATCAATGTCATTCTCATGAGTAGCTGATTACACGTAGTCATGACTTGCAACATATAACAACTGTCGACTGATGGCTTGCCGCTCACGATACATTCTCCTTGTTCGGTAAGTACCCTGCATTCATCACTTGTAAATTTAACTAGCAAGCCATCATCACAAAGTTGGCTTATACTTACCAAATTTGCTTTTAATTCGTTGACATGGAGTACATTCTTGAGAGGAGGCAAACCATCCACACATAATGTTCCTCTACCGATCACAGAAGCTTCTTTCCATCTCCGAAAGTCATATGACCGTCCATACAATTCTGATAATCAGTTAAGTGCATTTTCCCCTGTCATATGACGTGAGAATCCACTATCAAAATACCAACCATGTTGCAAAGTTGCCTTCATTGATGTACGAACTACGAGAGCTTGCAATTTACCTCTTTTTATCTAAGTAGATTTCAGTACTTCTTGTTGATGTTGAAATTTTTGTGGAGGATTTATACTTTTTCGGCTTTCTCTTCTTTGAAACAGCATCTGTAGTAACTGATAATGTCTTGGTCTTATATGCCCAATGACTCCACAAAAATGACTTGTGGGTATAAATCTTCGATTCTTTTTCGATGCTTCTACCTCTTGGCCTTATCTGAACACATTAAATTTTTCTTCGTTCACTTTCGAGCACTCACCTTTATAGCCTATGCCTTTGAAATTTCCTTTAACCTTACCAATTTCTATTAACTTGTCTAGCTTTTTTGTGCCTCCATTCAATATCCTCAAGCCCTTTTCAGTACTTATCAATTTCATTCTAGCTTCACCAAGCTCATCCGAAATCCACATTAGCTTCTTTTCTAACTCTTGTATGGTGTTCTTCATGGAAAGATTATCTTCCTTCAATCTTTCATTCTTTCTACGCGTTTTCACCCATTTTTCATACATAGCTTTGTAATCCTCATAAATATTCCCTTTTTTATCATCTAGGCTACTACCGTCATTGTCATAATCTGATATTGGATCTTGAGCTGGATTGTTTTCAAAATTTTCCAATTTCCTTCTTTTCGACCTTCAATTACTTCCTTCTCAGTTACTGTTAAGCAAGTAACTAGACTTTTGCTATGTAAGGTAACCAACGCAGCATTATTCGCTATTTTTTCTTCACTACCGTATTCACTCTCGGAATCATTTTCACTTCAGGTGCTTGTGAAGGACTTTCCTTTTTCTTCTTCACAATATTGGCACATTCGGATTGAATGTGTCCGAAACCTTGACATTCATGACATTGGATTCTCCTTGCCTTCCGTTCACCCTTTTATGTCTTAAGTTGTTGTCTTGAATTGTTATTCGATCAATTTCTGTTATATTGTCTAAAGTCGGATCTGTCGTTCTTCATTCTTTTCAGCCATTTACCAAACTTTCATGTGAGTAGTATCAAGTCTTCGTTTTCATCTGATTCATCTCCCGCATCATTCACACGTTTTCCAACTTCCACCTGTAGTGCCTCTCTTGTAGCCATGTTCGCGAAACTAGAATTTGCACCAACTTGTTACTAAGTTCTGAATCAGTGACCTTTCTCTGTTATCAATTGAAAAAATGAAAGTGTTAATTGTTTCGCAAGCTTTTCGCAAACTTCTTTAGCACAAACAAAAATAAAAACAAGCAAAATTGAAATAATAAAAACACCAGAAATTTGCCAACGCAGTTTGGCACACCTTGCTTATGTCCACGGGGCCTTCACCCAGTTTAATCACTTTCATCAAAATACAATAGATTTACCCAAGGCTTTACTGAGCCGACACCACTCAACCCTTGACACTATCTCTCAACCTCACTTCCCGT
>JANKOD010000008.1:14228991-14242723 GCA_026284645.1 Erythroxylum acuminatum | reverse complement strand
ATCAGGACTAGGAATAAAAGTTATGTTTAGCCTCTGGTGATCTTCAACATACAAGCAAAATTCTCGATAAAAGACTTCAGAGTCTTCAGCCCGAGCATGAAGCTCAGCGCTGAAGTTACTAAGAAGAGTAAACTTGTCAGCTTTGACAGTGAAGAAGGAGTTAGAGCTATTGAACTGGAGATAAGAAGCTGGGTAGAAGTGGAGTCGCACAAACTTTGGGCCCGCAGTGACAGGGAATGAATAGGTGAACGGGAAAGTGGAGAGGCGGGCAGTTCCGTAGGGCACCTGATTCTCCGAAGTCGGTTGCTGGGCAGATGTGGCTGTGACTGAGGCATTTTTTTGATCGACAAGGAGCAATTCTGATCTTGTTTCGGCGGTCCAAGTCCGGCCAGCGATTATGCTGTCAATGTTTGAGCCACAATCAAGGGTTATGTTGTCAAGAGGAACATAAGGAAATGGCAGGTTGGCACTGGCAAGAAGGGTAAAGTGATAAACGAGAGAGAAGAAGCACAGAGCAGTTAGAGGTGGCAGCATATTTAGAGACTAAAATTGTCTATCGATATTCTTCTTCGCAAACAGCTGCGTTAAAGAGCCGATGAGCTTGAAAGTTGGAAGAGAACTACAACGAAGGAGTAAGGACAAGCAGCCTTACTGTTCTTAAGTAGTTAAATGCAATCAACGTAGGAGATGGTTAGAAAAGCAAATGACTTATAAACGCCTAATTTCCAAATTTTTTTTAATTTTCTTATTTTTTGAAATTAACATTTCCTCCTCTTTCCTTTTCCTTTTCCTTTTCCATGCATAAAGTTAGTTTAATAGGAAATGACCTGTCTTTCCCCTTTCATTTTCCTTTTCCCCATAAGATGTATTCAACGAATGGTCATCTTACAGATTGCTGCAAAAGGAAAATTAATGCTAGTAGTGGAATTCCTCCTCAAACTTTTATGAAAGGTAAATGGATGTGCATTTGGAAGAAGACTGTCACTTTCTGCTTTAGATTGGTTGCACTCGTGTCATTGTAAAAGAGGTAGTTTATTTTTTACTTTTTGAATCATTGTAAAAGAGGTCGTTTATTATTAATTACTTTACGCGGTTTCTAATTTGCTTTTTGAATCATTGTAAAAGAGGTCGTTTATTATTTAATTTAGAATATAAGAATTTTGTGTTAACAAATTAATAATTATTTAGTCTTTTATCAAAATTAATAACCATAAAAATTGATATAAGATCATTTTCTTACAACATCACTTTGTATAAATGACAAACAATTCTAGCAAAAGGTTACGTTAGCTAATCAAATGACTTCTACGTTTTTATACCAATTTAGGTAATATTATTTAAAAACACTATCTAAATTGACAAAATGTGATTTCAATTTCTATACTACTAATATAAGATCATAAGATGTTCTTGCAAGTTGCCTAATTTCCAAAATCTTTGAGGTGGAGGGCAGGTAGATGGTACTCTTCCATTGTCCGTATGTACTGCTAAGAGTAACATCTTTTGAATTGAAATGTGGCAAAACTAAAACCAGACACAATCCGTTTAGACAAGCCAAATTCTTTTGTCTTTGGATATTTTGATATGTTGGATGATACTAAAATAAATATCTTAGATAGTTCATTTTTATAGGTTACATGAAGTCTCACTTACAAAAATGAACATATAAATGGTTACCGCTATATATGCATGATAAATGTGATTTTGCTATTTAAAATACAATTTAATGTCACATGATTTCTTATATCTAAAATCTTAAATATAATTAATGAACTAATTATCTCACATCATATTCACTTTGATTCAATGTAACATTTCAAATTATTTAAATTTAAATTTAAATTTTTGTTTAACTATACAATAAATTTTACTTTTTACTCTTCTACTTTTAACATTTAGATCTTTTTCCATTTTAAAACTTTAGTTTCATTCTATTTGAGTTGTAAATTAGTTTGTTGATAAATAAGGAATTTATATTTTGATAGGATCACTCTATCTTATTTTTACATAAATTCTTTTTATACTCTTTAATTGTTCTATTTCTATATTGTTTATGTAAATAATATCCCCTAAGTCAGTGTTGGATATATTATTCTTTAATCAATTGGCTACCCATTAGACACTTTCTAGCATTACCCTCTACCTTTTATAGATTTGATCTAAATGAGGCGATCCTCCATTGTAATTAATTTTATTATCTAAAAAGTATAGATTTTATTACATTTATCTTATTAGATTCATATTTCGTATGTCTTAATCAGTAACGTGTATAGAAAGACATAAAATGATGAGAAAGTTTTATTGATTGAGCTCTTTCTTGCAAAATATTTCTTCAATTAATAGAAGAAACATGGTTGACCAAGTTATGCGCAATCTTAGTTAAGATGAGGTCTCAACAAAAATTGTCACTTTTATTAAATTGTTTCCTTAATTTTATTTTGTTTTAAGGGTTTACAGCTTTGCTTTTGGTATTACGAGGACTATCTTGTTTTATTTTGAGAACTCCTCAGTTCAAGTAAGAGTTTCTCTTTCTAAAACTCTCTCTAACCTCTCAAAACTATATATTAGACATAATTATTTTCTGATTTTATCTATATATATTTGCATATGGCATTTTACTAGAAATTTTGTTGGTTTGTTGTTGACTAATTATTTGGAAGGAGGGGCTTTGATATTAAAATTTTAGGTTAATTATAAAAAATCTCAAACTTTACTTAATTTTGCAATTATATCAGGAACTTAAAAAAGTGGCGATTAAATACTCAAACATCTTTTTTTTTAAATTCTAACCCGATGTCAGTATCTTCGTTAACATTCTTGATGTGGCTTGCCACATAAAAGAGAAACCTTAATCACTTATACATGCCAAAATTAATTAAACTAACTCCTTCCATTCAAATTCGACGCTTAAGAACATGATTAAAAAAACACTCAAAGCTCTTCAATTTCTCTTCAGAAACGTTAGGCAATTACTTCCTCTTAACGCACTTCACATATTCTCCTTTCATATACACTTTAAAAATAACCCGAAACATGATTCATAAACTCTTGTGATACAATCGACAATTTTGGGAAGTTAATGACCAAATTGACAACCAACAATACTTGTTTCTAATCCATTCCATGCAACATTTTATATCACGATCCCATCGCGATACAATCCCAAAACACTATCTTATATCTTGAATCACCATTCAAGATCATTTTACTCATCCTTCGGATCTCCTATGTGCGTGACCCGTTAGGTTCCTGGTTATGTTGGCCACTCGAATTAACACATAATTCAAGTAAGTCAAGAGCGGCATCTACCAACACTTTATAGCCCTCAATTGATTATAAAGTCAGTGGTTTAACTACGAATCCTTTCATAAGCAATGTTGCCAAGCAATTCGTCCTTTCACCATCTATAACCCACTTAGTTCAGAGTATGATCAAAGTGTTAACTCCCACTTGACTTACTAGTCACATCTAGTCCAAGTGATATTAGATCTTGTCGTGAGGATCTCATTACTCTATGTATCATTGAAGACTCTCTTCATGACACATATCTGCTCTGGCTAGAGACTCTCGAGTAATTACTTCGATAAGAGACTGTGGGTATCATCTCCTTCTATCAGGGGTGCTGAATCCTTTATTGGCTACTCAATTACTTCCAAATAGCTCAAGCTATACCTAATCACCATTCTATGAGTAACCTCTGAAAGGCACCGATGAATGGAGTCAAATCACAGAATTAGTATCCGAGATATCCTTGAGCACCTCAAGTTAAAGGATACCTTCACCATTGCTATAATGAGACTATCATTGACACTAGAATAAAATATCCATATGATTGTCTCGTAGTAGGTCAATCCAATTTACTTACTACCCTTAGTAAGCATTCATCTATTAACTCTAAACAACTTATGTCTACAAGTTATAAGATCTACTGCTTGAGCCAATTAAGGAGTATAACACGTGCTAATTTATTCGGATTAATGATATCCCATCTCATTAATCCTATGACTAGGGAAAGTTTAGACACTAACATTATTACACATGATAGGAATTTTATTATCATGATCTCATCATGATTTCCTCCATGTTATATTTTGTATTAAGGACTTCATTAAATCAATTTAAGATCAACATCAAGTCCATAAATGTATGAACATCGAAATAATAAAAAATGCCTTTATTAATCATAAATGATTTGTACAATAAGTGTTAAAGGTGATTGCCTTTAAAGCACTTCTCTAACAAAGTCCCACTTATACTAGAGCTAATCACCTTGATATCTAATACCCTAGGCCTGTACATGTGACACAATTTTTTTTTGTTAAATAGGCTCAATCAATGGATCAACTATATTATGATCTGTAAGAACTCTCTTTATCTTGACATCATTTCTACCAATGATTTCTCTAATCAAATGGTAGCGCCTGGGTACATGTTTGAACTTCTGATTGGGCCTCAGTTGCTTTGCCTGCGCTATAGCCCCCTGTTGTCACAATACAACTACACTGGGTTAGTGATGCTCGGGACCACACTAATTTTCATGATAAACTTTTGGATCCAAACCACTTCCTTTGTCACTTCTAAAGCTTCAATGTACTTTGCCTCTGTCGTCGAATCTACAATCGTCTCTTGTTTGAAACTTTTCCAACTGACTACACCACCATTCAGTGTGAATGCATATCCAAACTAGGATCTAAAGTCATCCCTATCGGATTGGAAATTGACATCAGTATACCCGCTTACCACAAGATCACCTTCTTTATATACCAAGAAGACATCCTTAGTTCTTCTCAAGTACTTAAGGATATTCTTGACAGCCACTCAATGACCTTTACCAGGGTCTGACTGGTATCTAATTGTAACACTTATAGCATACAATACATCAAGTCTAGTACATAACACAACATACATGATTGATCCTATTGCCGAAGTATAAGGAATCAAACTCATAAGAGTCCTCTCATCTTGTGTCTTTGGACACATAGATTTAGAGAGTGTAATCCCATATACCATGGGAAGATAACCTCTCTTGGACTGCTCTATGCTAAACCTCTCTAAATCTTGTTTATGCATGTAGACTGAGAAAGGCCAAGGAACCTCTTAGATCTATCTCTATAGATCCTTATCCCCAAAATATAAGTTTCTTCTCCAAGGTCTTTCATAGAGAAGTTCTTAGCTAACCAAATTTTGACTAATTGCAAAGCAGAGACGTCATTTCCTATTAGCAATATGTCATCTACATACAGTATAAGGAACATGATTGCATTCTTACTAACGTTCTTATATACACGTGGCTCATCCAGATTTTGTAAGAAACTAAACTCTTTGAATGTCTCATCAAATCAAATATTCCAACTCTTGGTGTAACACCCTACTAACATAGATTACATCCTAGGACACCCTGTGGACATTCCAGTACATAACCTATAATAATGGCATGTTAGAGCAAGCATGTATCTAACCTAATCATGACATCATCTATTATACAAAAAGTCACCAAATTTTAAAACCAAACTACATTCCCCATTTCGTTTCATAAAAACCAAATTTACATAGTAGCTTTACAAACCATCCGAATATATGTAGTATTAAAACTAAGTACATTAGATGAGGAAGTTTACAAAAACTTCTATCTAACCCTTCAGTCTTAGCTGACTGACCTTTGAGCCACTTTCTTACAAAAGTACAAGAACTAATCTTCTTGTAGTGTCTCCCTTTCACTAATGTCCTCTCTCGAACCTGAAAAATCAATGTTGCAATTTTGATAAGTTTTACGAACTCAGTGATGTAACCGTCCTCAATGGTTCACCCAATTCATACCACATAACAAATCATATAAGCAGATAATTTCACATATTTTCATTTAGCAAATTTCACCACATAACATTTACTTCACATACCCATTTTCATACAAATACAAGTCCACATTATAATTCAATCAATCAAACACACTTAATAAGAGTATATGCAATGTTCGTGTGACTCACTTTCAATTATTATGTTGTTGTGACTAAGTGCCTAAACTATCTCTATCTACTGTAGATACCGGGCTCATTAATACTGTCCCTTACTCGTTGCGGATACAGGGCTCATTGTACATATCGAGCCTTTGGCTCTATTCCACATTCCGGAGCTTTAAGCTCATATTCAGTGGCTATTTATGTCACAACTATCATTATCTGATCATGCATTCTTGTATGAAATGCATCACATTCATATTCAATCCTTCATTATTTCAAATATTCCCATTTGCAATCTCATTCAAACACATTTATAGTCCCATTTCTATTTATCATCGGACCTTAGTTTGCCAAACAAAAAACATGTTGAGAAACATTTATTTCACCAAATTCACATTCAAGGAACACTTCAATATCACATTCATAAATTCGAATCTTCGGACCTCCATGTCTGGAATTAGTACAAACAATCCACATTAAGAACATATATAATGTATAATAGACAATATTAAGTGAGATAGTCTAGGTTATTCACCGTACACTTCAAATAGTTATTGCCTTGAAGTCCCAGCAATGTCTATATGGTGGCGCTCAATGTGCTCCTCTATATCATACAATGCATACACATATCACTATTTTGCACAATGATACACGTACTCATTTATGCATATATATGTATATAGAATATGTACAATACATGTTCATGACAATCCCAGGTTCCTTATAATTATTCTTGTCATAATATTCCTTCATAAATCAATACTCAATTGATTAATCCAAATTTGCCTAAAAACATACTTTCGGGTCCACTTTGCATGATTATTCTCATCAGGAAAGTGAAGTAATTTGATAACACTTCCTTATAGGAAATTGTTTTACCATGTCTTAAGTTTCTAATGATACTAAGATCATACAATTTGATTCAATATTCTAGATTTTATACTCAACATACTACATATTGAGCACATTTGAAATTTTGGCTAGTGCATGATCATGCACTCAAAGTTGTACAACTCATATCTATCAATTATAATATCAAAAAATTACAAACTTTATACCAATTGAAAGATACGAGAATAAGCTACAACTTTTGTGAAGATAACTTTTCTGATTCGGCATACATCAATACAATTTATTTGATAATAATAGGATATGATTTCTATCAAGGGTAGTGCTACAGCCTAAGCCAAAACTCAATTTCAAGACCTCCTAAGGACATAATTCAAATTCAATTTTTTCTTAAAAATTGTAGCCAAATGTCTCTATTTCAATTTAAATTAAGAATCATCTCATTTTGAAATCTACAGATCAAAACATGGCCAAAATACCAAAGTATGATCAGTGAAATCATTCTAATTAACAATATTACAGCACACTCACCATTTTCATCCTAAATTTATTAGTCAATCTTTTCCGAATAGATTCAAAAGTTCATAAATTTTGGTTGAGATGAAGAACAATGTGTTATGAGTTTATTGGTTCAAGTCTCAAGTCATTTGGATGTTAGGAGAAGAAGTTATAACAAAAAGAACAAAGGATGTTCAGAACTATCTCTCTTTGGTAGCCATGAAAGTCACAATCGTGCTTCTCTTCTTCTTCACCGAAACTGCACTTTTTTCCCTCTCTTCTGCTTTTTTTCTAGATTTTTGATTCCTACACGTTACAAATAATACATATAATACATAAACTATCTTTTCTCCTTCCCTTTTAGTTCAACCCAAGACATATAAATCAAAATTCATGATTCATAGCCAATATCAAAAATCGACATATTCACGCATTTTTCATATTTTCTACACTTCATTCATCTGTTGCATTTTTTCACCTTCTTCTACACTTCCACTTCATCAAAAACTTATCATTTTAGACCTCTCTATATCACGACCTCTCCTAATCCTCATTCCTTATCATCTTTACAACACTCAACAAAATCACGCATATATAGTAAAAATCAAACAATATGTATTTCTCCAAAACAAAACAGAGTATAAATTTATCCACTTTCATGATTTTTTGCATCTATTTCACACTTTTTGCAGACTTTCTAATTCACTAATTATCACTGAAATTACTTCTTCCTATCCCACTCATGCATGAATTCATTCACAAATTCTCAAGCATCATTCAAAACCATTTACGGTAACATAAACTCAAAAATCAACTTACTTGATTTAACTAAACTTCCAGTAGTTGATATGGACTGAAATTCTTAATTTGACGTAATAATCATTAGCTAATTACTCAAGCATAATCAACAACCTGGGGAAGATTTGTTTCGGTGGATGAACAAATAACAAGGGAAAAAAATTTAATGTTACATGCTTTTGGTGAAGAATAAGCTACAATAATTTTCCATATTAAAACAAGACAACGTGTATTCTTAATTCACTACCAAATGTCACCTTTGCATGTGAGCTAATTGTTACTAATTAAGCAATCCACGTGTCACACAATAATTGGTCTATATTCTACATTTCCTTAGTCTAAAAATACTCTAAATTTCCAAAATACTTGAAATATCACCAAAATTACCAAACCAATTTTAATACATTCCAATTTAATTTTCAAGACAATTAAAATCCACAATTTCCATTTATAAATCAATTTTATCTGGAAAATGTCAATGAATGCATTTACAATCGTATTAATGTGTAAAAATCAATATTCTCGTGTATGTGTATGCCACATTATGCATAAGCATGAAAGACCCTTTCTAATTTCTCAGTTACCTCACTTGTACACTATTTTAACCTTATCATGAATAATAGGATATTACAATTCCCCCCTCTTTAAAGAAATTTCATCCTCAAAATTCTTACTTGATTGTTCGAATAAGTAGGGATATTGTTTCCTCATATGATCCTCCGTTCCCAAATTGCTTCCTCAGTCGAGTGATTTCTCCAAAGAACTTTCACTAAAGAAATTACTCGGTTTCTCAGGTGCTTTGTCTTATAACCTACTATCTGGATCGGCTCCTCAACATAGCTTAGATTACTAGCAACGTCAATATCCTAAGCTGATAACATGTCTGTTGGATCAGATTTGTATCTTCTTAACATGCTCATATGAAAAACATTATGCAACTGAGACATTTCATTGGGCAAAGCTAACTTGTATGACAAAGGTCCTATCCTCTCAGTGATCTCATAAGGACCAATTTACTTAGGGCTTAACTTGCCCTTTTTACCAAACCTCAGCACACCTCGCCAAGGCAACACTCTCAGAAATACTCTGTCTCCTACACTGTATTTCATATCCCGTCGATGCTGATTCACATAGCTCTTCTGTCTATCTTGAGTCGCCTTTATTCGACTCCTGATCATTTTCACCTTATCCACAGTGTCTAGTATTAGTTATGGACCTTCAATCATTTTCAAGCCCTCTTCATCCTAAAACAGAGGCGATCAATACTTTTTACCATACAATGCCTCATATGGTGCCATTATGATACTACTATGATAATGATTGTTAAAGAAAATTCAATCAGTGCTATATAATGATCCCATGCTCCTTGAAACTTCAGTACACATGCTCTAAGCATATCCTCAATAGTCTTGATTATCCTCTCACTCTGTCCATATGTTTGAAGATAAAATGCAGTATTAAAGTTTAACTTTGTACCCATAGCTGACTACAAACTCTTCCAGAGTCTCGAAGTGAATTCGGGATCCCTATCCTATACAATAGACACAGGAACCCCATGCAATCTAACTACCTCATTCACATACTTCTGGGCTAACTGGTCTAGTGAGTTATTATCTCTCACTAGTTTGAAATGGGTCGACTTAGTCAATCGGTCCACTACAACCTATATATCATCATTCTGCCTCTGAGTCTTAGGCAATCCCATTATAAAATCCATAGTGATTCGTTCCCATTTCACTCCAGAATAGGCAACGAATGCAAATTTCCAACTGGAGCTTGATGCGCAACCTTAACCTACTGGCATGTTATACATTTAGAAAAAAAAACTCTATTACTTGTTTCTTCATTCCAGAGCACCAAAAATACTGTTTCAGCGTGTTGTTTATCTTGGTCGTACCAAGATGCATATCATAAGCGACCATATGAGTTTCCTCTAAGATTTTCTTCCTCAGATCATCCACATTAGTCACACATAGCCTTTGTTTTAACAACAATGTTTCATCTCTCAATTCAAATTCAGAATCTGTATTCCTCTTAACTTTCTTAATCAATTTTACCATTTCAGAATCTTTACTTTATACTTTTCTGATTCTATCATACAACATTGGTCTCAACTTTAGTGTGGAAATCAATATCTCATTATGCTCAAGATTTAACTCTACATTCAAAGCTCTCAAATGAATCAAGCTCGTTAACCTTGATAACTGAATCTGAGCTACACTAGTATTCAACTTTCTACTCAATGCATCAACCACCACATTGGCTTTCTCTGGATGATACTCAATTATGTAATCATGATCTTTAAACAACTTGACCCATATCCTCTGTCTTATGTTAAATTATTTTGACTTAACAGATATCTCAAACTCTTATGATTAGTGTATATATGGAATATCTCTCTATATAAGTAATGTCTCCATATCTTTAAAGCAAACACAACTGCAGCAAGCTCTAAATTATGTATCGAATAATTAATCACGTGAGACCTTAGTTGTCTTGATTCGTAGGCTATCGCCTTGCCATTCTGCATCAATGCACATCCTAATCCTTGATGCGAATCATCACTTTATACTACATATCCTCCAGTTCCCGATGGTATAGCTAACACTGGTGTAGTAATCAATAGATGTTTCAACTCCTTAAAACTCTTCTGATAGTCATCATTCCATCTGAATGCCACATTCTTCCTTAAAATTTTTGTCAGAGGAGCTGAGATTAATGAGAACCACTCGATAAACCTTTGGTAATATCCAGCCAATCCGAGGAAGCTTCAAATTTCTAATACATTTCTCAAAGTTTCCTAATTAATCATTGCCTCTATCTTCTTTGGATCCACTTATATGCCTTGTCCAGATACTATATGACCTAGAAATACTACTTGATCCAGTCAAAATTCACACTGACTAAATTTGACGTACAGTTGTTTCTCCCTCATAATCTGTAAGATCACTCTTAAATGTTCCTCATGTTCTTCTTAACTCTTTAAATACACTAAGATGTCATCAATGAACACAATCCTAAATTGATCCAGATTGGGATAAAATACCTTATTCATCAAAGCTATAAATGTATTACTAAGAACTCGAAAGATCCATACCTACTCTTGAATGCACTTTTTGGTACATCAGCCTCTGCTATCTTCAACTGATAGTACCCAGATCTCAATTCAAACTTAGTGAATACCTAAGCTCCCTGCAATTAATCAAATAATACATCAATTCTAGGTAGTAGGTATTTGTTCTTCACTATGACCCGATTCAGTTGCCTATAATCAATGCACAGCCTCAGAGTGCCATCTTTCTTCTTCACAAATAAAACCGGAGTTTCCCAAGGTGAAACACTATGTCTAATAAAATATATTTTTAACAACTCCTATAGCTGAGCCTTCAACTCCTTTAGTTCTATAGGTGCCATCCTATATGGAGGAATGTATATAAGAGTAGCACCCAAAACTAGATCAATTGTGAACTTAGTTTCCCGATCTGGTCGTAAAGTAGACAACTCAGCGAGAAGCACATCCAAGAATTCCCTAACAATAGGAATATCCAGTACATTCTACTCAGATAAGCCTCACATTCACCTTGCATCAACCTCAAGGCACTCATAAATGAGATCAACCTAACTGACACTACTTGTCTGATTCTTCTAAAAACTACTCTCGATTGATTAGGAGATTCTAATACCACGTCTTTAGTATAACACTTCATGACAACCTTATGAGCAGCAAGCCAATCCATGGCTAGGATGACATCTATCTCTCCTAGCTGTAATATAATCAAGTCTGCCTCCAAATCTACCTGTTCAATTCTAATCAAACACCTCTTGCAGACTTCTCCAATTACTATGGAACTACCTATTGGTGTACTCATCTCTAATTTACGTGTCAATTGCTTTCTATCACAAATGTCAGATGCCATACACTAAATAAATACGTAGATCCGGGATCTAGCAATGCAAATGCTTTATAATCAAAGAAAAGCAACGCACCTGCAACGACATCCGAAGAGTCTTGAGCCTCCTATCTGGTTATAACATAAACTCTAGCTTATGACTGTGGTCTGTTGCTCCAAACCTCAGTCCTAATAGAAGGACTTCTAGAACTCACTTTGCTTTTACCTCGACCTTTCTACCCAGCCCCACTAGCTCGACTATGCTAAACAGTAGTCTCACTCACTGATCCCCCTCTCATACCAGACTGGGCTCCAATGGTAGCAGGACAATCCTTAATTTGATGGTCAAAACAGCTGCATCTAAGGTAAGCTTTAGATAATCTCCAACACTCACCATTATGCTTACAATCGGGTATCTGACTCGACACTACACCTTTTCCACTGCCGAACTGCATGAAACTACCCTTTGTCTGAACTTTGACTGTTTTGATCCAGCCAATGGTCAAATAGATCTATTCTGATGCTTATTAAACTTCCTGCCAGAACCACTCTGAACTTCACTAGGCCTCTTCATTTTAGAATCTTGCCTGTTTTCACCCTGATCATCTCTCAACAATTGTTTTATTCAGATTGAGCCTGTTTTGAGCTCAGGAAAACTGCTCAGGTTGTTGATTACTAGCCTTGTCCGAATTTCCATATTCAATCAGTCTTCAATTCTCTGAACTTGTCTTCCTCAGTACGAAACAAGGCAAAAGCATACCCCATGAGCTCATTAAATCTTATCTCATAATTTGCCACTGACATTCTGCCCAATTTCAGATCCAGAAATTCCTTCATCTTTCTATCCAGGTAGATCTTAGGCATATAGTTCTTCCCAAAGGGTTTCAGAAAGTCTCCCTAATTTAGATTGCAAGGCCTGGTGGCACTGCTTAAAATAGTCTTCCACTATTGATAAGTTGGACCTTGCAATAAGGAAACTGCATAGTCAAACTTTTTTTCCAACTCACAGTCCATTTGATCAAATAATCACTCAGTCCTCTCTAACCATCCCTCGACCTCTACAAGGTCTGTGCTTTCGTAGAAGTCCATAGCCCCTTGCTTTCATAGCCTATTATACCTCCTCTCCCTTCTCTCGAGAACTCTTGGGGGCATTACCTTAGGTTGAGGTACCGAAGACTCTCTATTGGCCTTTGGTAATCCTAAGTCATCCGAGTGTCTCTCTTGATCACCTATGTTGGATGACCTATCATAAACAATAACTTCAACTACCATCTACATTTCTCACTATATTTTATGTTTAACATTCCTCTACGTCCCTATAGATGCCAACCATGCTCTGATACCAAAAATGTAGCACCCTACTACTATAGAAGTTGGACCCGAACTTTTTTTGGAAGTTAGAACTATTAAATGACAAAATTTTAGTGATTAGTTATGAGTAAAGAAAAGGAGAATTCTTGAATTGAAATGATATACAAGATTTAGCTAGTGAATGTAGTAAGTTGATGATGAGTGGGTATATATGTGCATGTTCTGTTATCAATGTTTATGATCAATCATAGACTATAATTTATCTATGGATGATGTTGAGTTGAAATGGAAGTTGTGAGGGGGAGAAATGTTGGACCCCGAACTTTTCTTGAAATTTTGAAATGTCAAGTGGCATGAAATGAGGAAATTAGAATGAATAAAGAAAAAGAAAATTTTGAATGTGAATAGTTAGATGAGATTAAGATAGGC
>JANKOD010000008.1:14185045-14215568 GCA_026284645.1 Erythroxylum acuminatum | reverse complement strand
ATCTTGATTAAACAAAACCTAAGGGAAAACTCGGTTTAATTTTTAACCCACAATTAATAGTTGCTAGGAGAGGTTTAAGAACAACAAATTAATAAAATATGCTTAGTCAGGGTGTAGGCCGAGATTGAACCAAAGAACCGGGCCCTACTGAATTTCCCACTTTTATTATTTTTGCATGTTTTATTTCCTTTGTTTTTATTAGTTAGTTTTATTTTTATTTTTCCTTCCAAAAATCGAAAACCCCCCTTTAAGTGTAAACACCGATTATTTTCATTTCATAAACTTTACACACACTCTCTGTAGAATCGACCTAGACTCGCCACTCTACAGTAGTAGTCTAGCTATTTTAATTTTGATTAGCGTTATGACGCGCGGTTAGAAACTGAAAATAACATGAGATAATATTACCTTATTTGAAGTCAATTAAGGAATTACGAGAACTAATTATGGGCACTAGGAGATTTGGGTGATATCTGTTGGAGTTAACAATACCCTGATAGTATTATGGTATTGAAGATTAAAGTGATCCAAGCCTAATTGTATCAATTAACGACTATGATCATAGATGGTATTTTGAATGTATTTGAAAAAGTGAGATGAATATTTTGAATACTTGCACAAAAAATTAAAGATAAATGAAAGATAAAGAGAAAAAATAAAGAAAACCAAGATAGAATAATGTAGAATGTGTATGTCACGTTTTCCTCCCATTTCCTTACTCGAAACCTAACCTCTCTCTATCTTGCAGAGATTCCTATCTAAACAAATCCAAATGCCTATATAATAGGGATGAAAATAAATTTCTTAATTTAACTCAAACTTTTAGGATGAATCTGACATTAGGCGTGATCCTAGTTTATCCACTATAGTAATCTGTCCATTTTTTCCAAAATTCATGATTTTGACAAATAATACTTCAATTTGATCCAATCTCTACTTTTTAGCTCCTAAAATAAAATAAAATTTAATTTTCCCATTTAAGCACCAAAATATATTAAAAAGAGAGAAATATCCAATTAGTATAACTAAATAACATCTTATTAAATTCTCTCAAAATAGACTTATGCTTATGCTCAAGCATACATCCATTCAATATATCAATCATCCTCATAATAGCCTCTTACACTACAAGAAAACTATCAAGTAGTGACAGAAACTTACCGACGGAATTTTTACCGCTTGAAAGTAGTGACAGACATCACAATACCATCGCTATATTTGCCTAATATAACAACGGGACAGATGTCCGTTGCCATATTTAGAGCAAACATTTTTTGAAAAAATTTAGCGACGGAAATATATCGATGTAAGTATTTCCGTCGATAAATTGCCGCAAAATTTCATAATCGATCAGTAAACTTGTCGTGGATAAGGAAATATTTGGCAATGAAAATATATCTGTCGGGATTGTTTTCGTTAAGGATGCTATTTAACTTCACCGAAACGACGTTGTTTTGGCTTAACAAAAACGACATCATTTTCGTGAAGTTAAGGACATTGTTTAACTTTACCAAAATGACGTCGTTTCGGTTTAACCAAAACGACATCAATTTGGTAATGTTAAGAACATTGTTTAACTTCACGAAAACGATGTCATTTTTGTTAAACCAAAACGACGTCGTTTCGGTTGAAGGAAAACGACATCATCTTGTTGAAGTTAAACAACGTTCTTAACTTCACCAAAATGATGTCGTTTCGGTGAAGTTAAGAACGTTGTTTAACATAATCAAAATGACGTCGTTTTGGTTCAACCGAAACGTCGTCATTTCATTACAGTGAAAGAAAGTTATTTACCTTAACCAAAACGATGTCGTTTCTATCAAGTTAAGAACGCTTTTTAACCTGACCGAAACGACGTTGTCTTGCTTGTTATTAAGTCTTAGGTTTATCAATTTTTACATAGTATAACATAATTTGTTATATTAGGTTGGTTCCGTTTGGACCGAGTTCCAGAAATATGTCTTCCACATTTAAGCAAAGGATTGAAATTAAGGGTTATGTGTGAAAGAATATATCTGAGGCCATAAAGCAATTTTACTTTCAGGAGTTTGAGGTAAAGAAAATAGTTATTTTCTTATTATATTGATTTATATACACAAATTACATAAATATTATTACATTATATAATTTTTTCCTTCTTATTTTAGAAAGAATTTTACTGGGATTCTTGTTTTGACGCCAGCATGTATAAAGTATGGGAAAAGAAATCTTATAAATTTTATCGCGACTTAATTAATGCAATATACAAGGCTAGTGCATGACCACGTTATATTTTGAAGGAAATTTGGAGCCGTTGGACCGAGTATTGGACATTACCTGCGACAATATCCATCTCAGAGCGTAACTCCGCTAACAAACATGGAGGCCCGGGAGGTGAGAGTCTTCCAGTACATACGGGAGGATCAATTACCCACTACGAGCATACACATAAACTTGTAAGTATCTAAACTTGACACTTATTTTGTATATATTTTGCATTACTGTATTGTACATGATGATTATGGTATAAATGTCTGGTGCCATATATGGCTGTGTTAAGTTATTTTCTTTGCTCAACATGGGGAAAATATCATAAAAATAAAGGAAACTCTGTCGAAGTTTTTATAAATTGTAGTTCACATATGACAATTTAGGTTATACATGTAGGAAAAGCCATTGGGCATCAAGCCTACACCTATCCAGCTGTTTTTGTACACCCACATAAAGAAACATGATGGTGTGACATTCATCAACACCCGATGTAGAGAGTTGAATGTATGTGAAATTAATACATTTTTATAATTTCTTAACGATAATTCCTTACTAATGTAAACATTGCTTCCTAATATGACCAAATACAACAAACCATTCAACGACAGTCTCAGGAGGAACAACCTGTAGATGAGACTCAGACATATCTTGATGTTGTGGGTGGTAGGGACCATCGTGGAAAGATATTCAGGCTAGGTTCATATTCGAACATATGTTAATCACGCTCTTCCCTGTCCAATACAGCAGCATCTGCTAGGCCAACGCACAGCAATGAAGTAACCGAGCTTCGGGCCATAGTGGACACATTGAAGGAGCAGATAGCTCACATGAAAGAGGCTATCGTGAATGAACGGATGGAGCACATGGAGCAGATAGCTAAGATGAGAGAGGAGATGGAGCAGCTGGCAAAGATGAGAGAGGAGATGGAGCAGGTGGCAAAGATGAGAGAGTAGATGGAGCAGATAGCTAAAATGAGAGAGCAGATGGAGCAGATGGATAAAATGAGAGAGCAGATGGAGCGGACAGCTAAGATGAGAGAGGAGATAGAGCAGATGGCTAAGATGAGAGTGGAGATGGAGCAAATGGCTAAGATGAGAGAGCAGATGGAACAAATGGCTAAGATGAGAGAGCAGATAGAGCAAATGACTCAGCTTAGACAGGAGATGGAACAGTTGAAGGGGAGACTTAGCAGTTTAGAGCACTCACGATCACCACAACATTAGCTTGTTCTTGTCATTTGCTTTCAATTACAAACATAAGTTATGCACACTGTAATGGTTTTATTATCAATTAAAATAATTTTAATGTTATATTATCAATTAATTTTCTAATTAATCAAAGTATATATATATATATATATATACTAATTAATTTGTTATGAATAGACAATTGGTAACTCTTAACATTATGCATTTATCATAATATCATGAAACTGGAATTTATTAAAAAAAAATTCTAAACTGTTATTGCCGACGGAATAAAAATATCATCGAAAATTTTATATTTTTTTACCGATGGTAATACTATCACCGTCGGTAAGGAAGATGACGTTTCTTGTTCATTACCTTCGGTTTACCTATCGAATCTTGTCCGTTGTTAAATGTTACTAACGGAAATTCCCTTTACTTTTTGCTGTTGATAATATTTACCGACGTAAAATAGACCGTTGGTAATATATTTTGGGTCGTTGGTAAATTACCAAACCGTCGGTAACTTTAACTACGATCCTTTTAACGACGATTTTGTCCAATTGACCGTTTACCGACGGAATAGTTCGTCGATAAATAATTGATTTCTTGTAGTGTTATCTTCTTTCATGTTATCCAAAAATATCACAAAAGCTAATACACATTAAATTTTAAGATAAAATAACAATTGAGAACAAACACTTATATGGCATATTTTTAGAATGAAAACATGGCATCTCATCAATTCCATCAAATTCAAATAAACAAGTGTTGAGACCCTCTCATGGATTTGACCATATACACTCAAAGCATTTATGGTTCAGTAAGCTCTCAAGTCAAAGAATAATGAGTAATTTCCATAAGCTTGCTTATGAATCATATCTCTGCTACTAACAAAAATAAACTTAATGCATAAATCAAGAGGACTTGATAAGGCTTGTAATGTGACTTAGGTAAGATATGACCAAAAAAAAAGTTTTTAGGTTAAATAAATTGAAGGAGTTCATACAAACTTATTCAAAAAAAGTTTTAACTCAATTAGTCAAAAACTTAATTGATTCAAATAACATCCTTTTCAATCACCTTATTGTTTTTTCTTATTCCTTTCTATTTTTATGTTCTTGAACAAGAACATCAAAGAGGAAATTTATTTTTTTATTTTTTATACTCCTCCCCCCTTTTATAAAAGTTGAAAAATCAAAACAATGCAACTTGATCAACCAATTTATTTTAATGGAGGTTGGTGTCTTTGTTTCCCTCTTTCATTTTCATAGCTAAAGTTTATGTGATCTCTCTGTCTTAAATTATAATGATTAGAATAAAGGTCATAGTTCTATTGAGGTTGATCAGGAAATCCCCCTATTACATAAACTTTTTGAATGGAGTCTTGTTGTAATATAGGGCATATATCTGTAGGATGACCAGAGAATATGCATATTCGGCACACTTATGCCGATTACAATTGCACAATAATCATTTGACGAACTGAAGTAGTTAAATCAGAAATTTTATCCTCAAGGTTAGTATTACTTACCTCGTTTACATATTTAACAACTCTATCCACCCCTATCACAATTGTTGAGAATTTTTATTCATGTTTGATATCAATTATCTGGCTACTTTAGGTGTTTTATTTACTGAACTTCTCCACCAATTACATCTACCATACTCCTATCGATTGGCAATAGCATTTATAGAAGTACAGGATTAAATTTTGATCTGGGATTGGATGGAGTGGGCAGCTAGCATATAACTCTTTAAACCTCTTCCAATATTCATACAATGTTTTTCAAGTGAATTGTCTTTTCTTACATATCTCCTTTATGATATTGGTAGTTCATGATAAAGAATTTATCTAAGAACAACCTTTTCATTTGTTTCACTATTTTTACTAAGCCAAAGGGAAGATAATATAACTAATCATTTACCTTATCTTTCAAAGAAAATGGAAAGCCTCTGAGATTAATTTATTCTTCTATCACCCCTTGTGGCTTCATTTTAGAGCAAATAACATGAAATTCTTTAAGGGTTATTGTGGATTTTCACCTACAAGACCATAAAAAATAAGGAATAAGTGAATCAAACCATAATTTAGTTTGAAATCTAAACATTTGCAAATAATATGAATAAGGATTATTGATTCAAAAATGCAGCTGCTAACTCCCTCAATGTTCTATTGTTAGGATTTGTCATCTTTCCTTCAACTTCTTAGAAATTAGATTCTTCAACAATCGTTAAGTCTATCTCAACTTTCACTTCTAGAGGTGAACAACCTTTTCCTTGCTTAATCTCTTTCCTTAAACGATGGGCTATCTTCTCAATATTAGGATTGTATTACAATTCACCTGTCTGAGAAGAATGAGTCATACAAGACAAAAGATTAACAATAAACTACAAAATATCACAAATAAACTAGGAAATCAAAATAGTTCCCAACAATGATACCAAAATTTTGATCAAGTTATTAAAGCCTTTAAAATCACTTGTCTGAAAAGAACGAATCATACAAGACAAAGAATAGCAATAAAATACAAAATATCACAAAGAAACTAGGAAACTAAATAGTTCCCAACAATGATGCCAAAATTTTTATCAGGTTATTGAAGCCCTTAAAATTAATTCCGATTCACTAAATGCTTGTAGTAGTTGTGGAACTAGGTCGAATCTCAAGAGAATTGAAAACTAATTTCTAAATTTTAATTGATAAATCTAAATTTTAATTGATAAAGCAAAATTAGGGGTTTATGATTAATTAACTAATAAACTAAATTTAACAAGGAATTAAAATAAATTAATCAAGTATTAAAGTGAGAAATTCAATGGTACTTAAGTTTGGTTCAAAGAAAAGATTTTATCCAACTACAATCTTAATCATTAGTCTAAAAAGAATAATTTTCACAATTTAAGTAGTTAGCATGAAACATATCAGGATAATCATAATAAGTCTCAAAATTTCCTAAATAAATCAGTTGAAACCCAGCATTCAAACTAAAACTTACCATAAATTAATTAGGTATGATAACATTTCATATTAATTAAATGATAGCAATAAGCTCAGTGAAAAAGACCAAACCATAAATTAAATAATTGATATTGCCACAACTATTCAATTTAGGTTTCTTATTTCTCATAAGTCAAATATATAAGTTCATAAATAACCAATTTGCTACTTATACCAATCCTTCATGATAATTATGAATCACTGAATTCATAGATAGCTATAGAATAATCAACATTAAATTAATTTATCACATTATTTAATAGTGATTACTCATGAAATAAAAGAACACAAAATAAGAAATACTTGAATTAAAATAAAATATAGGTTTAGAACAAAACCTTATAAGGTTACAACTAGAGTTTTGAATCTTCTTAAATTAGAATATTTAGAATTAGTCACTCATATCATAGTTATAACACCAAAAATAGAAGAAAAGATGAAAGAAAAAGAAAAAAACACCAAGAAAATTAAAGAATGATGTATAATGTGTATGTCGCGTTTTCCTTCCTTTTTCCTACTCTAAAACCTAGCCTCCGTCTATGTTGCAGAGATTCCTATCTAAAAAAATCAAGATTCCTAAGTAACAGGTCTGGAAATAAGTTTCCTAATTAAATTAAAACTCTTGAGGTGAATCTAGCATTAGACATGATCTCACCTTATTTATTGCAGAAATTTGTCCACTTTTTTCAAATTTGTGATTTTGAAAAATAATGCTCCAATTTCATTCAATTCAATCTTCACTTTTGATCTCCTAAAATAAAACAAATACTAATTTGTCTAGTTAAGCACTAATTATAGTCAAAATAAAACAGATAGATCCACTTAATATAACCAAATAACATCCTATTAAAGTAATTAGAAAATATTTCTAATCTAATTAGAAATAACTTTTTCTTAATTCGAAAATTGTTTTCTAATATTTACGGAAACTATTTTCAAATTAAATAAAATATTTTAAATTTAATTAAGAAAATAATTAAAAAAAATTGAAGTAGAATTAAAGAAAGGGGCCTACCGTATAAGTTATATAAGAAATCCAAAACAAATACAATATAGATTAAAAAAAACTAGGGGCTAAGTAAGTACAAACAGACAATAGATTGATATTAATGACAAAAGCAGATAATTGGAGAATAAAGATAACTAGCTCTGACATTAGCTAGCTTATGACTTAATAAAGCAATTTGCAGTGGAAGAATAGAACAACCAAAACCATGTTGAATAAATTATAGAAGGGCTCAAGTAATTAAGAGTTTAAGGAGGTTTAAGGTAGTTTTAAACCATCCATTGCATTTCAGATTGACTTCCTTAGCAACAATGATCCCCCTTAAATAGTTGTAAATAAGTTTGCACAAAACAAGGGCGTCAATTTTCTGGTTTTGAAGCACAATTTATGCAGCAACTGAAGCACTTGCCTCCATATAGTGTGAGTGTAGGGACATAAGACAACCAGGTGATCAAAACTTTCAGGAGCAGATTAACAAAAGGTACAAGAAGCATTAAGGTAGGGGTTCCATTTGATTCTGTTAAAAGTTATAAAAAATTTTTAATGGTCATCCAAAAAATAAATGATGCCTTTAAACCCCAAATTTTGCTCCAAGAAACATCTTCAAGAGGCGTTATAAATAGAGAAGTACATATGAAGTTAGTTAATTTCATATATTTGTGTCTCAACTAGATCATAGTATCTTCTTTAGAGGAGTTATACTTGTAGTTTGGAACAACATTGAGAATATCAGTTAGCTCCTTGTGTTCACAATATCACATGTAACAACGTTAAGAATATCAGTTAGCTCCTTGTGTTCACAATATCATATGTACTCCTTGATTACCGTCTTTATTTTGACATTTAAGGGATCAGATATTACAATTACTAAGGAAATTGGAAATAAGTAAATAGGGATGACAAATGTGGACCGACTTACTTCGGGTTGAGTTGACCACAAGTTGGGGCCATGGGCCAAGATTGCTTAGCTTGATCAGGCCACGGGCCACGAGCTGGGCAGGCCCACCCTCCCGTGGCCCATTGAGCTGGGGGCCTAGTCACGAGCCGACCAACCTTATCTATTACCATCCCTATAAGTAGATAGGGGCCAAATTGCACCAATTACCATATAGTTTCCCCGTTACCAATCTCATATTTCATTTCCCTAGGAAGTACCTCTCTAAACTTCAATAGTTGGTTAATAGTTGAAGAGGTGTCATGTTTGGCATTCATATTCCAAAAGTTGTTTCCCTTTAAATATCCCTTTTGCATCCATTTCACTCACAAGGTTTTCTGATTATTTAATAATCTTCAAATTCTTTTAGTCACGAGTACCTTGTTTGTGGTTCTAATGCATTTTATCCCTAAACCAGCTTAATTAGTCTTTAGGAAGATAAATGTTTTTTCAACTAATCTTAACTACTCCTTTTGAAAAGGTTGTACAACTCTGCATAAAATTCTTAGGAGTAGTTTCAACTATCTTGATGAAGTTAAGAGGCAAAAACTAAATGAGTGCTCCAAAAGCCATACGTGTTTGTTAAGAATAAATGTTAAGCGCTCTTCAACATAAAATCAGATTGATTGTCTCTTCAATTAAGAGAGTGATTTATACTAAGAAACAAATATGTTATAAATTAAAAAAATTATTTTCCAAAATATTAAAAGAAAACTCATCAATTTTCTTAATTAATAAATAAACCATTTTTCAAATTTAATCAAGAGATATATTTTTTAATAAAATCAAGAAAATTATTATTCAAAATAATAAATAAATAATTTCTAAATAAAATATAATAATAACATTCTAAACAAATAATAAATTAAATTTATTCAATCAAATTGAAATAAATTATTTTAATTAAGAAACATTATTCTTAATTAAATTGAGAACATATCTTTATTTTATAGGAGCCTAATTTATTAATTTCAATCTAATTTAAATATAATATAATATAATTCTAAAAATTAAATATTAAAATTATATTAAAATTAATTTAATTATTGATCTTAATCAAATTAGAAAATAAATGATTTAATTTTGTACTTAATTTAATCTTTTAAATTATGACTAAGTTAAGAAATATTATTTTATATTTAAAATAACTGTATTTAAAGTGGTCTCCTTTCTCATCTGCGATAACCAGCTTCCAGTCGAAGAAGAAGAACCCAGCATTTCTAATTCTTCTTCGACTGGAAGCTGGTTATCGCAGACCCAGCATCTCCATATACCAGCGCAATGCAGCATCCATATAACTCCAAGAATAGCCAACAACTTCAACAACCACCTTTTACAAAAGCTCTTCTTAACTATCGGTAACCACGATTCATTTTATGCCACCATTCATATGGCGTTTCGCTCTTCCTTCAGTAAACAGCAAACCACAAGGGAAGTCCAAGACTTATTCATCTTTTTTATCGTAAATGTGAAACATTGGAACCAAGTCTCCTTTATTTTAGGAGGAATAAAAAGATTTTAACAGAAATGTTTGGTTATATACAATGACGTCGATGGTTTAATTATCATTTTTAAGCCAATGTTATTGCGAATCATGATGAGTTTGATGTAACTTAAATAGATATAAGCAATTAATAATTTTATACAATAGATAAAAGAAAGAATAATGAAAGAAGCAGCTAAGTTAGCCTGTTAGGGTTATCAGTTGTGTTCTTCACATCTGACAAGACACAAGACTTGATTGGGCTGTTTGTTAACATTTTCGGTAAATCTGCAAGAACGAAAGTTGAAGAATCAATAGAATCGGGCTTCAAATCTCCTATGCCGTAATCCCAACCCTCATTAGTATTGTTTTCTGGTCTTGTCTGACAATCTTGGATAGATATGATTATTGAAAAGGTATTGCAATATGATAGGCCGGTAGCCAATCAGTAACTCTCCCTTCTGTTTTCCATTTGTTTGACATAAAAAAATGTTTAGGTCAATTTATGCTTATTTTTAAAATAAAAGGCTACTTAGTTTTTCTTAAATAAAGTATCTTTTCTCCTCCATTCTACAAGAAGAAACAGATTCCAGCTATCTTCCACCACCCACTAGTATTTGCTTGCTGGCAAATGATTCTAATCATGCATGCTTTCTCTTTCCGTATAATGCCAATTGAAAATGATGGAATTGACCCACCACGTAGATGAGAACCATTTGGATGCCAGTTTCCTTGTACGCGGGATTAATTAAGCTTGATGGTGTGTTACATGCTAGTCTTTAGCTGGTACTGATAGGGACTTGAACTTACACAGAATGTATGGAACTTCCATGCAACGAAATCAAAGACATATCACCTTTTCTTTCTTACTTACTTTTCTTTTTTCATTTCAGGAATAGTAATTAATCAATGTTAGTTTGAGGTTGACAGTGTTCTTACTTCTCTTGCTTGCAATCTCAAATCGCAGTCTGAAACGTTTGATTTTTGTAATCGTCGCATAGTTCTTTAAATAGCTTTAGACCTAATTAAATTGAAAACATTGGAACGAAATATATATTTTAAGACGACCACATGTTATTTAAATTTAGTAGGTTCCTCTTCTTTTTTGTGTGTGTGGTAGAGTTAGACTATTGGATGCTAAAACATGCTGTATTTATTGTTGACGTTGGTGCAAATTTGGTAATATTCCACTTATCTCATGTAATAATTTAATGCTAGTAGCGGTCTTGATTGGAGTCAATTATTGTGATGAGATTTCTTGAGTCTTTTTATTGGAAGATGATGTTGTGGTGGCCTTTTCAGTAGAGGGAATTTACTTATTGGGGTCGCCACAAATCTCAGAGACCATTTATGTTTTGTTTGGCACCAACGCAGCCATGCTCTTAATTAGTGGGCAGATATCTGTTTTTGTACGAAGATCATTACCAGTTATATGATAACATATTGGTGTTATACAACAGCCCGTCACCATGATAACGAGCCCAGATTTTCTGTCCAATATTATGGTGTCTTATTGTGTCCAACAAATCTCAGTCATTTATTTATGTGGAGCCCGCATGGGGCTCGCGTGGATCCCGCAAAATAAATGGCTGAGATTCTATGAGACAGAATAAGACAGAGTAAAATTAGACAGAAGATCTGGTTTCTATGATAACATCTTGAAAATTAAGTTCATTGGCAGACGTGAGCAGCACTCCACTATATGCATTAGATTTGGCAAATTATATTTTTGCTTTACTATAAAAATTTCATATATGAAAATCATAATTAATTTGTGCTAATGCCATTTTAGAGTGAGAAATAATGAATAGCTGTTACATTAGACATTGACAATTGTCATAAATGGTCCAACGTTACGTAGTTAATGAGTATGAATATCATGTTTATGGCTATTGACAATGTGCTTGATGAGAGCATATTGATACATGACTAAGATTTTTGAGAGCCCTAAGTTTCTTTTCTCTTCTTAAATTATACACTATTGAATTGAGAATCGAGAGCTTCGAAGAATTCTAAAAACACAAACTTCCAAGTAAAAGCATCAAATAGTTAGAGCTATTTCGTTTTTTTTTTCACATTTAGTTTATACGTTATTCTAATATATATTATTGTTAAATATATGTTAAATTGACTAACATATTCAAGGTTTCCCTAAAAAAAAGATGCATTTGAAACAAAAACATTTAATGTTATTTTACAAAATTGTGTTTGAGAAACAAGAACAGATTTCATTTAGAAGAGGAGAAACTAAGGGGAAAAAGAAAGAAAGAAACAATTAGTCCACTTAAAAGCTATTGGCTGGTTTCTGCTACTTTGTTGACAAATGAAAAGCAGGGAATGATGGCCCCTCTCATATCAACATCCTACTTACTATGTATATAATTAACGTTGAAAATTTGAGTTTGGCCATCATAATCATTGTCTTGCAATTTGTTTTACTGGTGGAGCTCCATGATTTTCAGGCTTACGAATCAGGAAACTCCATTGGTTAATTAGGTAATTAATTTAAGACTGAGCTTGAGATGTTGTAGATATGCTCGAACTACAACTTGCGGTTTGACATTTTTCACGATTTCTCTCCAAGCAAATACCACCAATCATCCTTTCATTTTCCAACGAACCAGGAAAAACAAAACAACTTGTTCCTCGTGGTCACCGAGAATCACCTGTATGGTTCCATATAACAAAAGCATTCACTTTCGCTCCCTACCTCCAAAGACAAAATAACAAAAATGTCATGTCAACCACACAAACCAACATCAGAAAAAAGACGTTGAATGTAAATCATTTATGATACAATTAATAAGATTGAAAACATCTAAAGTTTGGATTGAATAGAAATACGAATATAAGTACATTTTTTAGCGATCAATTCAAGTATCCCCCTCAAAACCCTATCTACCTAGCGCTATCCTTAATTAATCTAACCAGGGGAGCAGACATCAAGCTTTTTTTTAATAAAAAACTGTTAATTAGATTAAGCTATAAAAGGTAATAATAATTATTACAAACATAAATCATCCTATCAAATGAATGGGTTTACAAGTACTATTATAATGGTATTAAAGGATCAAACATAAGTGTACGTACTAATCATTAATCCCTTGCTGACATCAATCTTTGCTCAATTCTATTGGATGTATTAGTAATAAGCTGCATGGAGCCAAGTGGTAAAGATAATTGCAAGAAGTGTGACAAAATTGCCCTTGATTTGCATATGCTTGTCATTTTTCAATCTGTATATTCACTACAACAGACAAGCTTATTAACAACGAAACCAAACGTGCCCTAATGGATGTTGAATTCCGGTAGCAAAATAATATCCACTATGATTTTTTGAAATCGTGGCAAAAAGATTTTGGATACAAAATAATTTCGTCAGTAAAACATATAACCAACGAGAACAAAGAATGTCGTATATGTTTCGTAGAAAAAAAATTACCTACTAAACCGTAGTTGTAGGTAATTATTTTTAACTGACGATTGTTTTTGAAGCATAATAGTTTTAGCTACTAATTATTTGTTATAGGTAAATATTTTTATAGACATTCTTGTAAATGTAAGTAAAAAAACGTTGTAACGATTTTGTTTTGGTAACTAATACTTTTTAGTGACAATTATGTTTTTGTAGCATAATAGTTTTAGCTACTAATTTCTTGTTGTAGGTAAATGTTTTTATAGAAGTTCTTGTAAACGTAGGTAATAACATTTTGTGACGATTTTGTTTTGGTAGCTAATATTTTTTATTGACAAAATTTTATTTTTAAATTTAAATTTTATTATAATTGTTAAAAACAAATTTAATTAAATTTGTTACAAATTTTACGACAGTTTGAAATATAAATTAGTTATATTTTATAATTAATGTTGGTGACATTTTTTTAAATAATAATAAATTGAAATAAAATAAACATTAAAAATGGAATGCATTTTATTAAAAAAATAATTACAGGACATATACAAACTAAGACTCCTCATCGTCGTCACAACTACTGACATAGTTTGAGCTAAGTAATTATTTAACCATCTTTTTAAGCTTGTTCACTTCTTTTACATTACAATCTAACTTCTCTTCTGTATATTGTAACTTAGTCTTCGATGTCTGGTTCTCCTCTTGAAGCACCGTGACATGTGCTGGTCGTGACGAAGATGCACCAACAGGCTTAGCCATGGAGTGTAGAATTTATCTGTGCCTCATATTAGCAAGTTATTATATACCACATCTTGACTTTGGAAGTTGACATTTAAGCAATCGATGTATAGACAACGAATACTACATTCATCGCCCATTTGATCTTTCACAAATTGCATAAAACTCTAAACTCCTTCTACGTATTCAATTGACCATTTTCAATGAGACATCCAACTCTTATCCATCTAGCAATACAATAAAAGAAGATAATTGAGTTATTACATGCTTTTTTTGTTCAGTATTACTTTTTAAAAAACCAATGTAATTAAGGTATGTGGCGTTGTTTCTTGTTTCTGACCTATATACCATCCTTTGTCTGTATTATATTGAGTTATTTCTTGTTTACTTTGTCTATTTAACTTCTTCTATTGCATAATGACATTGTAATTGGTTAAGTCTTTTTTATTAATTTTTGTTGTTTACATTGAAGCTATTATTTTAAATGTCATTGGAAAAAGAAATAAATTAAGGTTTCAATTTTTATCTTTTTAAAACCGAGAGCATAAAAGCACGAACCACTTACCTCGACTACAATTGCAAGGAGACGATGTAGGAGAAAATGAAGAGAACAAGATGAAAGAAGATGCACAAACGAGGAGAAGAGAAAAAAAATCAAACAAAGGAGAGAGGAAAGGTTGAGAGAATTTAGATTTTGTTGGGTAGGGGGCCGTGAGGAGGGACGACATCATTTCAGCTAAAAAAAATTTCAGGCCGACACATTTGGTGACGAATTCAGCTAAATTTCCTTTCAGGTTGACACATTTGGTGACGAATTCACAATTCATCACCAAATGTTAATGGTCTATTAAAGATTTGGTGACCAATTCACAAAATCGTCGCCCCTTACATGAATGTGATGTCGTTTCGCTTAATTCGTTTACATTCCCTTCCATTTTGTGACAATATCACAATTCGTTGCAAAATGTTCAACATTTGGATACCCAATTTTGAAAGCGCCGCCAATGTTATGTGAGACCATATAAAATTATGAAATCGTATATATTAAAAAAGAATAATAAAAATTTTAAATGACATTTTTGTTAGCTAAATTTATTTTTACACTTATACACTTATTGTCATTAAGAAAATAAAATGAAACTAGATAAATAAAAACATATTAAAGAAAACGTACGAAAATTTTTAAAAGTGAAGAATTTGGTAGGGCCCGGTTCTTTAGTTCAATCTTAGCCTACACCCTAATTAAAGCATTTTTTTTACATTCTTTCTTAATTGATTAAGTCTTTGTATGAGATAATCCTATTATAAATAACAAAATGAAAATTTTGTCTTTTACACTTATATATGCAAGTGTTCTTGATTTGCTTCATTTCGGGAATTACTAATCTTTAATTTGAATTTGGTAGATAAATAAAATAAAAGTGGGAAATTTTTAAAAATTTGTATCTTTCATTTTTACCAATTTCATCACTAACATGACAGCATATACCCTTTAGCCCTTAATCTACCATTAAGCTTTTTATTTGTATAAAAAGATACATTTAAATTAGATACCCTTAGGTTTTTGCGACGAATTCAATTTAGTCGCAGAAGAATTCAATTTAGTCGCAAAATACCATTTCTATGATCAACCACTACACTTAGTTGCAAATGGTAGACAATTTGCTACCAAATTTTCACATCGTCCTAAAACAGTTTTTGCAATGAAGACGTGTGAGTCACTAAATATCAGTTTCAGCGACTAGCTTCCACACTTAGTCGCAAATAGTTGACCATTTGCTACCAAATATCCACATTGTCACCAAAACCTAAGAAATTTCTTTACTTTCTAAATAATTAACAAATTAACATCTAATTATTTTCTTAATTATTTAAGTGTTTTATTTAATTTGAAAAGTGGTTTTCTTTTAATATCAGAAAATAGACTATTATGTTACAAAATAGTAATTTCTAAAGATGCGTTAGAAATAGTTTTCTAATTATATTAGAATGTCTTATTAAATTTTAAAAAATATTTTTTCAAATTTCATATAATTAAATAGTATAATTTTTTTAAAATTGTAAGTCAACTATTATTTATTTGAAGGGTGAACAAATTAATTTTGAAATAGTTTTCAATTGAATAATTTAATTTTTAATTTAAATTATGTTTTCTTTGGAATAGGAATATAAATTTATAAAAAAAATTATTTATGAACCCGTAGGCTTTAGCAACGAACTATGTATTAATCACTACATCTGACATTTGTCAACCAAATACAATAGATCGTTGCAAATTAATTAATACTACTTCCAAACAACTACAGTAAACAAGAAATGACATCATTTACCTAAAAAGAAAAACGACATCGTTTTGTATTAGGTTTTCAATGACAACCACAATAAAAGGCTAGTTCATTCTCGTTCAAGCCGTCAACATTTCTTAAAATCCTCTCTTCTGTTTGGGTTCTGTATTGTGGTCATCACCGTCAAAGAACCATTATTAACTGAATCGGTATTATTCTTTTGTTTTATTTTCATTAACGAAGTTTTGCTAAGTTTAACTTTTAGGTGTTTATTGTGAGTTCTTAATTATGCATTTGATTTATGGGTTGTGTTTATGGTTGTATTTCGAACATGATTTACTATCTGTCTTTGTTATTTGTATATGAGTTAGCTTCTTCCCAACGACCTTTAACGCTTACTTCATCAAAGCTTTGTAACTATTTGAGGAAAGGTCTTCAAGAGCATTTTACTTTGATTCATTTCCATTAATAGGAATATAGCCCAATATAGATAATACTATATTTCTGTACATCAAGAACATAGTCATGTCTACTGTACTTTAAATTCTAAATTTTGCATGTGATCTAAACTATACAATAGATTTATGAAATTTTAATAAGGGTAACTTTTATACCATTAGGCACGTTGAAGATGTATAAGTGCTAAATTGGACTACTTTCACTTATCATTGAATTTGGAGTTGAACTTATCATCATGTTATTCTAAATCGTCATTTGCAAATATATAACTCTTAACATTATTAGTAAAGGAATGTCAACATAGCAACTAGTTCCAGTAGCCCTAATTTATTCTGTTGAGAGGAATGTGGCAAAATTGTCCTTGCTGAAAAAATAAACAATGCAGAAAAAATCTCCACTTCATACGCTAATCATCGTTTGCCTTCCATGGCTAATCTTCTGCTTCAAGGTGTTTACTATCATCTGAACAATGTCACTTTCCTTATTATGTACATCTCATTTTCTTTTATGAAGCTATTATATATATTCACATTTGATGGTATATACTACATGTTGTTTTAAGCTTCCTTAAATTTCGAAGATGACATGTATGCCCATGGAGGTGGGAGCGATGTCACAACGGTCTATAAAGGATTAGAAAAATTGGTTGTTTTCGAAAATTCTTCAATTCCATAGACTTCGTCTGGTCATTCACATATTCATGTCACTCCAGTTTCGATTCATTTAACGGCTTACTAATATGACAATATCTAAGTTCTATACTAATTGTGTTTTAGGTAAACCGTTTCCTACTGGCAGTTCATCTAGAGAACTTGTCTTCTATACTAAATATAGCGACTCATTCACTGTATCCTCTACAAGTTTAGCTCTAACGAAAACAATGTTGCAAGAGAGTGTGAAAAACCCTACACTTGAGGGAAGAGCTATTACTGCTTCATTTGGTGTCTTCGAACGTGCAAGGACCCTTCTCGGGAATTCAGACATTGGGGACTCATTTACCTTTATCGACTCTCATGTCACTTGGAATGCAAAAAAATAATTATATCATTGTCATTTATCGTTGCAATCAACTGGACTCATCTTTAAAGTTGATTTATTGTTGTATCTGTAAGAATTTGTTAAACAATCTATCTATTAGTTATGGGTCAAGCTATGTATTATTGAGTGTGGATTATTATTGTTCTTGTTATATGACTGTATGAATTATTAAACTTCTGATTCAAAGTTCGTACTACTCCATATATCATATTACTATATTGATACAATAATTTAAATTTTTGATAACTAAATTTTGCAATGTTAGTAAATATCAATGATTAATTAATACGACTACTTAACACTTAAAATTATGTTGTGTGTGTTTTTTCAACAATACGTTATAAATATTCAAAACAAATCTCCAATAAACACATATCTTAACTATGATAGATTATAAAAATATTAGTTTAACAATTTTGAAAAATGTCAACCATTTGGTGACGATTTAGGCAAATGGTCACCAAATGTTTTGCAAATTACTGTAAAACCTTTGGTGACGATTTCTAGATATTGTCTCTGAATGTGGACAGAAATCATCACCAAATGTGGACCATTTAGTGACGATTTTCAGAAATCGTCATTGAATGTAGAACATTTGGTGACAAATTTTGAAAATTCATGACCAAATGTTGATCTTTTTTGGTCACGCTTCCAAATATGGTCACCAAATGGCCACTTTTAACGACAATGTAAAAAATGTAGCAAAAAACCAAACGTCTTTTTAGTGAAGATTTTGTATAATCGTCATCAATTGTGAACCCTTTGGTGATGATTTCGGACATTAGTCACTAAATGTTTAACAAATTATGGTGACGATTTCTAAAAAGCGTCACTAAAAGTTCATTTAGCAACAAATTTCTGAAATCGTCAGCCATTGTGGATCATTTTGTGACGATTTTCGGTTATCGTCATTAAATGTTCATCATTTGGGGACGATTTTTGCCATTCGTCACAAAATGTTGTTCCTTTTGTGATGCTTTTTTTATTAGTCACTAAAGGCTTAGTTTTAATGATAACTTTTGTCAACGATTTTTGAACGTCGCAAGAAAAACGTAGCTAAATGTCTATTTTGTTGTAGTGATTAAATAATTCTAGTATGATTTGTTTAATGATTATCAACTCAGAATGAAAAAAATTTAGGATTGAGATCACATTAGTTTAAGTTGTTTAGCTCCGACTTTAGTTTCGAGTTCAGGCTCATCTTTTAAGAGCAGTTTGTTAGTTCCATCTACAAAATTCGTGAAAGGAAAAAAGGTAAGGATTTCGTACATTATGATAGAGTTGGATAAGTATCCTTATAGGTTAGATGGATCCATGTGTACTACATAAAAGATTCTGGTGTGTAAAGCCAAAGGCTAGCTCTTCATGGTCCATAGTTCATCTACTCAAGCTAAAAGAAAGTGTAAGGATGAAATTCTTTCATCAATTGGGTGATTGGGATGCAACTTGATTCTGGCATGATAATTAATCTATCTTTTGTTCTCCAAGTGAGGTAAATACCCTTAATCCTCTTAGGATTTTGATCCTTGATAAAGTTCTAGCCAAGGATGTATTTAGTGCCAATATATCTAGCTATATTAGTTCCCTTCTTACTGATGGTCAGTTGATTTCAAGACAAAGGGACTATATCCAATGGTGACATGATCCTTCTAAAGAGTTCATTAAACACTTTTATAGAAATGTATTCAGAGAACAACTCCCCAAAGTAACATGGTTTAGGATGATTTGGTCCAACGAATGTTGTCCTAGATCCTTATTAACTATGGTTAGCTACTAAAGAAAAACTAAATACTCTGCACATAATGAAGAAATTTAAAATGATAAAGGGGTCTTATATTATGTGTCAAAATTCTAAGGAGACCATATAGCACTTATATTTTGACTTTAGTATTTTGTTCAGCATTTAGGAAACAAGTGCAACTGTGAGGTTAGCTTCCCCTACTTCGTAGCATTATAAAGGTGAGAAGCCTTGAAGCAATCAGTCATTATGATGCTATGTACCCAAGCTATACCAAGGAAGTGGAATGGTTTTCTACAATGGCGCTGTCAGAATTAAAAGAGTAAGGAGGGGGATCAGGTTGCTTTTAAAGCAGCTTTAGCTTGTAGTATAATGTATGGGATTTGGCTTGAAAGAAACAAAAGAATGTTCAAGTCTAGAGCACTTTATTACTCAGTTCATTAAAAAGCAGATGATGAGTTGATGACACATCATCTATAATAAACTTGTAGTGTAGTGTTGGTTGAAAACTAAGAGGACTGAAGTTGGACGATGAAGAATATTCTTTAGATGCGTAATCTATAATTTATGAACAAAAGTATAAAAGCATTTAAGCTCAATTGGTTATAGACTAAATGGTGTTTGTACTGTGTTATGGTGGCTGGGAGCTTGTAATGCGCACTCTATTTCCATTCTTTGAATTAATACATCTAGACTTTTGTATTTTTTAAAAGAAAGAAATATATTATATTAAAATATTTATAATTTTTTTTACTATTTTATGTTTTAAACTCTTAGTTGTACTATTTAAAATAATTTCTTTCCTCATAATTAGATTTTATATGCAAAAGGGTAATTAAACTTACCATTGGAATTAGAAATTTTATTAAGTGGAAAATATTTTGCGAAATATATACTTCTATAAAAAGTACATTAATTACAATTTATCTCTACGATTTCTAATATTTTAAAGTCGATATTATTAAATATATTTTTGAACTTAATTAATTAAATAGTTATTCATCAAAGATTTTCTTATCCAATTTTTCAACTTATTCTTATTCTTCATCAATTTGAATTCTGTCCTGATGATAATTTATTTTTTAATATAATTTAAGATTTGAAAGATCATCTAAATAACTTTCAAGTGAATTATTTTTAGTAATATTGCGTATCATTTTGTGTATTTCAACAAAATATTAAATTCGTTCCATATATAATAAAAACTATATTTATAATTAAGTAATACAATATACATTATCATACCAAAAAAAAGTAATATGATACGTTCATATTAAAAAAATAAAATTGTACTAAAACTATAATTTCTTTTAATTTTTAGCTAAATTATAAGTTAAAGTTCTATTCGTTTCCCTATGAAAAAGAAATAAATACTAAAATAAATATGAATCTAAAAGTTATAATTAATATAAAGAATAAAAATTATAAGTATTTTTAGTGTTAACGATTTATATATTATCAAGGCATACTTTGAATATATATATATTTTTTATTCCCACCTTCTGTAATGCCAAATGGAGTCATTTCGTAACTCCACACCGTGTCCTATCCACAATTCAAACCCCAAGTCTTGGCAGTTGGGTAAGTGCTGTCACTAATGTCCTACTCAAATCTAAATAAGTTATTACTCAAATTTTATTTTGTTAAACCCTAATTATTGAATTGAATAGCTCAGCACAAGTAGCTGAGATGCTGATAAGCCCCACTCGTCCTCATTTAATAGGAATCGGACGTGGGTTCACCAAGTCATGTTACGATAGTGAGAAGATCTCAAGTGACAGAAGATATTTCATTAGCACTATAAAGTTTTTAATGTAGCAAATAAGATTGTAACGAGTATTAACTTACGCTAATATATCAATTGAACACATTTGCTTAATTGTTAGCGATTGATTGCTACTAAGATTGAATTGCCAGATATTGCAAATTAGCATTTGGCCTTCTCTGCCGACAATTGCCAAACCCGGAGTCCAGTTTTCACTCCTACAAGTTGACATTGTATCATCCATGCTTAATTACTTATCCTTGCAGTTTTGAACTCATATGAGTTTTCCTTCACAGGGAAAAAAAAGGGGGATAAACGGAACTCGACAAATAGGCTACATCCTTTTTCGTCAAAGATAAACTCGAGTATCCCTCAAGATTGGGTACCTTTATACCTTCGACACTCCTCCCTCGCCGTCGCTTTGTTATCTAAAAACCCAAGAAAACGTCTTATCAAGCTGTCTTAGCTTTAACCTCAATCTCAGTCTTTCAAATCGCTACCCGATGTAAAAAATGACCTTCACTAAGATAAACCAAATTTGTTGCGTTTATTAGAATTAACTACAATTAATTTTGGAAGTTAATATATAATACTAATGTAGACAATTATATTTTTATCAAATTAAATAAAATTCTTGAATCTTGACATGTGGCGGAGCTATAATGAGCCAAGTATATTTCAAATACATGCACTGCTTATCTACAGCCAAATGCTGACTAAACATGAAATGACATTAAGTTTGGCCCAGTGCGGACTTTTTATGCTTCAAGCCTGAATTAATAATAACAATGTTGATTATTTCTATTCCACACTTTTTCTTAAGGACTATAATTTATGCTAATTACAAAAGGAGACTCCATTCAAACCCGCATGTACGCGGACTTTGAATCGAAGAAGCCCCATTCCCTAAGTATGATGCCGCATTCCTATTGGACCACGTACTTGGTCGGCTTAGTGGGCCCCACGTCAATAGTTTCCGTACACGAATACTGCCCAAGATCCAAGAATCTGCGTTAGCCTGGCGAGTGCCCACGTGTCTTTTTTGTACACGTGGTTTCTTGTGTCAAATCTTAGCCGTCTACTCATCAAAACTTACGATGCGTGATCTAGTGCCACGTTTTGATTGATTTGCTAGTTGCTCCCTCTTATATGTACTTGGAATCCTCTCTAAACAAAACAAAGAACAGAAACAGAGTTCTCTTTTTTTTCCCACTTCTATTGCTTACTTCAAATGATTCAAAAGTTCGATTTTTCGGACCGCCGGATTCTGACATTTCCGGCAGTTCATCCTTGTGAGGCCATTTCTCCAGTGACTCTTATCGGTTCTTTGATCAGTCTCTCTCAATCCATCTGCAATTTCCACTCAAAGTTCTTTGCCACGCAAAGAAGAAATGTCCGTGAAACCATTAGACAAATTGGAATTCTTCTGATATTATTCGAGGAGATAAGAGACCGTGGACTGGTTCTCTCTGAACCGGTAGTCCTCTCATTCTTCGAGCTCCACCTCACATTTCAGAAAATCCAATTCTTATTCGAGGATTGTACGCGCGAAGGTGCCAGGCTTTGGATCTTGATGAAGTCTCAGGTCGTCGCTCATCAGTTTAGGGTGTTGATTCAGGCAGTTGCCACAGCTCTTGATGTTCTGCCGTTGAACTCTATAGAAGTTTGTGGTGAAGTTAAGGAATTGGTTGAATTAGTAGCAAAACAAGCACGTAGAGCCAAGTTTGAGATAGACCCTGAAGATGAGTGGGCATTGAAGCAAGTTCATTATTTATTGGATTATTTTGAGAAGGCAATTGAACCTGATTCAAGCTTTGTTAAGCCGGTTCTTGATTATCTAGAGATTAAAAGATGGAGTGCATGTAACAAGGAAATCCGGTTCTTGGAAGAAGAGATTGGATATCAGTTGGAGTGTGAGGGGAGAGATGTTCCATTTTTGCATAGCTTGGTGGGGTTGATGAGCTATTGCAGGGTAGTGATTTTCCAAACTATGGACCATCGAGACCATGATTATAGTGACGTGAGATACAGCCCAGAGATCAATAGTTGCTTAAATCCGGAAGATTTCCGCTGTCCAATTTCATTAGAGCTGATGACTGATCCTGTAACAATTTCGACAGGACAAACTTATGATCGGTCCTCGATTCAGAAATGGCTGAAGGCTGGAAATACAACCTGCCCCAAAACAGGAGAGAGGCTGACTAGCACAGAAATGGTTCCCAACACATCTCTAAGAAAGTTAATCCAGCAGTTTTGTGCTGATCATGGCATTTCTCTATCAAAATCAGGGAAAAGAAGTCGAGATATAACGGGAACTATTATTCCGGGCAGTCCCGTTGTCGCGGAGGCAATGAAATTTGTGTCTCGGTTTCTTGCTAGTAGGCTGGTTTTTGGCTCAAATGAACTGAAAAACAAGGCTGCTTACGAGATCCGATTGCTTGCAAAATCAAACATTTTTAACAGGTCTTGTTTGATTGAAGCAGGCACGATCCTGCCTCTCCTAAACCTTCTATCTTCTCTAGACACATCTATGCAAGAGAATGCCATTGCAGCTCTACTGAAACTGTCAAAGCATACTAGTGGCAGAAGGCTGATAATCGAGAATGATGGATTGAGACCAATTCTCAGAGTCTTGAGTGAGGGGCTGAGTCTGGAAGCAAGACAGATAGCCGCTGCAACACTCTTCTACCTTGCCTCAGCGAAGGGCTGCCGGAAGTACATAGCAGAAATGCCTGAAGCATTTCCAGCTCTCATCGAACTGATCAAGACCGGAACAGCCTGCGGGAAAAAGAATGCACTCGTGGCGATTTTCGGGATTCTTCTGCATCCAGGAAACCATCAGAGGTTGCTTGAATCCGGTATTGTTCCATTGCTAGTTGAATTAGTGTCTACTTCGAATAGGGATGAACTTAAGACGGATTCATTAGCAGTTCTGGCTGCTTTAACTGAGAGTTTTGACGGGACAAGAGAAATGCTGCAAACTTCTCCAGTTCCTGTTATTACCAGGAATTTGCAGTCCTTGCCATCTAAAGTTGGGAAAGAGTATTGTGCATCGATCTTGTTATCGCTGTGCAGAAATGGTGGAGAGGAAGTCGTCGAGGTTTTGGCCAAGGATCCTTCTCTCATGAATTCCCTATATTCACTTCTAACAGACGGCACGTCTCAAGCTAGCAGCAAGGCACGAGGTCTCATAAAGGTTCTGCATAAATTCCATGAAACAAGCTCTTCAAGGTTGAAGAATTCAGCAGCTCAATGTGAACGACCACTTAATGTGTGGTAAATTTTACTAGCTTGTTTAGGTTGCCATGTCTCCTTGTAAATACCGAACTCCAGGTTGGTAAATACTGTTGTTGGAATCTTTTGGTGGTATTAGCTCAGTTTTTGCAAGAGCTAATACCTCTGTAGAAGTTTGATTGATTATTAGCAAGCAGCACCAAATCTGTAATTTTCATTCTTTTCCTGCTACATTTAATAAGATTGTGGAACAGAACATATGTTTTTGCAGTTTTTTGAATTTCAATTGTTAGAATACTTTTCTGGTCTCAGGACCACCGGTGTAAGTTATGTTTAGGCTTCGACAAATCAGATGGATTCTTAAGAGAGCAAAACTCTTCCAACAACTACTTATTTTATTAAGAAGATTTGTCATAATTGAACTTCAAGTAATTCAAGTTGAATCTAGGGTACTCAGAAGGGAACATTGTTCTCCCAGCACCTAATTGTTTTATTTACAAAACTGAAATGTGAAACCTTATTTAAGAGATACCAAGCTTTTCTCCATTTGGACAAACATAGGTTGATATTGTTGGGTTTTATCTTTGATTCATTTCTATCCCAAACTATGCCAATTAGTAACTCGTTAATAATCTGTATTTAATTAGGTACAATCCTTATTAACAATGAGTTGGGAGTACCAAATATAGTAATAATTCTCCATTTTGCCTATGCGAGATAGCTATTTGGATTTTTAATTCATAAAATTGATCTGAATTCTTTGATTTCTATGCTATTAAATGTTACGAGACAAATGCACAACTCTCTAAAAAATCAACAAAATATTATCGGCAAGAAAGAACGCTCCTTGTTGCAACAATAAAAAAACCTAAACAATGAAATATATACTAAGATTTAACGTGGAAAATTTTCCAATGTAGATAAAAAAATCATTAGACAAACTAACAAATAAATACATTAAACTCAATAAGGATTTAAACTTATTTTCAAAATTGAGTTTTTTTGTAAACATAACGCCCTAATATATACCTCGGAAGTATTATAGCTTATCTAAGGTGTATTAAAAAGTGAACATAACGAATTAAGTACATCTAAGTATGGTAAGAGACATAATGATACTTAATGTAAAAGACATGGGTAAATGGGTAATTTGTTTGTTTCACCATGGATATACATACTTATACGTGAAATATGGATAGGAATTTTTGACATGATTGCTTGGATTTATGAGCGTGATGTGAGGGGAATTGATAAAATAAATATTACTTAAGTAAATGGGATGTTTTTGGTTAAATTGAATGTATTTTTTTATGTTGCTCTTGCATGATAAGACCGAAGGTAGTTGATTTGGGATATTTACCTCGCCAGATGGATGAGTTCCACTATGTTATTTGGCCATATCTTGGATTGTATACCTCCAAATTGGATAATTCAAATTGTAGATTAAACTAGAGACATAGATATAAAACAGAAGAAATTTTATTCTACCTCTAAGATTTTTGAATTCTGGCATGAAGTTGAGTTATGGTTGTTGTCCTTATTTTTAAACAACCTGTAGTGTTTTGGGTATCACTCGGAATAATTAACCAAATTATAATGGAATAAATTGCATGAAATTTATTCCATTGTAAGATTAAAACATGGGGGAATGAAATTAATTAATTGATAAGATTATATGTCAATATGGGAAGTAAAGGAAGAATAAGGACCAATATGTAATTTTTCTAAAGTTAACACATAGACCAAATGGATTAAGGCATATGTGACCAATAATAATAAAGTATGTATGTCCAATAGGAATTAAGCATATATTTGAGTTTTGAAAGTTCTTGAATGGGCATATGGAGAGAGGAGATGGAAGACACTTTGGGGGTTCTAAGTTTAGATTTTTCTTCTCTCCATTTCACCCTCTTCATCCTATCATTTTTCATTTGGTGATTTAAGCAAAACCAAAGAGAAAGGGAAGGAAAAGTAGTAGAAGAACTACTTTGCCAATTTTAAGGTTTGGGACTACACTTAGTTTAATTCCTCTTTGTGTGTATGTTTGAATGGTTATAAAGATTCATTTGGATATGGAATGGTTGCTGGGATGATTGTTGCTGTTATTTTGGTGTTACTTTGCATGAACTCGGTTGTATATGACAAGAGAGTATTTTGTAGTGGAGTTTTGTCTACGGTTTATTTGAGTCAGCCATATTGTTTGAGTCATAACTCAGTCCTAAAGATCTCCAAATTGTGTGATTTCAGTTGCATATGAAACATAAGACATAGAGCTAAACATATCTAGAAGGGACTTTGACTTAATTCTGGCTTTATGACCTTGGAAATTGAGATCGAAAATGGTGACCTGATGTTGCCCTTGTTCTGGAGCAGCTTGTGATAGTTGGTCTATATCTCATGAGTTAGGAGTCCAAATGACTTGATTATTAGTGTTATAAAAATGAGAGACATAGAGGGACAAATGTTTAGAAGACCTAGAAACCCAGTTCTAACGTTTTTTATATGAATATGAAGGAATAATTAGTGGTATGAATAGAGAAAGTGTCTGTCACGACTGTGACATTGTTTTTGTTTTTGATTTTTACCAAATCTTATGAATAGAGAAAGTGTCTGTCACGACTGTGACATGTACATAAATGATTTTTTATTTATTTCTCATATGTCTATAGTATGATTATACAAGTGTGATTTTGACACCCTTCTAATGGTGGTAAGCTATGACTTGAATGTATAAACACAAATACAGATTTTATGACTTCAAGTGAATATCATATGAAGAATTGTGAAATTGGCAATGGTTAAAGTAACGGTTACAGTGCCTGCTTTATTGTCTTGGTGGTGGATAGATTGGCATGCCTATAGGATTACACCACAGTTGCTACAGTTTGACACTACCGGTGTCCACAATTCGATACCTTTGGGTATCCACAGTTCGATATCTTCGGATATTCACAGCACCCGTTATCCACACCCACAGAAAATGTGCAGGCTTAACACAAAAAGGAAACTTAACAATCATAAATAAGAAATACAACATGACAACATGAATAATTGGCATTAATGATCATTTGTATTGATTGCAATGATGTGCAATTATATTGATAATTTGTATTAATAAGTGTTGAATATTAATATTTGGCTTATAAATGTGTACTTTCGATATATGGATAATATGTTGAAGTATATTTGCATTATGTACTTTGCTTAAGTATGTCATCATTGTTTACATAAGCATTGAATATCAATGTTTTATTCATGATTGTGAATTTATGGTATATGAGTTGTGATATTTCTGAATGTGTGTGCATGGCAGATGACTGTTGTAAATGATCATCCAAATTAAGTGTTTTCCTCACTAAACTTTCAAGCTTAGCATGGGTGTTAATCCGTGTAGGTCTAGGTCATAGGAGTAAAGTACAGAGAACATCTGCAAGGACCAAGGCCAACAGATAGAAGAGAAGTACTTTTGTTTTTAGTTACAGATGATTGTATATGTAATGAAGAAAGAAAATTATATGTTTTCTTTTAGATTACCATGTAAATGTAAAGATGTATTACTACTGTTAAATGATAATGTTAAGCATTAGGAAGTTTTGTAATGTGTATATGTATAGCATTGAATAGAATTGTACACCTTAAATGCATATACAAGAATTTGGATGTTATGTGTATGGATGGTTGTAAGTTCCGTATAGGGGTTGTTACACTAAATCTATATTTGATATTTGAACTTAGATTCATTTATCTTTTTAATTTGAAATGGGTTCAAATCCTTAACAAACTTAAATTTATGACTTAAACTTAGTTATGAAACAAAATATAAAGTTGAAATTGAATAAATTTAATTTTAATTTTAAATTTACAAACATGACATAAGGTTAAATTAAGTTCTTTACAAAATTTAAAAAGTAGAAATCACTTTATTCTAAATCTATTCATTTATCAAAAAGAACTAAATTTAAATTTAAGAATCATTTAGCCCATGTTTATAAACAATTTTTTGACAAATCAAACTTTAACATCACGTGCAAATTTAACAAACATTTTAATTTGTTTCCAACTTTATTTTTACAATTTAAGTGTACAAAAACTCATTATATTTTTATGTCTTTAAATATAAATCACAATAAGTATTTCATATTTTATCAATTGATAATTTGGAATGTGGATTATAAATATTTTAAAAGAAAGACAAATAAATGATATAGTAATTACGTTGACACTACATGTTAAAAGAACAATAACTGAAGTTAGTTAGTACAAGTAATTAGCATCATTTACAGGGTTGATTTGATAAGATACTTGTATATTTTATCCAACACAAAGTCTATTTTGGTCTTCAAATTTTTGATTCATATACACTTGAGTCTAAATTTTTTTAACCAAATCAACCATAAACTTTTAAAAAATATTATTTAAATCTTTTTTATTTCAAACATTAAAGTTATCAACATACATTGTTTTCTTGATACATGGTAAGTTTCATTGTTTGTTATTAGTAAAATTTCGTTGATATTCAACATTACATGTTAACTAAAGAAAAAAAATCATAAATTATCCTCTTTCCATTGCATATGATGACAAAAAATAGAAAAATAAGAGATTGTTTGATCATAAATTTGATAAGTGAATGTTGATGCATATTGCCAAAGATGTGAGTGGAATTTATCGTTAAAGATTTAACACATTAAGTTAAGTTAATTTAATATTAGAAGTGATATTTTAATTCCAATTTCATGGCTTTTGTTAATTTATTGAATGATTTGGAGAATGACTGATGAAACTTGTTTTTGCAGGTACTTAAAGGAATCATTTTATAGAGCACGATAAAGGTAAGACATTAAGATGAAGAGATTTTTCAATTGCAAATTGTCTTCCTTCTATCATATATGATGATAAAAAAAATAAAAGGAAGAGATTTTTAGTTGTAAATTTATGGGAATATGGATAAATGGTGATGAAAATGTTAGTGGAGTTGGTTATTAGTGATTATAACATATTAAGGTAAGTTAATTTATGAATGACATTTTAGGTTTTATGATGCATTCTTTCTAATCCCAAATTTTAATGGTTTATAATCATCAATTGAGTTAGGTTAATTTAAATATGTTTACTTATGAACTAATTTCATGATTTTTGTTAATTTTGTATGTTGATTTGGAGAATGACCCAATGAAGATTTGTATTCGTAGGTACTTGAGGAGTCACTTTGTGAAGCACGATGAAGGCAAGACATTAGGATATAATTAATACATAGAGGTACGTAAGTTAAATTATATAATAGTTGTTTATTGTCTTATGTATTTGAAAATTTTGAAATAGAATGATGAACAACATAGGAGGGGATATTGTTATTTTATTGTTTTCTTAGGAAGAGAAATAATTTTGAAAAAGGAACAATTTTTTCACTATAGATGATAAATTGATAGAGATAACTCATTTGCTTACATTAGTGGGAGAAAAAACTTAGTGGAAGATAATAACCCAAACAAGTTATGTTGGTTTAATATTGTCAGAATTGCTAAACGTAATTGACATGATAGGTTAGGTAAAGTGTACTATAGGCACACAAATAAACTCCAAGAACTTGAGTTGGTTAAGATTAAAGATGGCAAAATAAATGATATAATCTCTATTGTTTTAAATCATAAAAGAGGGGGGATCTGAGTGAGTATAATGCATATAAAACATAAAAGTTATATAATGTAGATAATGGAATTATTAATAGTAAGGTTCTAAAAAAATTATTGTAGATAATGGAATTATTAATAGTAAGGTTTTAAAAAAATTATGTAAAAGAACACAATATTCTACCAAGGATGTGTTGCCTATTTTCAGAGTGAATAATGTGGATAATGGAGACTAAAATAAAGAAAACATTGTAATGTTTGATTAGAATAACAATTGTTGGACCCTGATCCTTAAGTGGCAATTTAGAGATATGAAATGAAATTTAATGAGTGTTTTCGTATATGTATTATGTTATAGATGAA
>JANKOD010000008.1:14168642-14180749 GCA_026284645.1 Erythroxylum acuminatum | reverse complement strand
TCTTCTGTTTGGGTTCTGTATTGTGGTCATCACCGTCAAAGAACCATTATTAACTGAATCGGTATTATTCTTTTGTTCTATTTTCATTAACGAAGTTATGTTAAGTTTAACTTATACTTTTAGGTCTTTATTGTGAGTTCTTAATTATGCATTTGATGTATGGATTGTATTTATGGTTGTGTTTCGAACATGATTTACTGTCTGTCTTTGTTATTTGTATATGGGTTGGCTTCTTCCCAACGACCTTTAACGATTCCCTCATCAAAGCTTCGTAACTATTTGATGAAAGGACTTCAAGAATATTTTACTTTAATTCATTTCCATTAATAGTAATATAGCCCAATATAGGTAATATTATATTTTTGTACATCAAGAATATAGTTATGTCTATTCTACTTTAAATTTTAAATTTTGCACGTGATACAAACTACATAATAGATTTTTGAAATTTTAGTAAGGGTAACTTTCATATCCTTAGGCACGTTGAAGATGTATAAGTGCTAAACTGGACTACTTTCACTTATCATCAAAATTGGAGTTGAAAATATCATCGTTTTATTCTAAATCGACATTTGCAGAATATACCTCTTAACATTATTAATTAAGAAATGCCGACATGGTGACTAGTTCCGGATGGTCCTAATTCATTCCGTTGGGAAGAATGTGGCAAAATTGTCCCTACTGAAAAAAAAAAAAACAATGCAGAAACAATCTCCACTTCATACATTAATCATCGTTTGTCTTTCATGGCCGATCTTCTACTTCAAGGTGTTTAGTATTATCCGAACAATGTCACTTTCCTTATTATGTACATCTCATTTCCTTTTATGAAGCTATTATATATATTCATATTTGATAGTATATACTATATGTTGTTTTAAGCTTCCTTGAATCTCGAAGATGACATGTATGCCCATGGAGGCAGAAGTGATGTCACAACAGCCCATAAAGGATTGGGGAAATCGGTTGTTTTGGAAAATTTGTCAATTCCATAGACTTAGTCTGGTCATTCACGTATGCATGTCACTTCAATTTCGGTTCGTTTAACGGTTTACTAATATGACAATAACTAAGTTCTATACTAATTGGGTTTTAGGTAAGTCGTTTTGTACTTGCAGTTTATCTAGAGAACTTATCTTCCATACTAAATTTGGCGACTCATTCATTGTATCATCTACAAGATTAGCTATAACGGAAACGTTGTTGCAAGAGAGTGTGAAAAACCCTACACCTGAGGGAGCATTGTTTCAATTGGTGCCTTCGAACATGCAAAGACCCTTTTCGGGAATCCAGACATCAGAGACTCATTTACCTTTACTGACTCTCATTTCACCTGGAATCCAAAAAAATAATTATATCATTGTCATTTATTGATGCAATCAACTGGACTCAGCTTTAAAGTTGATTTATTGTTGTATCTGTAAGAATTTGTTAAACAACCTCTCTACTAGTTAAGGGTCAAGCTGCGTACTATTGAGTGTGGACTGTTATTGTTCTTGTTCTATGACTGTATGAATTGTCAAACTTCTAATTCAAAGTTCGTACTACTCCATATATCATATTATTATGTTGATACAATTATTTAAATTTTTTATAACTAATTTTTGCAATGTTAGTAAATATTAATGATTAATTAATAATACTGTTTAACACTTAAAATTATGTTTTGTGTGTTTTTTCAACAATACATTGTAAACATTCAAAACAAATCTCCAATAAAACATATTTTAACTATGATAGATTATAAAAGTGTTAGTTTAACAATTTTGGAAAATGTCAACCCTTTGCTGACGATTTAGGCAAATAGTCACCAAATGTGTTGCAAATTACTATAGAATATTTGGTGACAATTTTTAAAAATTGTCACTGAATGTGAACTATTTAGTGAAGATTTTCATAAATCGTCACTGAACGTGCAACATTTGGTGACGAATTTCACCGAATGTGGACTGTTTAGTGACGATTTTCATAAATCGTCACTGAATGTGCAACATTCATCACCAAATGTTGATTTTGGTGACGCTTCCAAATATCGTCACCAAATGGTCACTTTTAGCGACAATGTCAAAAACGTAGCAAAAAACCAAACGTATTTTTAGTGACAATCTTATATAATTGTTGTCAATTATGAACCCTTTGGTGATAATTTCGAACATTGGTCACCAAATGTTTAACAAATTATAGTGACAATTTCTGAAAAGCATCACCAAAAATTCATTTAACGACGAATTTCAAAAATCGCACCCATTATATATCATTTTGTGACGATTTTTGATAATCGTCACTAAATGTTTACCATTTGGGGACAATTTTTGTCATTCGTCACGAAATGTTGTTCCTTTTATGACGCTTTTTTAGTTAGTCGCTAAAGGCTTAGTTTTAATGACAATTTGGAAAATCATCGCAATATGATAACTTTTGTCGATGATTTTTTGAACGTCGTAAAAAAAATATAACTAAATGTCTACTTTGTTGTAGTGATTATTCGACGTAAACTAATTACCCTCCCTCTTCCCTGCATAGGTTATGAAATTATGGCATGGAAATATTGTCGTGGGTTACAAGCAGTGGCGTGGTCATTAATCCACGCTGACATCAATCTTTGCCCAATTCTATTAGATGTATTAGAAATAAGCTGCATGGAGCCAATTGTGGGAAAGATAATTGCAAGAAGTATGACAAAATTGCCCTTGATTTGCAATTTTGGCATACTTGTTGTGGGTTACAAGTAGTGACGTGAAAGTATTGGCTATAGATGTATAAGTCTCAATAATATGCCTATAAATAAACCCCTGATGAAAGTATGAAACCTTCACATAAACTTTGAAAAGAAAAACTAGAGGCAATCCCACTATGGCCCTTTTCAGTACCTCCTCCATTTTTCCTATCAAGTACTTTATTCTGCCGTGTCTCTGCCTCCTCTTCGCTTCCAAGAAGAGCTATGGCTTTGAAGGAAGGAAAGTTGCCGAAAGCCAGCATCTTCAGGACAGTCATGTAATCGAAGTGAGCTCGCTATTTGCTGCAACTTCTTGCAAGCCTGCCTCTCGAGGTTAAGTTTTTGTTACTCAGTAGGTGTTGTTAATCTCTAGCTTTTTATTTCCAATCCCACCTACTGAAAATTTACAATCCACCACCGTGACGAAGCTATTACTTGTAGGCATATTAACTTTTTGATTTGCTATTTATGAATTCATACTTCCTATCTGTGTCAAGATTTATAGTTCGGTAGTACGAAGAATATGTACTATTTCATCTTTCATAAAGTTCAAACAGTTAAGAAGGAAAACTTTATAATGTATGTGCCAGGCTGTTCTGACGTGAAAACGATTTCAATGATCTGCCCAGTTTCAGTTCTTTTCTTTACCCTTGGTTTTGTCCAATTAATTAAGTTGGAGAAAGCAAACTACAGTTAGTTCCTGGCTGGTTGGAGTGGTAAAAAGGGCATAAACTTTTTGTTAGGAGCAATAGCAAGAGCAAGACCAAAGTTTCTATTCAATTATGTAAAGTCGAAGTATTGTGATCAATCATGAAAGTTAGGTGGTGGAGAGGTCCCTCTATTTCAACCAAGATCCTCTGTCCAGTTTTTATGGTGTCTTATCATGTCCAGTAAATTTCAGTTATTTATTTATACAGGCCCTATATAAATAAACGTGAAACTCACATAAATAAATGACTGAGATTAACTGGACACAATAAGACACCATAAAATTGGACAGAGAAATTGGAATCCCTCTATTTTGGGTTATGAGAGTATAGTTTCCTGTAGCAGAGAAAGGCAAGCACGTCTTTGTTCATTGTGACGATGGCAAGACTACTTGGTCATACTGTCGTGTGATTATTGCATACGAAGGTACTAACAAACTAATAATGACACAATTTTTTACTTCGATTAAAACTAATTCTTGGTTTCAGAATTAAAGGGCGAGTCATCTCTGAGAGTAGTGCACAAATACGGAGCATGCAATCACCGTCAAGACACTACTACTGCCACAATTCCCGATCACGCGGAGATCCTCCGGCAGGACCAGTCCCGAGTGAACTCCATACAATCCAAGCTCTCCAAAAGCTCCACCCGCAACGATGAGAAGGTGACGGATGCAGTCACCTTGCCGGCGATCGACGGCAGGAAAGTTGGTTCAGGTAATTACGTAGTCACAGTTGGACTGGGAACGCCAAAAAAGGACCTCTCTCTTATCTTCGACACAGGAAGCGACATTACATGGACTCAATGTCAGCCATGCGTGACATCTTGCTATCAGCAACAAGACCCCATTTTCAATCCTTCCAAGTCTACTTCTTACGTCAACGTCTCGTGTACCAACTCACTCTGTAATTCACTCACCTCCGCGACAGGTATTTATCTGGATATATAGTTGAGGTTTTAACTACAAATAGCATAATACAATTTGAAGGTTGTATCATTTGTTGGGTTCACTTGTGTTTGCAGGCAGGACCCCACGTTGTTCTTCTTCAACATGCCTCTATACCATTCAATACGGCGATTCCTCATTCTCCGTCGGATTCTTCGGCAAAGAAAGGATGACTTTAACATCCACCGACTCATTTGACATCTACTTTGGTTGCGGCGAAAACAACCAAGGTCTCTTCGGCGGATCCGCTGGTTTACTCGGTTTAGGGCGAGACAAACTCTCTTTCGTCTCACAAACCGCTCAAAAGTACAACAAACTCTTCTCTTATTGCCTTCCTGCAACATCTAGCTCTACTGGGTTCCTCAAGTTTGGTGGATCGCCGTCATCGTCTGTTAAATTCACGCCGTTATCCACCGTCTCCGCTGGGTCCTCCTTCTATGGCTTAGACTTCACCGGGATCAACGTCGGTGGCCGCAAATTGGCAATTTCCTCATCGGTGTTTTCAACACCTGGGGCAATTATCGACTCTGGCACCGTGATCACCCGCCTGCCTCCAGCTGCTTACTCTGCTCTCCGATTCGCGTTCCGACAGGCGATGTCCACATACCCCACAGCGCCGGCTCTGTCAATACTCGATACCTGCTATGACTTTAGCAGCTACAAGACAGTGACAGTTCCTAAGATTGCATTTTTATTCAATGGCGGGGTTGTCGTGGATATTCACTTGTCGGGCATTTTCTACGCTAATAAAGCAACGCAGGTATGTTTGGCTTTTGCCGGAAATAATGATGCCACAGATGTGGCTATTGTGGGGAATGTGCAACAGAAGACGCTGGAGGTGGTTTACGATGACGCCGGAGGCAGGGTTGGGTTTGCTCCCGGTGGCTGTAGCTGATTTTCAGATAAAGTTAAAAGGGTGTTGAAAAAGATGAAATCTTTGGAATTGATGTGTGGTGGTACATTGATTGTACTAGTAGTAAGTGGAATTGAGGGCAGGAAGTAAAGCAAGGAATGTTAAAGTTGCAGAAATGCATAGATAGTGACAAATAAGATTGTTATATGCAGATGCAGATTGAAAAGGCAAGCTGTGAATAAATAGAATTTGAATTTATATACCAATATATATTTGGACACTTATATTTCGGTGGTTTTGTTACAAATTTCTTTGTGCCTACACCTTTACACGACAATCTCATTTATATCCGATTAAACAAGACTCAACCTTCTCTACCAACAAATAGAGATTCCTATATTCCTCAATTGAATCTCAATCTAATAGGTAGTAGATATTAATCCCTATTTGGGATGCAGTCCAAAGACAGCTTCATCAGTTTTTCGTTTTCCATCTTCATGATTCTGGTCCAGATCAAGCTTTTGTAGATGCTCTTCCTATTTGTTTTCATTATAAGGAAATAATGGGCCTAAAAGCGCCTTTGGATTATGATGTTTGCTTATGTGAGTTCTCTGAGAAAAATAAGCGAAGATTGCTCCCTATGTGCAGTCATGCTTTCCATATCAATTGTATAGACATGTGGTTACTATCAAACTGTACTTGTCCTCTTTGTAGAGGAACCCTTTTCACTTATGGGTTTCCAATGGAAAATTATGTATTTGATTAGAGAAGATGAAGGCTTTCCTGGTAATGGAGAAATTGGCATGAACTATAATCCAAAAAATGCAGAAATTGAAGACAACATTATTGAGAAGGGGATTTTGCGTGTGAGACTTGGTAAATTCAAAAGGCTAAATCATGGGACATGAGAGGCAAGGGTGTTTTTTGAATATGTTGTTGGCATTCATAACTCAGGGTGGCTTTATAAAATGATTGGTGCATCCGATAGAGATTTCGAGAGACAAAGACAAAGCGGGAATGTGGAAGGAAAGACGATTAGTAGTACGGCCAAAGGATAGAGCTTATCTGTGTCTAAAATTTGGCTTTGTTCTCCACCTCTTCAGATGCTAATAATGATATGCCTTCTTCCCTTGGCCTTTGTTTGGATCGAAAAAAAGCAATGGAAAAGAAAGGAAGGGAATTGCATTTCTCTTGGTTTTTATTATTTGGACAAAAATAAACAAAGCGAAAAGGAGAGAATAGAGAAGAATAGGAGAGAAATTTGGACCAAATATATTTTCCACCAAATTGGTGAGGAATGAGGGAAAATTCAAGACAAAATAAGCCTAATATAAGTAAATTACCATTGTATCCTTATTAATCTAACAAGTAAAGATAAACAAGTTCTATAATCAAGGGCATAAAGGTCTCACAAAATTCTCTTCCATTCAATTCTCTCATTTGATAAATTAGGAAAACAAACAAGAGAAAGGAAATTACAATTCCCTTCCATTCTTTTCTCCTCTTTTCCCCTCAATATTTCCTTTCCTTGCCCTTGCCATAGATGGGTAAAACACCAGAGAAAATAAAGGGATTTTCCTTTTTCTATTTTTAATTTTTAATATTTAATTTGTTAATAAGTCACGTAGTAATTACGTGTTCAATAACTTGATATGGCATTAATATCGTTCCTTAAAACTTATCCGACGAACTAGAATGATTTAATTACCTGAACTAGACTGTTATTACATCAACTTGCAAATGCTGAATGACTCTGTTTCATAGTTGTTGACTCTCTCACTTCGCAAAGATGGGAGCCTTGTGCACTTTCTTCCTTTTATTTGTGCATCTAGGTTTTGTTCCGACAAGAAGACAGTTTGTTTTGGCATAGATATACAGACAACGGAGCTTTGAGATGGGAAAAGGAGACAAAGGGGGGGGGTTTCGAGATTGAATGGTAAAACTATAGAAGCAAAGGAGAATTAGTCGTTAACTGCCAGTTTAGGATTGTTAGTGTGATGGGCTATTGGTTAAGGATGACATTTTGATTGCTAAATTACCTGACTAATCGTTATATGTTAGACTATTTACAACTTACAAGAGTAGACATACCTTGTAATTTTAGTGCACTGGTAACTTTTATTTGGAAAAAAAAAGAAATAGTTTTTCATTTCTTTAAAATAATTTAATTGCAACTACATACTTTATAATAATTAATAGTAATTTAGAATAAATAAAGTGCTAGACTTTCAATAAAAAATACTTATTAAAATTTTTAAAATAATAAAAATAACTAAGCATTTTAAGTTAATATTTATGTTTTCATCAATTTTTATATTTTTCATTTTATTATAAAAATACTATGTTATGTTAAATAATATTATATGAATTATATAACAAAACTATTGTTAATATTACATAATAAAACTTGAGAGCTTAAAAGTATGTTGTTCGTAATAGTAAAATTTTATGATAGTTTTACTCATAAAAATTTATAATAGCAACAAATATACAATCTACATTTTGGCATTATCCATAATTGCAAAATACGCAATATGATTGCAATTGCAACTTTGGAGTAAAAGATATGAATTTGTAATGTAATTTTACTTATTTCTAAAATATTTTTTATTAGATTTTTCATCAAATTGTTTTTAGTTGAATTTTGATCACATGACAAAGTATGTATGATTAGTCTAACATAATTTTAATAGTTAATTATTAAAATAGCTCAATAATTATTTTATATTTTATATTTCTAATATTCGAAATTATTTGAAGAAACAAGGATACTTTTAAGAAGAGTAAAATTATAAATTTGGATTGTTTGCCTATAATATAGAAGTCAACTTTTAATAAACATATGGTAGCTTACATCAATTCCAAATGTGTAGAACTATAATTAAGTTTGCCATATTCACATTAAATCTTAAACTTTTGAGATATTCTCTTTTCCCCTTTCTTGCTAAATTTTTCTTTTGAAATTTATTTGAACATGTTCATTATATGTTACTACAATTTCATTGAAGCAAGATATTCTATTTTGTCTTTATTTGAAATAATAAATTTAAAATTGAAAACTATCAATAAAATTATTATCTCAAAATTGTAGAAATTACTAATGGATTACTAACTTTTTAGGATATATAAACAATCTCTAAAAAGAGTCTATTGTCTAGAAAGCCTAATACATTAAAAACTTAGTCAAGCATGAATGAACAAGAGTCTAATAAACTCTTGAGATTGTTGACCTTATCTGAAAAGGGGAATTACGTTAAACTAAGGAGAGGAGAGAGCTAGGATGCCGAGAATTGAGAGACCCAAATTAACAATCATCTAAAGACACTAGAGGTTCCATAATTCTAAAATTGATGTGGCAATATGTTATGAGAGAAAGAGAAGAAGAAGCAAAGCAACAGTAAGGATAAGGAAACATTGTCGTATGAAGGAATGAGATAATGTCATACATTATCATTGTATAAAAAGGAATATAGTAGTACACGTGTTGTAAGAAAACATTGTTGTATGGTAAAGAGATGAGATAATGCCATACATTATCATTGTATAAAAAGGAATATGGCAGTGCACGTGTTGTAATGTTAGTGGATATTATTTAACAATTAAATTAGTTATTGGTTAAAAGTCATTGTAAATTGAGAGAAGCTCGTAACAAAAATAATAAGATTCTCTCACTTCTTCTATGTTTTTCTTTTATATCTCTCAGCCTCTCTCTTTATTTCTTGATTCTATTTTGAATTACAAGTTATCATAATACCTTAATCATCAACAATGAATCAAATTAAGAAAATCGGTTATATTAAATTGGGGCCAGAGCAAGATTTCGACAAAGTTAACACTGCAATATGGTTGAAGAATCAAGAGCACAAGAATGGAGAATAATCAAAGAAAATTTATACAATGAAATGCAAGATTTAGAGCTCAAGCATGAGAAGAATATGTAGGGGTTAAAGGTGGATTATACATCTTTGTCATAAAAACAACCCAAACTCTACAAGAAGGGGGAATGAAGACCAACAAATTCTAGATGCTGGAGGATTTAAAAGGGCATTTTGTGGCCATTACATCATTCCACAAGATTTATAAAGATTGAGTTTCTGGTGCTTAATGGGAAAGGGTTGAGAACTTAGATTTTTAAATGCCAATAGTTCTTCACATTCAATAAAACAATAATAGATATTAAAGTAGGTTTAGTTGGAATGAGAAGATTAGCTTAGTAAGAACTACACCTCAAAAATAGGTTCATCCGAGAGCCTCTAAGTTGGATTGAGTACATACTTATAATGAAGTGGAGATTTAGGGAAGCCATTTTTTAGGTCTGGGAACTGAAAGAGCTTAAGCAAGCTTAAACAAAAGAACTATTAGAGAATATTATGTTGAACTCGACTTACTTTCATACAATCTAGTGATGTTAGACTTGTCATTTGTGATAAGTGTAAATTGCATCATGTTTTAGGGCATAGTTTGGTATGTGTTTAGTCGTTAATTCAATCATTTAGTATGTGTTTTGGCTAAAATTGTGTTAGTTTGTGATTTATTTATGTTTTTAAGTGTTTTAAGGGTTAGTACAAGTCTTTGAGCTTAAATATTATGTTTTTGAGATATCTTGATGTGTTTACTAATGTTTCAAGGTCAACATTGAAAAACAAAAGAGTTTTGAAGACATTTGGGCCGAAACAACGGCCAACGATCATGGCATGTCTGACCACGATTATGACAGAAGCTTCAGATTTGGCCCACGACTGTGGCCCTGCAGGCTATGATCGTGGTTGAGAAACCCCAGAGAGAATTCATCGAGAGATAGAGGAAGAGAAGAAGGAAGAGAGAAGAGGAAAAGAAACTAACTTGACGTATTTCCCGAATCAGGAGGTTTCCCAATGTCGCTGCCTCCCATCCTCCATTTAGATTGTATTTCTTGTTTATTTTCAGTTTTATCATTGTATAGAATTGGATTGAATAGTTGATGATAGGATCTAGAAAATTGAGGATGTTCTAAACTTACATTCGAAGTTTTATTCTTGAATTAATCAAATCTGATTGTTTATATGTTTATTGGATTTTTTGTGGTTTGATTTTATCATTGCATAATTCAATAATAAACTGAGAGGGTGAATAGAGTGAAAAGCGATTAAATTAATCTAACGAGAGTTAGGTGATTTAATAGAACAATAATTGAATCAGATCGAGAAATTGTACAAAGAGAGATCTTGCATAGGTTTCTGATAGTTTATTAGAGAACTTCATAACTAATTAAGGTTTTGGATAGGTTGTGAATTGAGAAATTGCATCTTCCATAATATTATTAGGATTTATGATTTAGGGTTAATAGTTATAACTTGAGAGAGAGTAATCAACCCTAGGATAGTCTAGAACCAACAATTTAATAATTTTTAATCAGTTAGGTTAGCATTAAGGATAGGTCAAATTCTCTTTCTCTTAATTGATAATTTCTTTTGGTTGATTCTTGGGTGTGTTGCAATTGCTTAGTAATTAGTATTTCGTGTTTGATTCTTAAATTGTTCGACTGTATTAAGTTCTCATTTTTAGTTTCGTGTAATTTGAATTTCTATTATTGTTTTTGGCCTTAGATTTTAGGATTAAATTAATTCCCTCCTCATGGGATCGACACCTTTAGTACTATGCTAACGAACCGTGCACTTGTGGATTATCGGAAGTTATTAATTAAAAATTACATACAACAAACACCCGATCAAGTTTTTGGCACTGTTGCTAGGGAGGCGACTAGTTAATTCTTGTAGTCTAAGGCTTTTTCACCTTTTTGTGTTAAAAAAATTGGGCATAAGGTAAACAACACATCAACGTGAATATCATCGGACAACAATGGGGAATCTCAAGAGTTGAATACTAAAAAGAGGGGGAAAAAAAGAACAATCATGGAGAATGTATATTATAGGAAGCAAAGGACTCTTACGGATTTCAATGAGCCCCAATTTAGTTAGAGAAATCATCATCCTTATATGAACCTGTACACTTCGGGGTGGCAAAACCAACCATATTTTTGTTGATCTAACAATGTAAGTACTCACATAGGACATAAAGACCTATTAAGACTTCAACAAGATGAGTCTAGTTCATGAGATTCCAAATTGGACAAAATCATGGATAAGCTAACAGACATGGAAGAGACTCAGAAGAGACTGGAAGAGCAATTTGATTGAGTAATGGAATTCATGCCTCTTTTATTCACAACTTAGAGATTCAAGTGAGATAATTTTACCGTAAATTTTGTAAGAGAATTGTGGAAGACTCTTTGAACAATATGGAATTATACCAATGAGAGAAATATGAGGCTGTCACACTTAGAAATGGGGAAGAATAAGAAGAACTAGTAGAAGACCAAGCCCCTATCTTGTAGAAAACCAAGAGACGAGGAAAGAGGATGAAGAAAAGAATGACAACTCTCCCTATTATTCCCTAGATCGACAAAGATTTATTAGCTTGTAAAATTAGTGACCTAAGTTACTTAGGGCTAAATATGTTGGTTAATTAGGATACGATATTAGTCCATTCACCCTATGAATTTGCCATACTCATTTATAATTTTAGGCCAATCAAATAAATGGCATCATTAGTACATTTTCATGAGAATGATTAGCTAAAGCAATAAGGTAGGCAAAATTTTGTATTAAAAAAAGAAAGGAAAGTTGTATAAATTTTAACTAAAGTAATTATTTCGTTGGCCATCGGGTTATGAATATAGCTAGTAGCCAGTTGAGAATGTGATGTAGCTGAGTAACCAGATCGACACGCATTACAAATGTATACCTTCATGTAAAAAGTCTATAATGACATTCCAACCAAGTAGCTTAATAACAACATGACTTAGTTGAGTAACCAGATCGACATTCATCACAAATGTTTGCCTC
>JANKOD010000008.1:14128302-14160426 GCA_026284645.1 Erythroxylum acuminatum | reverse complement strand
GATTATAGTTATTGGAACCATACACACAAGTCACAAAAAAACCTGAATCACTGTTAAGAGGAGTTACCTCGATATGAATATGTAGTAACAATGGGGGAACACATGTAACAGTCCGGATTCCAAGCTAACACTTGCGTTGCATTTGAAGCCTGAGCTAAATTACTATAACTATGCCATCTAAGGAATAAGGAAGAGCACACATTGTTCAAATGGAAAGAGACTTTATCCTAGATTCAATTAAGCAGACAAAGGATCCTGATAATAACTTAATAAAGGACTTCACAGCTAACTGTTTCTTTAGATTATTAAGACCCCTAACATTCCAAAAAGCTAAAGCCATAAGGATCAAGACTTACACCTTTTGTTTTCTCCTAGATTTCCTACTCTTCCTAATAGTAAAAACCACCTCTGCATCATCAATAAGACTCAGACTCTGAACTTCAATAGGACTATTAGGAACCAAATCAGATTTGGGAGAAGCAGTGGGATTACCTGGTTTGCTTATAACAAGGGGGTCAGCATCTGCAAGGCATCCTTCTGGATCAACTTGACTCTCCGAAACTTCTTTGTCACTAATTTGATCAGTTAAATCATCTACAGGTTTGCTATCATTTGGATTGAGTTGTGTTTCCTCATGGACATGCTCCTGTCCCAGCTTCATTTGTTGGTTTGCACTAATTTGTTGTGAAGCCTTCTCCACCTCCAACTCCTTTTGTAACCCAATCTCAAAAAGTCGTCATGTAGGCTTCCATTCCTTCTTCTGTGTGTAATGTTCAGGTCTCCACTCATACTCTATCTGAACTTCCTTAAAAGTAATTTGTCCATCTTCACTATAAGTTGCCAACTGAAAACCCCTCATCCAATTACTCTGTAGGTCTATTTTCACACACATTCTGGTATACCGAACCCTAGACATCTTAGCTGTTTGAGTGTCCATTAGGAGCGGTTTCCCCACTACACTAGCTATTCTGCCCAATCCCTCATTATTCCAATATTCATATGGAATGATATGGAACCTAGTCCATACCGGAGCATACCTAATCCCTTCCTGGTCACCAGCATTCAAACTCCATTTTCTTAAGAATAAAGGTTTCCCTTGGATATGCCAAGGGCCCTTCTCCAATACCGAATTCATTCCTTCTTTCGAATTAAACTTAAACAGGAATTTGTTCGAGCTTGTAATCAATGTATCAGTTAAACCGAAAGCTAGCCATGTTTTTGATAGAGCTCTCTGAACTACTAGGTATGCAGGATGCTTACCAATGAAGAAACCAATCAATGCATTTCGGAACTGGGCTCCGCCTTTCCTCGCTAGCTCCGGTGGAGGGATGACAAATATCTAGCCATCCTTTATCTCTGGATGATAGTAGGCCAATGCCTTAGCGTCCATGGACTCCTCCGCCAAATCAGAGACCACAGATTTCCATGTTTTGAGTGGAAGAGTTTTCTCCAATGTTTTTAAATCATCGAACTATTGAGGGATTAAGGAAGGTTCCATTGGTTGAATAGCCATAGGTATTGTCAAAGAGGGCAGTGGCGATTGTATTTGGGTTACAGTCGCGACTATTGCGATCTTTGAAGAGGGGGAGGGGTTTTGTAGGTTTGGGTTCACATTTTAGGTGAGGTTAGGGTTAGCGGAATGGAGTAAATGGGAAGGTCTGGGTGCTGGGGGGAGATGGGGGCTAGAGGCACCCGAGAAGGAGAAGAAGAAGAAGAAGCGGCCATGGGAAGAAGAAGAAGAAGGGAACAAACCACCGACGGTCGAAGCAAGTTATAGAATCTCAACACTTTTCTCTCTCATCCTTAATTATTGTTAATGTCAGAACTTTTCCCTTGTAAGTACTTCATATAGAGTAGGTCGGGCCTAGACAATCTGAGCCCGAGCTCCGAATCTAATTGTTATCTCTAGGGAAAGTCTTCCAATATGAGAAAGAGATACAATAGTCTAGCCATTTATTTTACTTATAATCTGCTAAATGAGAGGGTCATAATATAGAATAGACAACACAAAGAAAATTAAGAGAATTCAAAAATATGTAACAAGTAAAACACCGCGTTAAAAACCAGACAAATTGGTAACCATAGAAATTATATTTGCACGCTTTTTAAAAATGAGGATAGAAATTATATTTGCATAATTTTTAAAAATGAGGATACATGATTTGTTGTGATTGATTAAAAGACCTTGTATGGATTCAAATTCCTTACAACCACCAAGGAGAGGAGGATGCTTATAGAGTTAAAATCACAAAATAATAAGAGATTGTGAGCAAAATATAAGTCAAACAGCTTAAGTTCATAGCCCCTGCAATGATATTTAAAAGTATTAATATTATAAATGGATTTTTTTAGCAGAAAGAAAAGAACAAAAGGATAAGAAGAAAGGAGATTCCCTTTTTTTAACCCCTTAATCCCTTTTTAAGATCGGAAGTGGTTGTACAACATTGTCCAATCTAATTAATAAAAATTTTAATCTCAAATATCTAAAAGAAAATTTCAATTGAAAGAGGCAAAACTTTCCTGAAATCAACTTTGAGTGTATACTGTATACTTCTTTTCTCCTCTTAGCTTTGTTCCTCGTCAGCTCTTGGGGCATGATAATAGTCACTAATTAGTTTCTGATAATAGGATTATCTCAAATTTTGAACTGGGGTCTCAAAAATTTTTACGACTTAGAAGCGCCAACCACCACTCCATTTACCAAAATCCAAATTGTAGTTGATGCAAGTAGTCATAAACGCCATGTCCACGCTGCCAAATTTTTAGTTTTCATTCATTGCAAAGGATAACAAATTATGTATACAACTCCAATATGATACAAATATTTAGTACCATAAGATACTGTAGAATATAATTTAAGGATGTGCTAAAAACAGAAAATAGTGTTATTGTACTACAATTTTTGATACCATGCTTGAAGCATTGTATTGTATCGAATACTAATATAATCTCATCTCAACAGACCTGTGTGCGAGCTGCAATAAAGCGGTATACAAGTGATCATATCACGCACCTTTCCAGAGTCATGAATGACTCTTGACACTGTCTCTCCACGAGCAGCCTGACAGCGTCTTGATCTTCTTCGATGCCTTTTAATGAAGTGGCCCAATCATTCCTGATTCTGTGGGAATCGAATCATGAGCTTTTGTATCAACTCCAGCTACATCAAATACTTGGCGAATATGGTCATTAAACTACTGTGGCATTAACGCAGTCGTTTGAAACATGAGATGAGAAAATTTATAAAGCTTTTTCGGAAAAGAGGCCTCCTAGTTAAGACTTGAACAGAAATGTTGACAAGAAATCAAACAATTCTGGCATGTAAACTGAGACCTTGAAGCGCCACAATTTAAATAAAAAAAATAGTAGGTATACATTGTTATGTACAAACATGGCATATTTGCGAATCTCTACTGGGAACATCAACCCAATATCATATCAACACACGGCAAAAATGACAATACAACAAATGATGATACAATATTCTTCAGAGCTCAGAGAGAATGGCAGGAATATAATGTGATAACTCTGCAGTAAGCGATTGAAATCCATTTACAAGCTGTGTGTGAAAGTCCTGGTCTTCCTCTCCAATCATTCTGAAGTGTACACGGATAGCACGCTTACAAACAGCCATGAACTCAAGGAGGGCAGCAATGAGTTGCTGAAGTTCCTGAGATCGTAATCTTGTAGCCGGTTCACCTGAAAGGAAGGCTGTGCAGACACTTAATACGCCACTGTTTACCTGTGTAAGAAAATGTCAGATTGGTAATAGAGAATGATGTACAAACATATCCTGTAACAACTACCATGAACCAGCATATAGAAATGATCGGAATTGCAAGCACAAGACAATTGGAAAAGCAGCATACTTGAACTGCAACACTGCCTTGAAGAATTCTCTGTAAACTCTGGAGTCGAGGCAGTTGATCCCCTTCGCCACGAGGCTCCTCCAGCTCATTTCTTAAGGCAGCTGTCCGAGTTTCAATCATTCCAATTGCATTCTCCACAGGAGAGAACTCAAGGGATTCGGATTTTATTACCAAAAGCCTGTTCACCAGTGCAGGAAAAGAACCTTCAGTCTGAAGAACTGTCCGTCTCTTCCACTGGTCTTCTAGCCCACCTTGGGTCTTCCCATTTTTTGTAAAAGGGGTATCAAACAAAAAGCGGTCAAATACTCTTGCGCGAACGCTCCCAGTGGAGAGAGAGAAGATTCGTTCCCTTCTACTCCCTAAATCTTCATCTTCCATTACTGGATCAACTGCAGTTATCTGCAGATAGCAGACACCCGGCTGCAACTCGTCTGCCTTCACTTGCCTGGAATCAGGTATAATGTGCAAAGTATGATTGCCGTCCATCCTAGACTCATAAATATGGCTAAGTTTCTCCATTATGTCACCCAGGCGTACATCACGGGGTTCTCGGTATATATATTCCTTTCGATCCAGCTTCCCAAATCTTTCACCATAAAATCCTACCCGGTAGTATGTTGCATCAGTGAAAGGAATTGGACTTGATTCCTGCTCCAGAATTGATTCATAAATGTTTGTTAGCAAAGTGTGACATTTAGCAAGTTGTCCATATGCCCTCCTGCATTTGTAAACTGGGATTACAAGTTCCAAGATGCTTGCACAAAAGTGAAAAAGCTCAGCTTGTGAGAAAAGTTTATTAGCAAGCTGTAGATACTTTACGGCAGAGTCAACTGTGAGCTTTGAAGCACCATATCCCTCAACCTCAGCAGCAGATGCCTCTGATGAAATCTCACCGCTCACCATTGGACAAATTTTCCGTAAAGCGGTCACGTGATCTTTGTTCCAAACACCATCATTTCTAGCAACAAGGGCCTACATGAATTTAGTTACATAAGTTATTAGCTCGAAGGCAACAAATGTACGTCCCCACGACTTCATGAGTAGTGAGAGCATCAATCCAGCAACCTATTGCAAATAAAACATTTTGTGTAGAAGTAGTGTTCAGATATTATAAAAGAATGCTTTGACATAGACCCAAATTAGGAACAAGAGAGGTGCAAAGACATTACTCAATTGCAAGCATTTGCTGCTAAGGCTTATGAGATAAATAACAGTTTCTGATGGAGCAGTTTATCACAGTATATGCTGCAACTTACAACAGATGCAGAAGACAACAAATAGTAGCAGTTGCAGGTAAACAGATAAATAATAACCTGCATTACAACACCGGCAACAGCAACAGCACATTGTGCAGCTTCAGCCCAAGACTGCATTTCCTGATGAGCATCACATAAATGCAATAACCACATTATATGAAGATCAGGAACAGGTGCAAAAGCCATTGCCAGTTTATAAAAGCTCTCTGCAGCTGCATATCTATCCGTGGACATCACAGAAGCCTGTCACAATCCAAGTTTGGGGTCATACAACCAGAATATAAATAACCACATCTCCTACACAAAGGAAGGGTGTTGAGAAGCAGACTCAGGTTTGTCAAATAGGTTACAAAACCAACTTGTGTATTCAGCAGTCCCAGGATACAATACGATTACTAGTTAACACAATTAAGACAATGTTTGCAAGGAAATAGAACAAGGTCAATCCTCCCAGGTCCTGGCTGTAACAGTTCTACAATTACAGATTGTTACATGAATAATAATCCAAGTTAAAATATTACCGTTTGGAACTTACCAAAAGTGCATGCTCAATGCTCGCATCCAGAGCAAGAATCAGGCTGTCAGAAAGATATTTGACCTCTGCCCAAGACCACCGACTCTCTGCTAGACTCTCAGGAATTGCCACAAGAGCATTGTCAGGAAGGCCACATTCCCTCAACAAATTCGAGCTCTTTGATTCATCTGCCATTTCCACCAATGAATTGCGAAGACGTCGGGCTTCACCACTCTCTTCCAAACTACCATCAGACTTCATTTGAGTCACTTGAACATCAGACATTAACTCCGACAATGTAATAGTCAGCATAACTCTCAATCTTGCTGTCTGCATAAAGTAATAGAAAGAGCTCTGCAAGAATGGACAAAAAGAATTAATTGAAGAAAAGAAGAGCTTTAAAGAAAACCTGAAAACAAGATTGTTTACCTTCACAAGTATCTGGAGTCCAACAACAGCTCTTCTCCTGATGTTTTGGTTTCTGAAAACCGCAAGCCGAAGAAGATGGAAAGCAACCTGCTTTAAGAAGCGATCATTCTCCCTTGCCATCAATGTTGCCCCATGCAGATCAAAAACATTGGTAAATGCAGGGAATAGAGCCTTCCAGAAGGCCAGTGGTTGATTGCGTGAGAAGAAGCTCGTAAATATTACTGTGATGCAATCAAGTTTCCCATAATCAGTAGCAATGCTATGGGACGCTGCCATGATAGAAAATTTTTCAGTTATTTCCAGAACTTGAAGACTCACAGCAGCACTCAAGTTTTCTTCCCAAAGCTCCTGAATTCAAAATGTAAAAGATATCAGCTGCCTAACATAGTTTCCCAACTTAAGAACAACAGTTAAACATACATATATAGCTGCTTCTCCAGGTAAAAGCTAAGAAAAAGTTTAAAACATGAAATTTCAATTGCAATATACCAGTTTTTGTCTCAGTATTGGATGCAAAGATTCTCTAAGTGCTTGAGCTGAAGCTCCAATTCTTGACGATTGTGCCTGAGCAAGAGCTTCGCGCAAGGAATATGGCTGGCTAGGGGAACTTAACTGGGAATTCACTCTTTGCCACAAGTATCCATTATCAGGTGTTCCCTGAGGCAGCGTTAAAGAGATTCAACATTAAGAAGGATTAATCGGATGAGAAGAAAATGATCAATCTTAAAGATTATACAATGCAATAGGGTGAAACTATTTGGCAGAGAGATGTGCTATTCAATGCATGCAAGGATATGACAATGGCCAACCATGCCTAAGCAATGAACTTACCCTGACTTCTTGCCGAGATGCCTCAGACAGATAGTTATTTATAGCTGGAGAGAGCCTATCAGTGTACTTGGGAGAAACAGGTCCATCCCCAACAGGGCTACGAGAACTAGAGCCCATAAGCAACCCATCAGCGGGTTTTCGGTGCTGTATGAATATGTCTTGACAAGGTTTAGCATTACAAAAAAAACAGAAGAAAAGTAGCAGCACCATCTAACATATGTTTACTCTTTCACATACGATTTATAGTAATATAAACACCAATGTCTGACTGCAGATGAAGAATGAATTATCACTCTCTTGATGGTTTGACAAAATGGCATCAAAGCAAAAATGCAAGGTCATACTGAACTTTATGCTTCAAAGAAGACAATTGTTTCCTGTTAAGATTTCCAGGAAAAATGTATATCTTATTTAATATACAAGAAAATATATATATATACAACTTAACCAGCAGAAAAATAGGTACTAATCTTAACTAAACTATATCTAGAAGTCTATAGTAGGAATCCCTTGATTATAGGGATTTTTGTTTATAATAATCTTATCCCATAAGATTGATCTTATCTAAATCTCTATTCTTCAACACTCCCCCCTCAAGCTGAGGAATAGATGTCTTCTATTCCCAACTTGCATATAAGATCATAAAATCTTGAAGCATTTAGCCCTTTGGTTAGAACATCTGCTAATTGATGATCCGAAGGAACATAAGACATACACACTAGCCCTTCTTCCAACTTTTTTTTTATGAAATGTCTGTCAATCTCGATATGCTTTGTCCTGTCATGTTGTACAGGATTATGTGTTATGCTAATTGCAGACTTGTCACAATAAAGCTTCATAGGACCTTTCCATTTGATTTTTAAATCATCAAGAATGATCTTCAGCCATAATAGTTCACGTAGTCCCCGTGCAATAGCCCTGAATTCAGATTATGCTGATGATCGAGCCATTACGTTTTGCCTTTTACTCCTCCATGTAACTAGATTGCCTCCAAGAAACATGGAGTAGCCCGTTGTTGATCTTCTGTCAATTGGAGATCCTGCATGGTCTACATCTGTGTAGATTTCTAAGGATAGTGTATGGCCCCTTTAAAACAATATTCCCTTGCCTAGACTGCCTTTCAAGTAATGTAGGACTCGATAGACAGCTTGAAGATGAGATTCTCTTGGGTCGTGCATAAATTGACTAATTACACTCACCGAATGTGCTATATCTGGCCGATTCTATGCTAAATACATTAGCTTGCCCACTAGTCGCCGAAACATGTTCATGTCCACTGTCGATTCTTCCTTTGCTTCTCCATGTTTGTAATTTGAATCCATTGGAGTGGACATCGGTTTGCACCCAATTTTCCTAGTTTACATTAATAAATCTGCAACATATTTTTGTTGAGAGATGAATATCCCATTCTTTGAATATGCCACTTCAATACCGAGGAAATAATTTAGTTTTCCTAGTTCTTTTATCTCAAATTCCTTTAACAGTTTCTGCTTCAATTCCAGCTTCTCTTTTTCACCATTTCCCGTCATTATAATGTCATCCACGTAGACCAAAATAATAGTCACCCCTCCTGTTTTTGAGTGTTTCATGAAAAGAGTACGATCCCCTTGACTCTGCTCATATCCTGATTCTTTCATCACTTTTGCAAACCTACCAAACCAGGTTCTTGGAGATTGTTTTAGTCCATAGAGAGCCTTTCTCAACTTACACACCTTGTTATCTATATCTTCTGTAAATCCAGGTGGAACATTCATGTATATTTCTTCATTGAGATCTTCATGAAGAAAAGCATTCTTAACGTTATATTGAAGAAGCTGTCAGTCAAAATGAGCTGCCAAGGACAACAAGATTCTTCCTATGTTCATCTTCGCAACTGGGACAAATGTCTCCTAATAATCCACTCTATAGGTCTGAGTATATCCTTTAGTTCCCAACCTAGCTTTGTATCTCTCTAAGGAGCCATCGGCCTTGTACTTTAACGTGTAGATCCACTTACAGTCGACAATGTTCTTCCCTCTCGGTTTGTCAACAACCTCCCAAGTATGATTCTTCTCCAAAGCATTCATTTCTTTTCTCATAGCATCTCTCCATTACTTTTTTGATACGGCCTCAGAAACAGTGTTAGGAATAACAATTGTATTTAAACTCACAATAAACTTTTTATGGGTAGGTGAGAGGTGTTTGAAGGAGATATAATAGGATAGTGGATAGAGCGATCGATGGGTGCATTCTCTAGTTCCTTTTCTAGCAGCAATAGGAAGGTCTAAATCATCACTTGTGGAATGTTTACCTGTTTGGATATTTGAGCATGGTTGAGAACTCACAGTGATCTCATTTCCAGGGCTAGGATTTGATTCTTGAACTTGCTTCAGTGCTAGAATGTCTGCTGTTTGCTTCGGTGGAATGTCCTGAGTTTGCTTCGGTGTTGGAATGTCTTTTCTCCTTGAGTATACTTGAGGAAAACTTGGAAACTTGTGGGGGGGTTTGGCTAGAATGGGAGTTAACTCAGGAGGTTTTGTGTCTGGACTTGGCTCGAGTTCTGTGATGCTAATAGAATTTGGTTGGGTTGAGTGGACAGGAGTTGGAGTACGAGTGAGGTCTAAGGTATTTATTGGTTCGAGAGAACTGCAAGGACTATCTTCCATTATGCTATTCTCCCCCTAAAGATAGGACTTTGAGGAGAAGAATTTGCACTCTGAGAAAGTGACATCAACTAAGATATAGGTCCTTCTTATAGACATATTGTAACACTTGTATCCCTTTTGAGTTGACGAGTATCCTAGAAACACACACTTAATGGCTCTAGGATCAAGCTTCCCCCAATTTTGGCTATGGACATGAACAAAAGCAGTACACCCAAATACCCTAGGAGTGAGTCCATTGGAAGTTCTAAACTGAGGGTAAAAAGGGTTTAGGAGCTCGACAGGACTCTTATTGTCTAGAACACGTGAGGGTAGTCTATGGATCATATAGGTGGCATTAAGAACTGCTTCACCCCAATAAGATTTAGGAACATTTCCTTGAAAAAGTAAGGCCCAAGTGGTATTAAGTAGGTATCCATTTTTTCTTTCGGCCACTCCATTTTGTTGAGGTGTATTAACACAGGATGAATCATGAATAATACCATGTGATTGGAAGAAAATTTGAATGAAAATTTGGAATAACAGTCCCTACATCAGATCTTTGTTAGGAAAAATAGCCATGTAACCCGAGTACAATCATCAATCAAAGAGACAAACCTAGCTCCAAAAATATTGGGTATAGTGGATGGACCCCATATGTCACTATGAATCACATGAAAAGGATGAGAAGCTCTTTTATTATTAATAAGAAAAGATAAACAAGTATGTTTTTCCAATTCACAAATTTCACAATGAAATTCAAAGATATCTAGTCCTTGAAACAAGTGGGGAAACATAGTTTTTAGAACTCTAAATGATGGATGAACTAGATAGAGATGGTGCAACCAAATGGAATCTTTATTCGAAGAACTAAGGAAGGATGAAGGTGTATTTATCTTAGCTTTTTAATACGGTTCAAGGTGATAGAGACCATGTCATTCCTTAGCAAGTCCAATCCTCTTCCCCTTGTCCTGTCTAAAAAACACAGCAAGAAGGAGAAAAAATGGCAACACAATTAAGATCAATAGTAAGCCTTTGGATAGAGATTAGATTGGCTGATAATTTTGGTACATGTAGGGCATTTTTTAGAGCGAGTGTAGGGCTCAATTTCATGTCTCCATAACCAGCAACAGTGGCTAATTCTCCATTGGCAACTATGATTTTCCTATTACTTGGACTAGGGTTGTATGTGTGAAAAATCTGGGATATAGGGGTCGTGGTCTGTGGCAAAGGAGTCTATAATCCAAGAGTTATTGTAACACTTAATTTCTGAGGTGTCTATATACAAGGAGAATGTAGGTTTACTTGAGAGAGCAAAGGAACATGTACCTTTCGGCTGTCCAAAGGAACTCAACAAACCTCTTAATTTCTCAATCTCTTCATTGCTAAGACTCCCTACTGCTAGATCTTCTACATCTTCCTTCTGTTCAGCCGAATGTGCCCGTGGTCAAGATTACCCTCCTCGACTTCCCCATTCACGACTTGGTGGCTTCCCATTCAATTTCCATCAAGTCTCCTCTGTGTGTCTCAATTTTTTACAGTAAGTTCACCATAGATTATCCTTATTTTCCTTCCACAAGTTGCCCTTTCCAGATTGCTTAGGCTGGGCTTGATCACTCCTTTCTTTATCTTGTTTTTCTCCCTTAATCACCATTGCTGACCCATCCATCTTCTAGGGCTCAAGCATCACGTTTCTTCTGCTCTCCTCTGCTCTAATTAGGGAAATAACCCCTTCTAGTGAGGTTATGGACTCCCTTCCAAGAATTTGAACCTTGAATTGAACAAATTCAGGGTTTAATCCAGCCAAGAAATCACAAATTCGCTCTTTTTCTATGAAATTTTTCAAAAAAAACATCTTCAAGACTTTTCATCTCAATGACTTGATAATGTTCAAGTTATTGCCACAGAGTTTGCAGAGTATTAGCATATTATGTGACTGATTTGTCTCCTTGCTTGGTGGCATGGGCTTTGATCTTAATTTCATAGATTTGAGCAGCATTGCATGCCTTTAAATACATACGTTGAACACAGTACCAAATCTCCTTTGCAGTGGTTAAAATCATGCACGTATCACTGATTGAAGGTTCCATGGAGTCCCACAACCATGACATGATCATGGAGTCCTCTTCTTCCCACGTTTCTATTGCTGAATTCCTTGTTGCAGGTCCTAATTTTAGCAGGTGAGCAAGCTGCTCTTTCCCTTTGAGATAGTTGCGAACAAGAAGTGACCACTTGAGGTAATTCTTGCCATTGAGTCTGTTGGAGACACGAACATTCTGTAGTTCCCCAATTTTCTAGACAGAGACAGATTCATCTGGGCTAGAAATGATGGTTTGAGAAGTCCAGAATTTGCCATGGTGAAAGAAGGGAAAGATTGGGTAAAATAAAAGTTATGGAGATTGAGAAATCTGACAAGAATGAGCAACAATGAAGGCTGACTAAGGCAGCATTGAAGGCTGCACCAAGAAAAACAAAGAATACTTCCAGAAACTTTAGGGCTATGATACCATTTTAAGATTCCCAGGAAAAACGTACATCTTATTTAATAGACACGGATACGTATATATACAACTTAACCAGTAGGAAAACAGGTACCAATTTTAACTATACTATATCTAGAAGTCTATAGCAGAAATCCCTTGATTATAGGGATTTTTGTTTCTAATAATCTTATCCCATAAGATTGATCTTATCTAAATCTCTATTCTTCAACATTTCCTTCCATATAGAGGAACGAAATATTGAACCCCTCTTCCCATTCGCTAGCTACAGTTCCATGATCAATCATGCAACCAGCAATGTGAATCCAATTTCTCAATTAGATGAATTGTCAAATCAGTAGTTTCTTCACAGAGTACACTTCACTGAATACACAGAAATAACATTTGGTAAATTTTCACCAATGAATATGTTCATCTGCTAGGGAATAACCACAAATGGACAAATTAAGGAGTGCACTCACAGTCATGAACTATAGCATAAAATATGAACTATCTCAGCTATAGACTAAGAATACAGACCAGTTATCGTGAAAAAAAAAATGTAAGCGGCTGGAGTATGAAAAAGCAACCTCAAAAAGAACCAAGCATTCTTCCATCAGTTTGAAAAATAATCTGGTACGTGCAATGCTTTGCTGCCAGATCTTAACAAGGGATGCATCATCCAGATTGCAAACAATTTGCAAGATAACAACTAGAACTTCACGCTTTTCAACAGCATTCAGGTTGTAGAAGACAGGCATCTCATCTAGGATCTGCACACATCCAAGCTATGAACTCAGAACTTACAGGAAATAGGAAGAAACTATTGCAAAACAGAAAATAGGAAGCAATACAAAATGACCATCCAGTTACTTTTCTTTGACATGTAAATAGCATTTATGTTGAAGATAGTGGCTCGAAGAGAAATGTTGAGTATCAACCCAGAATTTGATGGAAAATTGTATCCTTAAAAGTTTTTAGAACGTTCCATTAGTGTAGTTGCACTTGTGTTTGGGGATGATTTTGAAGGAATAAAGGTCCTTGTCAGCAACTTCATCTGTAACAACAGACTATCTAAATACGCTATACTTCATACATCACTCATGCTAAAGTGTCAGCTTCTTATCTTATACCATCAGGAATTTGGCTCAAAATAAAAACACTAAAAAACATTTCCCAGATTTTAAAGACACATCAGATTACCAAAACCATACCTCCTTAGGCTAAAATTGAAAACAACTTTCAACCTACCACGTGGGTCTCTCCTACACTCATTCTCTGATAACCTTAGGGTACCTCTCATCACCTCTCAATCAAGGTACAAGAACAAAAACGGAAACTAAACAACAAATATTGGACTTAAAAAGATGCATAATCACACATCTAACAGTCCCCAATGTGATGATCAAGGTAAATAGTATATATAAGAAGGAACATTAATGAGAACCGGAAATTGTCAAAGAAGGAATTGGGATTCTGAGATAATGCACAAGTAAACAAAGTATAATTAAGAAAGCCCGTGAAGAAGATTAAGTACAAAGCCAGCAGTAATACAAACCTGACCGATAAGGGGAAAATATAACTGAGCAATGTACAGTTTATCTTCAGGTTTTTGGTATCGAGCATCAAACTCATGTTTGCATAAGAGTACCACCAAGATTCTAGCTGCCTAGAGCACCAAAAAGGTAATGCATAAGCATATATATCTAGCCATGCGAGCCCCAAGTGCACAAGCAGCTCAATTTAGAAGGAAGAAAAGTTTGAACTGTGCATTGTGAGAAGCAGAAAAGGTACTTCTGTCACCTAACCTGGAAGATAGTAAAATTGTTCAACATATAAAATTATGCATGCAAGATACTCACCTTGGACCGCTGAGTTAAATCATCATGATCCCAAGTCAGGAAAATCTCTTGTATCAAAACCGAAGAAAGATAATTTCTACAATGTGTAGATGAACATAATTAGGCAAAATATCCTTAAAATGTGTGACTTAAGATCCTTAAATTATATGGAGAAAAAAGAATAAACACATCACTTCATGCATCTGGTCCAAATGGACTTAGCCACCAGCTGACCCTTGACCACAAAAATATACAACTTTTAGTCAAAGTAAATACAGCGCAATAACTGTGTTATGAGTCGAAAAGCCAGTCAATCATCATGAAGTATAACAACAGCAAACAGAGAGAACTAGGCAGTGACATCAAATTTTCATTAGAAGCCTTAGCCTATAACTGACAGAATGTAAAACAACTAGAAATTTTATAAGAGAGCAAAGTGACATCAATGTGCTGCAACCCTAACTTTGTAAAAGACACAAAATTCATTTCCTCTCAGAAAATTATAGGTGACTATCTAAGAATTGCATCCAAACCGTTTATCTTTGATCTATAGACCCACTAGGGACCAAACCCTATCTTATGGTTTTCCAGAAAGAATCAACTAATACCAAGAGAAGACAAAGAAGGAAAAAAAGAAGCTGCCAGTCACATTAATAGTACTCTTCCTTCGTGAACAAGGAAAGTAGCCTAACCAACCAAAGATGATTTGAATGATGAAAAACCTGTCTGAAGGGTCTCTCCCGGGCATTTCAACAAAAAGATCATGGTCACATAAAATTTGTAAGAAGGTAAGCTTGCAGTCGTGCAGAACAGATTGGCACACCCCAGAAAACTTATCTAGGTACAATGACACCTGCAAGGAAAAACCAATAGTAGCAGTCACAGAATAGCCCATGCTTCTAGTTCAAAACAAAATGGGACCATCATTCAGACAATGCTAATGTTACCACAAATATGCAATTGCAGTTCTTTTTGTCTCATAAAAATTTAACCCCACCAGCTTTGGATAATCAGAGAACTTTCATGTTTTTACAGTTTCAAATACATCAAGCAGATCTGTCAGCTTGCTAATAGACATCATTCCTGTGCATGTACAATGAAACATAGCTACAGAAATAACTATTTCAAGTGCAACTTTTACTCGAAGCAAAATTTTCCTCAGAATCTTATGGCTGTAGAACTTTACACAAAATTAAAATTAAAATGCCAAAGGCAGCATACCAGTTCAAAAACCTGACAGGGTTCAATGACTGATAAAAGATCATAACAGAAGAATGCCAAACTACTATTCAAACGTTTTGCCAGGCTTAGGCCCTTCTTACAACGCTCATGCACTTCTGTCAATAGGCAATCGTATAACTGCATTATACATCTGAAGACACCTTCTTTTAGTTGCATTGGTGGGACATCTTCACCTATGACAGCACCATAAATTCCCAAAAGTAAAGCCATAAGAAAATTTTGGATAAAGTAATCAGTAAATCGGTACTTTTCCTCCCTTCTATACCTAATGGAAGACTCTGATAGAAAAGACGACTTTGCTCCAATGCCATCGACTTAACAACTAGCTCAAGAAAGAACCATGCCATTGCCAAGACATCATCATATACAGGTCCAACACGGTAGCCTTTAGCCTGTAAACAGTCAAAAGAATTTAAAATTATCAAAAGCACATAAAAGGGGAAGAGGAATGAAGTAAAATAAGAAACAAAGGAAAGAAAAGAAAAGAAAAGAAAATAAATGTATGCCTTCGTCAAAATGATTCAGTTAAACTCCCAGAATCATGTTTCCTTCAACCCCTTTCATATGACCACTTATGGATAGCAGGCTTCAAATAATCAAGGCTGACATTATGCACATCAATATAACATTTGATTTAGATGTTTAATTCATTTCTACAAATTTAAATCAGAGCAGTCCCCCGATCATCATAATTTGCAAGTGAAATGACACCTTCAATCCCTGCAATCACATTCTCAAAGAATGCACAGGATAGGAGTTTCCCTATCATTTTGTCATTCCTTCCACTCTCTAAAATATCAGTTGTAATAACAATGGCTTTCATCCAATAATAAAGCAACTCACAAATTCAAAGATAAAATCCAGTGAACAAAAATAATATGAGCAACACACAGATGTTGGGACAACATACCTTACTACGAGCCAAGCTTCCCCACACAGTTGATAAACCAGGATAAACAGGTGGTTGACGACCACCAAAGTCATCAAACACATAATCAACATAGTTTACAAGAAAACGGTTTCTTTCAGCATCATCAACTGATTCCTGCTGTACCCTACAAAAACGCATATCCTTAAGCTATTCACTAAACACGGAGCACCCTATAGATGAGCTCCTATGTGCTAGTAACTAAATACAAAGCAGAGCCTGATGCCGAAGCAAGTTCATGGAAAGGAGAACTAAAGTTTGAGTCTAAAATATTTCTGAAGATTTATTGAGGCTATTTTCATCAGTATTATTCTCATAGCAACAAGGGAATGGAACCTAGAGGAACTAACTACACTTCAGCATATAGGTGTAGAAAGAAAAATAGAGAAAAGAAATGAATAAAGCAATGATCATCTTAAATTGAGAATATTTGAATTATTCAGTTCTTCCTGCAATGAAAGGCATCTACTTTTTCTAACACGTAGGCAGTTGAGCCCTCTGATATTTCTTGATGATCAAATATTTTTTCAGATACATATAGCAAGATAAATTACAGCTTGTCCATGTGAAACTGATGCAATGAATTCAAAGGCATACCTAGTTAAGATATTAACCATAGCTCTGAAGGCTGCCACCTAGAGAAAAAGTAATACAGAAACAATGAGATGATAATGACCATCTGAGAACAAACATAAGCAATGGAGTCAGAATTATTTCTAGTAAAACATCAATTAAATTGTTACAGAACCTGAAGAGTTTCCCCACCACTGCCTATAAGATGTAGAAGCATGTTTAATATTGGGTGAAGGAACTGAAGCAAAGCAGTGGAATCAACATTCTTCAAGCTGTTAATAGCCTGCATCAGATAAAAAAGCAATCATGTCAATCCTCGATGAAGACAGCCATACAAATCTACTCATTGAGGATTCTTGTGGATAACTACACTAATATCCCTGTGGTTTTGCTGTTTTTCAAAGAAAGTCCCTATGATTTGAAATTAGCTTCAAAGATCCCTCTTGTCTCAGAACCAGTAATTAAATTTCATTTTACCTGTTTTTTATGAACATTAACAACATGAAAGTACTTTGAATTATGATGTGCTAACAATTTTTAGATACCATACAGTAAAATATTTTTTAAAAAGGATATCAAACCACAAGCTGCACTAGAGCTAAATTAAACCACATGGGATTCCAGGAAACAGCAAATCCATAAGGGTCTTGAAATAATTCAGCCACATTCTTTCCAGAAGAAGTAACAACTGATGCAAAATTTTTACCAATTGTTTATATCCAAAATGTAACTTCTGCAAGTCAACTCAAACTATTGGCTAACACAACAGAATGTATGTAATGCACAGCACCCCAAAGAGGAACTCATACATGTTCTGCAAATAAATCAAAAGGCCAAATAGTATTAACTATAAATAGATGGAAATAAATACCTCCAAAAGTTCAGAACCCCAAGGTGGGCTTGTCCTAAGGGTGTGCCTATCATATTCCAGAAAAAAGTCTCTAATGCGTTCATTTAGGGGATACAAAGATGAGCATAGTTTCAAACGCAGTCTGAAGACATTTTTTCCATCTTCTATATAATCCAGCCTTTCCTATGAAAGGGCAAAAAGTGGGAATATGAATTGACATCAGACTAATCACTGAACATAGAAACAAAGATGTAACAAGTTAATACATGTCATCCAGAACAGACAAATTCTGCCAACCACGAGATTCAGAATCACAGAAAAAACTGATTATGAGAGGAGAAAAATCATCAACCAGCATGATACCGATTAATAACCTCTGAAGAGAAGGATCATAAGAGATGAAAGGGTTTAACACATTAATGAACCAGTGAAACGAAAAACAGAAGTGGTTTAAACAAACTTATTGTTGAAATATGAATTGACATCAGACTAATCACAGAACATAGAAACAAAGATGTAACAAGTTAATACAAGTCATACAGAACAGACAAATTCTGCCAACCACGAGATTCAGAATCACAGAAAAAACTGATTATGAGATGAGAAAAATCATCAACCAGCATGATACAGATTAATAACCGCTGAAGAGAAGGATCATAAGAGATGGAAGGGTTTAATTCATTAATGAACCAGTGAAACAAAAAACAGAAGTGGTTTAAACAAATTTGACCTTAAACTCTCTTAAGCAAAAGCCCAAAAGAACTGTGATATCCTCATATCCAGCCCCCGGTGCCCGTGTTTAATGATTTTGAGCCAAACTCCACTGTTTATTTTAGTGTTCCTCTAAAGAAACACTGGTTTAAACTACCACTGCTTAGAGTGGAAAGCCTGATGTGCTTGAATGAGAAACTTTGAAAGCAAGGGAAATAAGCAGTATAATCCACAACAAATTTGAACTCAAAACAGAAGGAAAGAATAGTATCAGAGGCTAAACCGCTGCATAACAACAAATTTGAAAGATATAAATGAAGATATCATACACCACTACAAACTTACCTTGCCAGTATCCTGGATATAATGTGGAACAAGCTCTCTCATGATTGGTAAAGAGATTTCAGATTTCAACCTGAGTAAAATATTTAAAAACTCTTATATGTGATATCAGACAACGGTAGTAATAAAAACCAACAGAGACCTCAACATTTTAAGACAACTGAGAAGTAAACATTTTACATAAATCCTACATGGCTGCACATTATGTGACAGGTCAAAAGGCGCAAAACTTAAAGGTTAAACATTAACTGTGTTTACAAAAAGATCACAACTGACATCAGTGGTGACAACTCAAACATTGAGCAAAGTTTCCCATGCATTAGTATACATATCTCGCCTTTTATTAATATATGGATTGCAAAAAAGAGAAGCACAAAACATAAGAGAAGTCCACAAAAGACCTTTGGTATAACTGCAGCTATAAAAACAATAACAACAAGAACAGCGAGGACATCATGACAATTTTAAACTTAAATGTCATACCTTTAAACTCTTAAAGGTAAAAACGTTTTTATCAACTGTCATGAATTTCTTCAGAGATTCAACAAGAATGCAATGCATCAATAAAAACATCAGACAGACAAGTAGTATTAAATAGAATCAAATACAAAGCAAGCACCAAAAATCAGCTTTAAAATGTAAGAATAGCCTTCCAGAAAAACAGGGAAAAAGAAAAGACCAATTTTAAGCTATTTACATACTGGTTGTAAGTAGACAGTGGAAGTGCTGCATATCCGATCACCACCTATAAAGAGGGAAAATGGCAGCTCAGCTGAAAAGGATTCATAATGGAAACAAAGCCTGAATACTAACGCTGGACTGTAAAATAGAATGAATTTCACAAAGACAAGTTCATCTCCACAAAACCCGACAAGAGATCAACAATGTTTCATCTTTGAAGAGTTTGACCAATTTTAGTTTCCAAATAACAGTGAAGTTTCCAGATCAATTTCTGCACTTCTAATCCATAGTTAGTTTTTCCTAGTCTATCAAAGTTTAATATCTCTCAGCATTTTTGTTTTAATCTGTTCCCCACCTATACAAGTCCAGAGAGGAAGGCAATTGAGATAATATACTTTAAAGCCAAACTGCCTTTAAGTTTAAAGGAGGACTCAAAAGCTCATTTATCAATTAATTCACAAAGAATAATTATGCATGAGCCATCTTTTATTTAACTGGAATCTCTAACACCATAACCAGCCAATGTAGTGTCAACCAATGAGAACACAAGGCACATATAAAAGAAATATGTGTGTGTGTGTGTGCACGCACACACATGTGCATATGTGCAATAACTTACTGGCTTTGGAGCTTCCAGTTTTGTCTGAAGATCAACATGGAAGAAAGTGAACAAAAGATGATGTGATGGTGTCCAAGTGGCAGGCAGAGAAAGTTTAATCTCATCATGGTAACATGCCACTCTAGTACCAACGGCAACCTGGGTGTGGGCCCACTTTTGAAGTGAGGCTCCTGGCTCTCTCGGATATATTGCCTAGTATTAAGGAAACATGCATTATATATGACTGAAATTTACAGACAAAAGCTTTCCTAAAATACATATTGCAGAGTTACCTCTAAAGGCTGTCTACGAATATCCATATCATCCTTTCTCAGTTCCACTCTCATAAACAAATTCCTCTTCCGACTCAGGTTAACAGTTAAAGGATAAACATACAGAGAATGAAAAAGCTGCGAGAAAGGCTCATTTCGCACTGTTGTTCGGAAGTCGAATGCATGAAACTGTGTCAATCAACATGGTGATCAATCAATTACATATGAACTTGAAACTTCCAAACTCCATACTTTTCACAATCAAATGTCCAAGGTGAATAGATTAACTGCCTATATGCTACACCCATTACATTAGTCTCATAATTAGAAATGTTTTTCCTGCTTTGCAGCAAATAATTAACTAAGAAAAATAAGCATGTCATGAGGCCTTTCATCCTGTATTTCTTAACAAGGAACCACAGTTCCATCTAAATTTCTTCTTTTATCAGAACACATCCACATGCTTCTTATTCTTCATCTCTATCTCTCTTCTTTTTGAAAAAAGACACAGATTCCAAAATTAGCATTAGTAATTCAGCAATATCGTAGAGAATTCTCAATAAGAAGAAATTTTTATTCAAACAAAAATATACTGATGGGAGCGTTTTACTGGTGCAATGGCAGAAGCCTCGGAGTAAACATCTAACCATGGGCAAGCATCTCTGTTTTGAGTTTCCATTTCATAGACATTAAACTTAATGTTGACCACCATGACACTCATCCACTAATTTCCAAATGCATTACACCATTTATGTTTTAACGCATTGTATTGGCAACAGAAAGTCTTAAGAAATAGGCGGGTAGACACCATGTACCTAAATATTCCAGTACTGAGATGAAGGCACGTACATGTTCATGTGACAGTAACATCCAAGAAGCAACATCAGGGCAAAACATGTCATACTTACATCAGCAGGATTGGGATCAAGATTTCCATGAGTACTTGATCTATCTCGAGAAGTATCTTTGCCATCAAGGGTGTTCCATTTGGAGCTGCTAGTTTGAGGTGCTTCAAAACCATTGATGGGGCTTTTTGCAAATCTGGAATCAACAATATGGTCCCCTGTTTCTATGGAGTCATTGGTCACCCCACTTTCAGATAAGTTTTCCAACTCAGCTTGACCAGACTGTAGCCTCTCGATTTCTAATCTGAGAATGCCTTTCACAGGTTTATGAACCTTGCGTTTAGGATCCTGTTAATTGGAGTAGGGAAAAAACTCAAGAAAGTAAGATAGGTCTAAAGAAGAGATTTTATTACTTAAATAACAAGCACAAACATCATTTCCTAAGATTATGTTAGTGGATATGATTATATGAATGCGTCAAGCAGTCATGGGATTACATGAAATACTCAGGGTAAACACACACCAATTAAATCAAGAGCAAAATACATAGAACATGAAATTCTAAGCTGAACCAAAGTGGGAATCGAAAGAATAACAGAAAATATGAACATCAAACATGAAACATAAAATGATTACGTTTACAAGATCAGCCAAATAAAAAACATAATCATTTAACACATACACATACACGTATGCATAAATTGCTATGCTTACATGAACCAACAAGATAGGAACATTTGCAAGCAGAAGATGACCTATAATTCATAATATCAAGTCAACAAGGGGTTCAAAACCATAATCCATTCGTGTATTGTTCTCTCTTGAGTATAAACTTCTTAAGCACCAAATAGCCAGGATTTTGCAGGTTACTTTTTCTTTGAATAACCAGACATTCTACTGAAGATTAACAAGGTTTGGCATCAAACTAATGAAAAAGGTTAGGCCCCATTATATCGTTTCTTCACATCGAAGGCGATCTTCAATTTGGGATTATCCTTCTTCACATCAATTCCGCCTCATTGAAATGTTATAATAACTTGATTTAGGGAGCATTTCGTTTTACCCTTTAAAGACGTCGAAGACCACAGACAAGTACATTATCCCAAAATGCAAGTCCTAAATTGGCCCCCCTTGAGATCATCACTGAACACACTGTCACCCTATTCTAGTACCCAAGAAAGGTTTTCCCTAATAACAGATATAATTATATAAAGCTGTGATTAGAGAATCCAGCTCCTTCAGGTTTTAGAAACTGTACTACTCAACTATCTTGAAGCACACATGTTTATAATAAACACAATCACGAAGCACATAAAAACCGGTCTCAACCCACAGCTCTAACATTGAAGCAGCTTTAAGGCCTGAAATTACTCCTTGAAATGATGTTACCAGAGTACAGTCTCCTTCAATTTTCCAGGCCTTCTTCTGTGCTTTATAAATGAAAACATCCTCTCCATCCCCAGCATTGCACACCCCAGTGCATTGTTCCATAAAAGAAAATGAGGGACGAAGTAACTTATTCAAACTACTGAAACCAATGCCAGAAGAAGGTGCATTCAAAGGGCAAGAACAAAAAGTTGAAGTCCAGGACAAAGTACATTGCTCAATTTGAGTAAGATAACAAAAGCCTATAAGGCTATCCTGGCTGAAACAAAATCATGAATGTTGACTACTATCTACCAAGATGGAGAAAAGGTATAATTTCCACAATAATCAAAAGCAAAAGCACCATCTGAAATTGCATGCTATCTGAAAAATAGATAAGAAACAAATATGAGATAGTGACAAGACTAGCACTAATCAGGACTATAAGACTCTTATATAAGCAGTTGATAAAATATGGAAAACGGAGCCATCAAGCCCCTATTGAAAGAGTAAGAAACACAACAAACTGTCAATAAGCTTCTAATGAATCTGCACATGATTATAACCAATCATAAAACAATTGATCGTTCACAGAACAACTGGAGTGTCTAGAAAAACAGTCAAAGAGGGGAAAAAAGGACTACCAAAAACATCAACCAAGTGCATATTTTCCTCACCTGAAGTGAGTCCTCAGTATAGCTCTCTTTAACTTTGTTTAAATTTGAAATTTCAACCACAATTGAGCTTCCACTTAAATAACCCAACTTGCCATCCAGTGTAATCTTTGCAGTGGGTTCATAAACACCGTCATGAGAACTTGAGCCAGATATACTTGGTGCAAGCGGGCTGCTTGGGGAAACTGGTTCACCAGAAGTAGCACCGATGCTATTGTCAAATAGTGGAACAATTGCCCACGCAAAGGACTCTCTATGAGGCATAATTCGGGACCACACTTGAAGCTTTTGCTTCTCTCTCTCACTCAAGTGAACCTATGGAAAAGAAGGAACATAATCGTCAAACAATATGAGAATTGGAAGCTTGTTTCAATCAACGAATAATTTCAGCCCGCCCGCATTCACAAGTACAATCCCCCTCATTTAACATGTATTCTGGAACTAGTCATACTTAAAGGAATCAGGTATACATAAATATTGAACATGTCATTTCCTTCTTACGCTAATCACAAAGACTCCTCTTACACCAAACTCATGCATTTTTTTCTCCTACATGAACTATTACCTATTGCACTCGCATGAGGGAATGGAAGGGGACAGGTTGGAAAGGGAGAAGACTACTCTCTACCTCTCCCCACCACTATTGTCCACCCAGCCAAATGCAGAAGAGAATTGCGAACAGGCAACAAACTTTAGTTTTACATGATTAAACAATCCAAGATAAAACAATCATATGTTACTTGGACGTACTGGTTCTTTTCGTGAATAAACAGATGGACTAACACCTCCTTCTTCTGCGGCAGGCTTCTCAAGTTGGATTAGCAGACATACTGATGCGGATGGAGCATCTAAATAGAAAATCCCACGACTTCCATCAGATACTTTTGGCTGGAAGAAACAGAAGAAACTATGAAATTAAATAATTCACATCCAAGAATATCAAAATACCTGATGATGAAGATGACATTGATAGTTAACATAACAGATATGAATGAGTAAGTAACACAATAACGAATGAAATTACAGAATAGTGATATAAGTAGGAGAAGTGTATTTAACTTTTGTTTCTTACATCTTGTGTGTCTGTAGGCAACACAGAAAAATAAACATCCTCAGACAACTTCTCTCTTCTCTCCTTGTTGTACAAGCAAATTGTACCATAAAACGGCTCTGGGAAAGAGAATGAGAAAGCTATGTCAGAAACCTTAAACCAAGTAAAGTAACATACCATGCAATGAAAAGTTGCAAACTCTTGGTTACTCCACGAAGCGATTGATCATGAGAAATAGTTTACAAATGCTTAAACTCGCAACTTTCAAAATTTAATGGCTATAAATAAAAGCTTCCAGCTATCTATAACACGAGCAACCAATGGGCCAGATGTTCATCACAAGCATAAAAGCAGGACCAACTAATAGGTATTCAGCAAAAAGCATAAAACAATGGAATCAACAGTTGACACTTCCGACACATAATCAAAAGGGAAACGACATTCAGCAAATAAGCATGGCATTTTAATTTCAGTCAAAACCTTTATCATATGTCAATTGCACAAGCAACTGCTCCTGTTTATTTAGTTTGGAGGGAGTTAAGAACCTTCCAGACTAAAAAACCATTTGTTCCAACACAAGTTATCATCACCTCAAATATAGTCAACCAAAAAGTAGCAATGTGATCTAACAGCTGAGTAAATAGGCTCAAAGTGTCCTGATTCTACTCATAAGCAAGCATAATGAAAATGTGATTTTAACTCAAGGTTTTAATGTTTTATAAAAGAAAAACCCACCTACGAGTCCTGCCTGAAACGCTAGGGACAAAACTTTCACAGAAATCCTCAATCCACTGCAACCATCCCATGGAAAAACAAAGCAATAAGACTAGCATTTTTAATAGGGAAACAAAATGAGAACACTGAAACCGCTTTTAATAGGAATTTAAATTTAGAAAACCTGGCATACTGTGTGGTTGGATTATCTGGAACCCTTTGGCCAAAAATCATTGATCTTTCATTTTCCCAATCGAATGCTGGCTCATAAGCAGGGATAGGAGACTGAACAAAATGCTGTTGGAACACAATCATTACAGAAGGAAGGCGAAATGATCATGCAAATCATGGAAGGTAAATTTATTAAACAAATTGCTTAGTTAGAACTAGAAAAATGGACAAATCATATAATGAGTTCATAAACAAATTAGCCCGATACTCCAGTCAGTACAACCTTTGAGATGTGTGAGTTAGAACTTGAGAGGATGCCATCTGCTAATTGTCTTCCTGAAGTGCTTGGGATATCATCTTCAGTAGTGTCTTCAGCTTTTGTTTGTCTAGGATTGGCAAGCTGCATTTCTGCAGAAAGTTTAAAGAAATGGCATCTCAATCAAGCATATCAATTGAGGAATAAGATATCAATAACTGTACAATTACGGGCATTAGGACAATGATAAACAACACAGAAAATTGTAAGCTTCCAATAATTTCATTAGCAAGAAGATTGTAAGATTCCACTAATTTCCTTAGCCACTAGGTACAGTAAAACCGATATATTAGTATAAGATTCCACTAATTTCATTAGCCACTAGGAACAGTGAAACAGATAGATTAGCCTTAGAAACTAACACTCTAAAAATAGTATAATAGTTTAATTATGGCAGACTCATAATTCCTTTCCTCGACCATACCCGTCTCAATATCAGTATCAGGCCCTTCAAAAACCTGGTTTTGAAAAGGTGGTGGAGACATGCTTTCGTAATGACCATACTTGTTTTCATCCTTCACCCAATCAGTTCTGTAACATTGAACAAGCTCATGCAGGTGAGGCCACTGCTCCAAACTGTCATCAAGCTAAAACAAGAAAAAGCATTTACCAGAAAGGACATTAGCATCGAAAACGCATGATTTACAGAAAACATAAACGTAGAACTACTTTAAGTTGAAGTTAGCAATCTAAGTAAGTAAAGAGCATATGGAAACACCAAAGCTCTGTTGATGTCATAAACTACAAAGAATAGTAACGAAGAAAAAAAGAACTCACCAAGGGTTCCATCTTGAAATGAGCAAGTGACTGACGTGGTATTCTATTAAAGCGTTGACCGCCACTGCTACTACTAGAATCCATCTACATTATTAAAAACCAGAGCAAGTTCAAAGATTCAAAGTCAGAACAACAACAGAAACAAAGTCACCCAAATAATCTAATTCTCGGAAGAAGTTAATAAATGCGCGACTTTAAGAAAGAAAAGAAGAGCAATAAGTTACTGTACAATGTCGTACGCTCTAGATCTGAAACGAAAAACGATAGAGAGAGAGAGAGAGGGGTAGGTAGGTACCTTAGAGAGAGCAAGTACAAGAACCAAAATATTGTGGAAATGGCGACTGAACTAGAGCCAAACATTAAGGAACGGAACTTTCATTGTCGAGATCTTGAGAGAGACAAAATGGCATGGAAAATTTTGGCATTTTAGGGATCAAAGGGGAGAAGTAGTAGGAAAGAAAGCACATATCGTACAAGCCAACCAACCCTAGCAAGTAGTAAGTGAAAGGGATAGGTTGGTTAATTAAATTTTGTAAATTAAGGGAGAAGAAGAAGAAGAATATAAAGAAAGAGGAGAGAGAGTGAAATGAAGGAAGCGACAAAGTCAAGAGTGAGTCCAAAGTGAAGCGCTTAGCTGGTCAACAACTCGCGAGTACAAAAATGCGCTAAATGATTAAGGCGTGTTTGGTTACGTCAATTAATGGATTCTATATAGTGTTTGCAAATTCAATAATTATATGGTAAGATTTGGATTCTTTGTGACAACAATATTTGATGAACTAGGCATGAACAAAAAGTATCAAGCATTCTATTTCTTGTTTATGACATTCTAAGGAGATGATTATAACCAAAACTTAAAAAAACTTAACCGATTCGACCAATTCAATTGTAAAAATCTTGAACTGTTTAATTTTTTTTGTTCGGTTTCAACTTCATTTTACTTTAGTAACTCTTATTGTTAAAAAATGATCAACCTATTAATTAATTGGTCAATTTTAGTAAAGTAATAATTTCTTATAAACCACATAAATCAGTTAATTTTTGTTAACATTCTATTTTTAATCAAAATTTAAATTTATCGATTGATAAGGATAATATCTTTCAATCATGTTTCAAAATCTTTAATTTTATTTTATTTTTAGCTGATTTTATGACGGTTTAATACCAATTAAACCTGTTAAATCTTAAACTTCTTGTCTTACGAATTTAACTTTCGATCTGATTTTCAAAATATTAATTACGAGGCAATTGTCTATTGAATAGTATCATATAGGATACTTACTTTCACTTTGTATATGAGTTGTGTGGAAAACTTTATAAGGCTTTCAAGTTAGAAGATGGGTTGGATAGGTTCAATTTTCCTTTTATAATTACAAACAATTAGATCCTTGAGTATAAAAATAAAAAGTTTTCCAACAACACCCCCTGGCTGGTTTTCCTTTATATTTAAGATTGATTGTCTTGTAAGATTGATAGATTGTCTTGTAAGATTTCAAAGTTTATATTGAACAGATCTTATGATAGTTTTGTATGCAAATTGTAGACTCTCTATTGAATAAGTGACTTATTTCTCAACACTGAACAAAGTCTTCAAAAAAAGAATCAAATGTTTAAGGACATCATCTTTGAACTTAGTTAAGAGTTTGGCATATGTTATATTATATACTCAGACTTGATATATCTTACATGATTAAGATTAGCAATAAATATAAGTTATCTTGGTATTATACATCAGAAAATAGTTTAAGAAGATTCTTAAATATATATATATATAACATACTACAAATTTATCTTATGCTATTACCAAGAAAGTCTCAAAATTTTTGGGATTATGTTTGCTCCATGTTTAGCTGAATTTATTGGGTTTTTTAAGGAAAACAATAAACAAGAGAAAAGAGAAAATAGCACCTAGGAGGACCAATAATCAATTTATTCCAAGACTAAGGAGACTCTATAGCCCATCAAGGAGAAGCAATCTCGAAGAAAAACAAGATTCCATTAAGATCAATCAAGAATTGTCAATATTTAAGAACTGAGAGCTCATTCTTATCTTTTGTTTATTCATTGTTTGTTTGGGAGTTTCTGTGTCTTGTTATGAACTAAATGAAATATAGATTTAGATATGATAACCTTATATTTTGAATTAATTTCTTTGGTTTAATGAATACTCTTATTTTCTTCAAAATTATTCATGTTTATATCATCATCATCATCATGACCCAGTCCGAAATCCCGCAATGAAGTAGGGTCTGGGGAGATCTGATAATACGCAGCCTTACCCCTACATAGTAGAGAGACTGTTTCCGGTGGACCCACATGCAAATGAGACAATATAAGAATGATGCAAGTTATAGAAACAAAACAGTAAACGAATAATAATTAAAAAAACAATAATCAAGGAGAATACCTGAAGGAAGCTAATCTGCAAGAACCTAAATTGTCTATAAAGTCCACCCCTCCTTGTCACGCAATAAGTAAGGGGACCTCCTTTAGAGACCCTGTCAAAGTGTCACCCTACTGCCCCCCCCCCCTCCGCACCTGTCGGGCAATCTGCACACATGATACGGTATCTCCTAGTAACTGTTGTACTGATCTTCGGTAACTGGACGGTTAATCCTTTATGTTGAATTAAAAGAACAAGAATTGAAGATTCAATAATCATAATCATACATTAAGATAGAGAGATGATTTATATGTTTAGGTCACAACATGAATGATGGGGGTTATATGTTGTTATTAGAGATATAGTTTTTTTGAAATTACTAGAGATATAGTTGCATAACCTGTCTGAATTAACCATCAAATTTACAAAAGCAAGTTAATGTGTTCTTAGGTTGCTTTGATTAGAAAGAGATTCAATTAATCAGCTTACATATATGGATAATATGTCTCAAAAGAGAATATGACTGTAACTTAAAAATTCTTACCAGTCTAAATAATCATGATTAATTATTATTATAAATTCAATGATAGAAAATTTTAGTGGGATTCTACATCTAAGTTTTGTCTATCTATTGTTTGTTATTCTTATCTATCACCTTGGTTGATTAGCTATTATTTACTATTTAGATTAGTTTAGTTTCTTTTTCTAATTTAACCAATTGTTTATCTAGATTAGATAATAAAAGGACTATTAGTACTATTAACACTTGTTTACTTGAATTTAGATAGATGGTTAATACTATTAATCATAGTTCTCATAGGATCAACTTATATTCATCGATGCTAGTTACGATTATAATATGCACTCGTAGTTAAAAAATAATTAAGTTTTTTATATTATCGTCGGGGAATTGTAATGTTAAAACAACCTATTTTTTTATTAATCTAGTTATATTTTTCTTTTATTTGTGCTTTTGTTTTATCTTTACTAACATAGGCAATTTTTATTTATTCTCTTTTTGTGTTTATTCCTTTACTTTTAGAGTTCTTTTTTTTTTACAAATTAGACAAACATTTATAGAAAAAGTATTAGGGTTTTTTTAATATCTATTAAAATTAAATACAACTTTATAATTAAGTCCAACTTAATTAAAATTGATTTTTTCTTCACATACTACTATTTAATTTGTGACTCATTAAGTTCCTAATATATTGGTAATGATTACAAATTATACGTCTAATTCAGAATTATAAATAAATAAATTAAAATTCTCTTTAATTTATCTTTAATTCTTCAGTTAAACAATTTATAATCATAAATCAAGATTGACGTCTAACAACATGTCATGATTACCCAAATCTCAGGAATGTCAAAGCGATTTGACTTAACGTCTAAATGTATGTCTATGATGTATAATTTAATCATTTCGTCATCCAATGTCCTAATTGAACAAAGTATGGATATAATGTCTATCATTTTTCATTCAATCATGTTCTTTTTTGCTAATTAGTAATTGATTTATAATTGATATTTGAAAACAACTTTTCAAATGTCAATTCACTCTTACTAAAGAATTTTATAAATCACTGCTAATCAAGAACAGTAGAACATTCTTTCTAATTGTTTTAGAGTGACAAATCATTTGTTAACTTATTCAACTATCTCTATATAGTTCATACTGTATCCAAGTACTACCGACTGAATTATCTTATGACAGTTCATAAGTAGCATCAAAATACAATAATTATTATACGAGATACTTTGGTAATCTCTAGTCTAAAAATTAATTATATAACCATCATTATGAGGAAATCCATAAACACGTAAGTAATATTTTATTTAGGATTCTCATAGTTAGATCAGTTCAGTGAACTTATTTCTCAATAAGCAACCACACATTAGTTTAAGTATCTTCATATTTTAATTTATAAGATCGATTACTTTTTTATGAAAAAGAAATATAATGTGTGTTAGTTTAACCGTTTCATTGATATCATGTCTTGATGAAACTAAAATTAAAAACATTCATGAATAATACATAAATGTAAATTAAATATCATAATTATAAACTCATCATAATTTCAATAACACAATCATTATTTCAAAGACTTTATCATATACATTTAAATACATATAAAAAAAACTTTTAAATTATTTTATTAATAAATTACAACCGATCGATTGACAAATATCAGCTTGGTCAAATGGTTTATCTGCCAAAGTGACGCGGTGGAGCATTTGACTTTAAAATAATCATATGCTCACATAAAACATTCCTTTAGTTTTGAACCACATATTCATATAAAGTCACAGGAAGAAAATGTCATTCATGACAAAGAAAACATGGGATAAAAAAGATACAATCTCCTTATTTGTGTAGATCAAAGACCACATTATTTACTGCATGTAATAGCTGTTCACCTTATGGATGAGAGAATTTATCCATTAGTTGGTAAGTTGAGACATGCATGGGGCAAAATAGATATAAATTTACATCTCTAAGCGATATGAGGATTTAGGGATCCATTTCATTGGTCAGGTCTACTAAGTGATACCACAATTCACATGTTTAGCTCAATTGTCAACCAAATTGTTTTCAAACTATAATCAATTATCTTGATCACGAGGACTAATGATTTACCAGATCAGTGATATTCACAGAAATATGACAGTAATAACCAGAAACTTACTTAGCAATAGGACTGGGCAATGATCTTTGGGGTTGCCTGCTGGATGCTTTGGACGTGGCGAAACAAAAGTATTTTCGAGGAGGATTTAATGTGGCCAGTCGACGGTACGAGAGCGGTGTTGGATTACGTTGGGTGAATAGAACGCGCACGTTAAATGGAAAGATGCGTTGTTCCGAATTGGGGTCCAGGGACGGAGCCAGACTCAACTCTAAGGGGGGCCGGGGGCCAACATCTAAATGAAAAAAATAATACAATTATATAATATTATTAATAAATAATCAAAATGCAACACGCCGTTCTTTTAGATCACGAAAATCATCTATCAATAAATCTGTACTAACTGTTTCAACAATTTCTCTTTCAATAAACACTAATAAACAATCAGAGAGATATTCATCTTCCATCTTATTACGAAGTCTCGTCTTCACAATTTTCATAGCTGAAAATGATCGCTCCGTTGTAGCAGTAGAAACTGGGAGAGTGAGAACCAAAGTAACCACTCTATAAACAAGGGGGAAAATTTCTGATTTTCTAGTTTTCACCAACCATTGGCACAAATCAGAAATGGTTACCAAGTTTTCAAATTCTGGAACTTGTGTTGCATGATTAAAGTGCTCAAATTGTATCCTCAACTGTAGCATGTCATACTCTGCAAAATCCTGTGGGTAGAATTTTTGTACTAACTTGCAAATATCATCAACCCTGAATGACCTACGGATCTCCTTTGGGTCTAAAGCTGAACTGAGAATAAGGAGCTCTACCGTGTGGTCATTGAACTTATTGTTCAATTCCTGCAATTGAGAGTCAATCACTGCATTGAAAATGTCAACTTTATAATGATGTTCTAATAAAATTTCATCTTGTTGATGACGAGCCCTTCCTCTTCTAGCAACATAAAGAGCATTCAAATCTAGCACAGGTATATTAACCTTTTCACAAAAATATTTCACTTCTAAAAGCAATTCTTCCCACCCTTCATCTCTCAAATTCTGGATAAGTGACTTTGTGGACGAAACTAAGTGCATTGCATTCAGTATGTCTTGAGATTTGAGTTGTAAAGCCTGACAAAGTGAGTTAGAAATCTCCAAAATCTTTCTCAT
>JANKOD010000008.1:14106927-14128202 GCA_026284645.1 Erythroxylum acuminatum | reverse complement strand
AAGAGAAGATAGAGATTTTTTTTAAGGGGGGGCCGCTTATATTTGTAATTTTAAAAATTTTAATTATATAAGTAATTTAAAAAAAAATATTTGAAAGGGGGGGCCATGACCCCCCTCCCCTATAACATGGCTCCGTCCCTGTTGGGGTCTCCCGTTGGGACATTGAGTAGGATGGGGTTTACCACCAGAGTACTGGGTCAAGCTTAACACGGACGGCTCTTTTACTCCGAGATCGGGCCTAGCTACTGCTGGGGGCCTTATTCGTGATAGTCGGGGGCAGTGGTGCGGCGGTTTCATTTAGCACATTGGTGGCGAATCTTCCCTTATGGCTGAATTATGGGGTGTTCACTCAGGCCTCACACTCGCCTGACAATTTGGTTACCGTCGAGTCATCTTAGAAAAAGATGCCCTAGAAATCATTAATTTGCTTTCATTTCCTATTTCTGCGACTGATAGTAATCACTTTCTGGTGGCAGGTATGCAAGGGTTGCTCCAGCATGAGTGAGAGGTGCGCATCCAACACATATATCGGGAGGTAAACCAGTGCGCAGATCACCTGGCCTCTCTTGCAGGCAAGACATGTTCAGGATTTCATATATTTCGAGAGCCCCCTTTGAGCGTTCAGGATCTCGTCCGACAGGATCCGCAAGGACTTGAGTACCGTCGAGTTTTACGCAACTTAGATTATTCGTAGTTTAGCTCCTTTGTATTAAAAAAGAAGAAGAAAATCTTCGACATCTCTACTACAAAAAAACAACTACGTAATTCAAACAGTCAGGTATTTCAATCATCACCATAAACTCGTCAAAGTTTCTAAACGAAAGAACACCTTGAAACACTAAGTCAGAATTATGCAAATATGATGGATCAGAAGACACCAGACAAGTAAAGTTGTTTCTTGTTCAACTAAAGAAACAATGAACGTAAGAAGCATAATGTATAAAGATATTATTTTACCCTAAAAAATAATTGGCATAAAAAGTAAGATTATAAAACCTGCAATTCACATGTAAATAATGATGCACCAACAGAATTAGTATTTCCTACCGGAAGAATTTCTATTTATACGCTCGAATTTACATTAATTAGTTTGTCAAAAGATATAGATCTCTCGTGTAATTTAAGAAAATTTTACAAATTTCAAAATTCTTGAAAAAACTATTATATCTTATGTATAATTTTCAAAAGGTAACTCCAATATCGTATCAAAATTGTTTAACTAACATTTGATGCTCACTTTAAAATAAATAAATTAATTTATGTCTTGTTAAAATTCATAAATGGTCAATTCAATAATATTTATGAATCCTTAAAAATGCAATTAATGCTGTATAATAGTACTATTCACAATTCACCTTTATTGCTTCCTGAATATATAATTAATTATTATACGCCATCTGATTGGAATTATCGAAAACTATTGAGTTAAGCAAAGTTTGCAATCTATTCTTCCTTCATACACAAGGCTCTCAATAAAATTATTATTTCAGATGACTCTAGAGTCGTTTATAATTTATCATCTTTCCTTTTTTAGTACCACGACTAACTTTATGCCTTCATTCCATAAGAAAATTGGTTCCAAACAGAGCAATAAGATGTTTATAAATGATATAAATATTATCCTTAATTATCAAAATTATAAATCAATTAAATCGCGAAAATTAAAAAACTTGTTAGCTCTTTGCAATAAGTAACACCTTCCATGGTCAAATTAAAAAAAAAACCAACATTAATGTCATTTAATTAAGGATATTAATTATTTCCGTTAACATTAGTGACATGACTTACTACATAAGACATAAACCCTAAACATCTCATGCGTCTAGGTATTTATACAATCATCATGATAAGTATGTTCACGTATACGTAAGTAATGTTCCATAAAGAGTTATCATGACGATCAAATCAGTTTAATGAACTTATTTTCTGACAAACACTCACATGTTTGTTTAATAATCTTTATATTTTAATTTATGAAATCCGTGACTCCAAAAAAAAAACATTTGCTAATTTTTTTATTATATTAATGTCCAATTTTATTAGAGCAACGATTAAGAATAATTTATAAATAATACATAAACACAATATAAATTTCATAATTATAATATCATCGTAATTTCATTTACGAAACTTGAATTTTATCTTATAAGTTAAACATACATAAATTAAACTTGAATTTTATTTGTCGGTGAACTGGATTTGCAATTTAATGGCGTTGATGGCGTTGGATAAAGGGTTTAGTTTTTTTTGTCTTCCCTGTTTGTCTGTTTAAGAACAAAATATGACGAAACAAACAAGTGTATGAATGTCCGCATTTGCAGTTATTCAGCAATTCACGGTCCTTGAAGGGCTTATGTTGATGGGGGATGTCATTTGGCTACCTCGTTGCTCATGCTGACTGCTACTTTCTTTCCCTTCGAAATGTCTACGCCCCACATCCTGATCTTACTGTTGTTGTTAATCTATGTTAATGCCTTCTGCTTTCAGGTTCATGCCTTCAACAGCCATGACTACGGCGATGATAATGGCTCATGTGGACCAGATGATGCGATTAAGTTTGAATTGATTCACAGGCATTCACCTGAGCTAGCTGATTCAGGCTTTTCCACTCTTGGACCACCCAAAAGTAGGTTAGACCGCATGAAGCAGCTTATCCACAGCGACCATTACAGGCAACAAACAATTGGGCATCGCCTGGGACAAAGAAGGAAGGCTTTTGAGATCAATGGGACAATTCCTGCCGAGATACCAATCCATTCGGCTGCAGACGTTGGAATTGGTCAATACTTTGTATCTTTCAGAGTTGGAACCCCACGGCCTCGTAAGTTTGTGTTGATAGCTGACACAGGGAGCGACCTCACTTGGCTGCATTGTGAATACAGATGCGAACATTGTCTAAAACTCCAACCATATCCTGGGATAATTAGGATCTTCGATGCCGATACATCACCGTCCTTCAGGACAATTCCATGCTCATCTATAACCTGCAGAGATGAGCTCTCTTCATCCTTCTCTTTGACTGATTGTCCTGCGCCAGAAGCACCCTGCCTCTACGACTATAGGTAACGGAAGAAACAGTATTTTGGCTCTGTATTATAATTATATAGGATGGATTCAAAAAGCGTGCAATTATCCATCGGCAGGCCAATGCTTATTCTAATGTCGTTATGACAGATATGCAGATGGCAGAAATGTTATCGGATTGTTTGCAAACGAGACTGTAACTGTTGGGCTTCACGATCACCGCAAGATAAAGCTGCATGATGTCATAATAGGGTGTAGTCAAGTGTTCAACGGTACCTTTCGCAACGCTGACGGTATAATGGGGTTAGGCTACAGCCAGCATTCATTTGCAATAAAGATTGCCAAACTTTTTGGCTACAAGTTCTCCTATTGTTTGGTTGACCACCTTAGCCCCAGCAACCTTCGAAACTTCCTCATCTTCGGAGACGTTAAAACCACACCAACACTGAAAATGCAATACACGGAGTTGGTGGTTGATGTTATCAATCCATACTATGCAGTCAATGTCTCAGGCATCTCAGTAGGCAATACACGCCTGAAAATTCCGTCCCCAGTGTGGAATGTCTATGGCGATGGCGGAGCCATTCTTGACTCTGGTTCCAGCTTGACATATTTGACAGAGCCTGCATATAATGCTGTCATGGAAGCTTACGAGAAAACCTTGGCAAACTACACGAAGGTACAAATTCCGGACCTGAGGCTAATGAAACATTGCTTTGAAGCGAAATCGTTCAACGAAACATCAGTGCCCAAATTGACAATTCATTTCATGGACGGGGTTAACTTTGAGCCACCAGTAAAGAGCTACTTTATAGATGTTGCTGAGGGGTTGCTGTGCCTGGGAATTGTGCCGACCGCTTGGCCTGGCGTTTCGGTGATCGGCAATATAATGCAGCAAAATTACATGTGGGAGTTTGATCTTGGGGCTGCCAAGTTGGGTTTCGCTCCTTCATCCTGTATTTCTGATGAATAATTGTAACTGTATAAGCTTCTTTTCTTCACTCTTTTGTACCTTAAACCAAATTATTAAAACTGGTTTGCTGCTGTAAACAAAATAGCCATTACACATTTGCATGGCTACGTATCTAGCACTTATCCCAAATACATTGCGTGTCGTTCCTTTCCTTTGAATCTTTATTGTTTTCTCGAGGAATCTATAAAGAAAATAAGAATACAACTCTAGTAATTACTACTTAGCAGAAATAGAAAAAATCAACTGTACTGCTACTAGGTGTGCCTAATACAAAAAGCAGTTAGAAGAACCTCAAATACTCATTGAGCGTTGGGGCCAATACAAACTAGAAAGCAAAGATATGCTAACCAGCAGTAGCAAAAGAGTCTCAATCATCTGTCACAGCAACATTAGACACTGGGCAGTCAGGCCAACCACGCTACAGGCTGGTTAAAGGCGGATGACCTACGCCTTGCCTCAATTCGGTCGTCATATTACGCCAGCTTCCAGATTACGGTTTTTACATTAGGAAGTTCCGCTAACATTTGATGTTAAAAACACTGCAAGTGATTGCATACTTAAATATCCCCACTTTACTGGAGTCTTTAGACACCATTGAACTACCACACTCCAACTCTCCAACGTAATACAACAGAGAAACTGGAGTAAGCATAACTGCCAGCCCAGGCCTTCCGAGATTCTCCAAGTAATACAACCAATAAAAAAAATGGTAGGGTAAGGACAATTGCCCAAGTCCTTTGGACAACCATGGCATAAAAACATTGGATCCATGCAACCTCATACAAGGGACCAAAACCACTCAGTCAACGGCTATCTACAAGAAGCTTGATGGCAAAACCTCTCATAACTTGAAAAACTTCTAGAATCACAATGGCAATCTTCTGTGTGATGAAGCTTTGAAGGATGTCCAACATGACCCCTGACTTCAAAGTTGGTCAAAATTTACTGTAAAAGACCACCTGTATGCACATAAATTCATAGCCATAGTTAGATAAGGTAGAACGTAGCGTAGCTCCAGAAAATCAGATTGGAGTAATTGTATAACTTGCTCGAATGTTAAGATTCTCACCAAAAACAAAATCAAGATTGATTACACTAGCTGTATTTATCAGGGTTTTCCCTACTCTGGATGATAGGGACACCATCATCCCTCCAATGTATTCGTTCTTCACATAGCGCAGCTGCCACCTCTACATATAATTGATGCTCCTGCAGAAATGATGAAGGAAAATAAGATTAAATTAATATCACTTTTAGCCAAAATCAGAACGTCCCCTTTGTTCAATGTATTATGATACCATTTATAGCTTAATTCTGCAAAGCTATCTCAGGATTAACATGTTTGGCATGACTCAATACTTCCCTAATCAGACAAAGACGTTTAACAAGATGGTACAACTCTAGCATAAGATAAAATGAGCTGGAAATGCGAACAATATCAATCCCACAAACACAAGTAGTTTTTGGTTAAACTTTGCAAGAACATCATAATACAATGCAACTAATAGCTAAGTACAATATTGCACAAAATATGGCCAAAGGATAGACAAATCCGATTACCACTTCAAGAACCCTGGAAGCTAACTCCTCTGCTGTGTCATTGGCTTGCACAGGCACAACTCTTTGAGCAAGGATTCGTCCCTCATCATAATGCTCATCAACGAAATGTATAGTTGGTCCTGAGTATCTAATCATGCAAATATACATGTGAGGAAACGTAAATTAAGAAAAAAAAGAAGTTATGGAAACTTTTCTTTTTTTACCCTTTTTCTTCTCCTTAGATAACTTGAGTGTCCAATAAAAGAATTGAAATGGAACAGCACTTAATGCAAAAGAGCTTAGAGTCTATAAAAGAACAAAAGAGGAAAATTTTGTCAAACATAACTTTTTTAGTGGGATGAAGAGTGGGGGTTGAATTGACAGCAAAGATAACGTAAGGCTGAAATTTAGTTTATGATAGGTTTTCTTATTAGATAGGAAATAGTAATAAATTAGATATGTTATCCTAATTGTTTACGACTTAAATTTATTTAAAAATGTAGAATTCTTATTAGGATAGGATTTAATTTTATTTTGGATATTTTAATTAGGAACCCATTTATTACTGGAATAAGGGATTTAAATTTTTTCTATATATATGTGTACTCAACCCTAAATTCTAGTTATATCAAACCTAAAATTTCAGTAAAATCAAACCTTCTAGCTTAAATTTCCACCAATCAAATCCTAAAAACTTTAGCTATACCCAATCTTAAATTCTGTCTCAAGCTTTAGCAACCTAATAACATTCAAAAACTATATTTCCTAGTTTTCCTGAGTTTTAGCTACTAGTTGATAATTCTTCTATTTGTCCTACATTAGCACTTCTGATTCAACAACTTGAAAGACTCACAATAGAGTAATGTGCATCATCACATGATGCTACATACCTTGCTCCAGAAGTGATAACAGCTTTATGCACTTTCATTCCATAGTAGCCTTTGCCTCCAAAAGCTGGAAGGAGTGATGGATGGATATTGACTATAGATTGTGGATAAGCACGAATCAACTCAGCTGGTATAAGTTTTAAATAGCCAGCTAAAAGAATGAAGTCAACACCAAACCTCCTGATTAAGAAAACGGAGAATAATCATAATCTTGTCGAAGTGTGTGAATAATCTCCACACATTTTTCCTTATTGCTTTGATACAAATAAAAAAAAGGAAGAAAATACAAGTATTTTATTCCCATTAAAAGAAGAAGGGGCAGACAACATTTATCATACTCTATATGTGCTGCCTTTCTAGGATAGCAAGAACTAGTAATTTGTTGTTTTCAGCTTTCATCGTTTCAGTCATATCTAAGAGAAGATGTGGTAAACGTAACTGCAGGTTGCACAATGTTATCATTTTGCAATCAAAGATATTAGGATTTGTTGCTTTCTTTCTGTTTCTATAAATTGAAAGACAATAAGAAACAAACTAAAATGTGTGCAAATGGAGTATGTGGCAAAGTCTTGTAATCTACACTTTGAATCAATTAATTTAGAGTTACAATTTGAAATAACAATTGATCAGCATATCAAACATTAAATCCATGACGCTGTCTACTGAGAGGAAAAAACATAATTGCAACATCATGAATTTTAATGCTTCATGAAGATGGAGGTTGAATAGAAAACATGTAAAATGAACAAGTGAAAATATAAGCAGAACAATAAGACACATTGCGTAATGTCAAAATGTCTAATGATCTTGTGACAATAAAAGTCAAGGCTCAGGTCATTTTTTAATCTATTTGAGATAGCTCATGCAGATAGCAATGCTAATGACAGGCTTAAGAACAGGAATCAGAAGTAAAAACAGCGCCAGCTCAAATTAGAACATTTAGACTCCCTAATCAGAATCTGTAACAATCCACTTGACTTTGCATACCGAGGAAACAACAGCTTCATTCCCTCTTAGGCAAAAACAGAAGATGGCAAACATCGGATAATTGGAACTATAAGAAGGGCCTTTAATTCATTAGATGATTGTTAGTCTCAAGCAGTGACAGCATCTGAGCTGCACCAACTTACTCTCATCCTATTGACAAAGTAAAGCAAGAAGAGTGAAGAAAAGACAAAATATAGCAATTAGAAGACTGTATGTGAGCCTACCCAAAAGTGGAGACAAGGTCACTTGTTGATTGGCCATCAGGCTCATGCTTTGTTCTAGGGAACAAAATGACTGGGATCCCCATCTTTTTTGCATATTCTGCACCTCCACAACCTGCAATAGACGAGAGGAACACGAATACCTGAAGGGTCTAAGTAGGTCATAAAAACAAATTCATGTATTGTTTCTCAAAAATTATCAAGAAACTTGCCCGAAACACCATAACTCTCACCAAAAGCTTCGTCCTATTAGGATATAGATGTTCACGAAATCCCAGTAAACAGAATTTAAAACGCTTTGAAAGAAAAAAATGCTAAGCCTAAACTTTTATTGATTAATTAAAGTAAACAGGATGAGCCAGAACATTCATCAATGAATTAGAGGAAAGCCTGTGCTAACCAAAAAAAAAAAAGGGTATACTATACCAGCTTTATTTGTGACCAAAACAACAATATCTCCATGAACTGATCCCTGAAGACAAGCTTCATGAATAGACATAAAGTTAGAACCTCCACCAGAGACAAAGACAGCCAGCCTCTTCCTCCTCAATTGGGGTTTCTCCCAGTCTGTGGTAACCTCCAAAGCAGTACAATCATTCAATTTCCCAATAGCATTACAATACTGCAAGCGGTTACGAGACCCTTTCCAGGCCGTTCTTGGTAGAGCAACCAAAGCTTTGATTTTTAAGGGGTTACCATAATTTCGCTGAAGAAAAGAAGAGAATGACATTGGTAAGATTAGGCTGGTTTGTAATGTGGAGTTTGAGGAACACCCTGAGAGCAAGCCTAACGCTTCCATACTCATGAAGGAGAACCCCTAAGGCAGTGAATTTTGGTGAGCGTATAAGCTTTGCTGTTTGGGTACGGGACCAGTGATGGACTAAACTGGTAAGCTAGCTAGGCACTATCTAATACAGAAAAAAAAGGGAAAGTAATGATTTATTTTGGCTTAGATGGTTACGAGCCGAGATGACAAAGTAATCTGGAATGTCGCTGATCTCCCAACCCTAATTGGGAAGGAGTTGAAGCATATGGGACCCTTTTAACAAAACGTCGACGGATCGATTAACTGCAATGTCGTTTCATACTTCATTTTGGTCCAGATTCTTCGTTTACTCTTGCAACGCTGGCGTCTAAGTTTATTGCTTGTAATTGTATCTCATTGCGTCGTCGTTTTTCTTCACTGCCATTTCTATCATTCAGTTTTTATTAATTTTTCAAAAAACAATTGCAATATATTTTTATATGACTCCGGTCCCGCGACGTCGTTTTCCTTGCCGCCTCTCTCCGACTCTCTCTCTAAAATGAAATTTGTATTAAAACTTTATTCGGTTCGGTTCGGTTCGGTTCGATATATCTGTATCTTCTGGTTTGGCTCCAGACTCCAGAATTTGATGCTTTGCTTTGCTTGGCTGTTGGCTTTTGCTTTTGCCTTCAGCTTGTCATCGTCTGTTATTCTATCTCCTTTCTTTTCCTCTCTGTTTTATATAATTTCAAATCTCCTCTTCCACCAACAAGAAAGAATTCAGGTTTCAATCTTGTTTCTTGGCTCTCGATATCTTTTGTTTCAATTGATGTGATTTTGGATCTTTTTTTACTGTTCTAATTCAGTTTTCTATCTGCTCAATTTGCATTTTGTATTGGTTTTTCTTCTAGCTACTTATCCGTTCCTCTTCTCCCTCGTCATGTGTGTGCATATACTTGTTTATATATATGTACATGTAAATATGTATTAGAAAGACATTGTTATTTTGCTTTTCTTTTTGCGAGTTCCTGCTAAGTGGGAGATGGTTTTGGGAGACAGTGTTCAAGTTTTTCCTTTTCTTTTTCGTTTCGATGCAATTAGTTAAATTTATGCCGGTCTTATCCGTAATTTTCGGTTTCATAAGTCTTTTAAGGATTGAAGACACGAATTCATGGAGTTGTTTTTTTTTTTCTTATTTAAAGGAACTGGGTAGCTGAAGTGAAAACGGTACTGAATTTGGACTTCTCTAGTGAATTTTGTGCAATTGATTGCTGTCTACTTGTTCACTACACCTTCCACTTTCCAATTGCAAACCGGTGGTTATCATTGGGTGGAAACTCAGAGGTAAGACGATAGCCAAAGGCTGTGGGCTATCATTTAATTGTTTAAAATTCGTTATCCTTCCAGGAGTTCAACAGGCATATTCAAGAAGAATGGAAAGTGTGTTTCCTTGTGTTTCTTCTATTTTGGCCAAGGTTGTTGAATGCGTTAAAATGGGTTTGCCATTACTTACAATTTTTGTTAATTTGAATTGATTTGATTTGCTCTTTATAACTAGAGCTCGGGAAAATGTGATAGGAGCCAAAGAAAAACTATTGAGGGTTGGTTGACTCAAGTGATTTTATCCCCCCTTATTCTGTTGGCATAACTTTGGTCTCAATGTTCATTTGTTCATCTTTGTTAACATTGGTGATTCGCATTTCCACTGAAAATTGCAACACGCTGCTGCTATCTTAATGTTTGATTCCTTGTCAAAATTTCATACAACCATTTTCTTTCTGTTTCTTTTGATAAAATACTCCTGGTTACAATATGGTGCTAATGGTTCTTCATGTTTCCTCATCATCCATGCATTTACTGATTACTACAAGTGCCTTCTTTAAGCTTATTGCATTTGATGGACCAGGCAGCAATTTACTACTCTTTAAAATAGATGCAAGGATATCTAGTTTCTTATTCAAGTAAAAGCAAGTGAAATAGCCATGCAAAGAGACAACAATATAAGTGCCCCATCAACACCATCTGCACGAGTCAGGTATCGCCGACGCTCCACAGAGGTCAGTTATTTCATTTGAGCCACTTATTTCTTTGCTATTTACTTCTACTTTCATTGTGGAAACTTTTTCTCTAAATGGTTCTATGCAATCATACATTCTCCATAGAATTCTATTGACCTTATTAAATATACAATGGTGCATTTACTTGTGGCAATTATTTCAAGAAAACAAAACAGATTTTTTCTTTTAACTAATAATTGGTTTTCCTGATAAATGGTATTTTCTAATGATTCCACTTTTTCTGCTGTGCATTGGAATATCATCTTGAAGAAATTAACGAAATAGATTGAAGGAAAGAAAATGAAATTGAAAATCATAAGGGCTGTTCCTTAAGTAAATGCACTCCTAGTACTCAAACAGAATGAATTTTAGTCTGGTACTGGTTTCTGTTCATATTTTATATGTGTGTGATGTGGTCATGCTTATAGCTCCATGGTTGAGATTGTCAAGTTGATATGACCATCTGTCAGTAAATAATTTTCATATTTAACTTGGTTTTATTGTAGTATTTTCTTCAGGGAAAGAATTTCAATTTGTTCTCGATATCCTTTTGGTTGTTAGGCTTTTCCAGACACCACTAAAGAAAATGGAGGTCATTTACTGGTTAATGATCAAAACAAATACAAGTCAATGTGGATCCGTACATATTCAACCCTTTGGATGATTGGCGGTTTTGCATTGATTGTCTACATGGGTCATCTGTACATCACAGCCATGGTAGTTGTCATTCAGATATTCATGGCAAAAGAGTTATTCAATCTGCTTAGGAGAGCACATGAGGATAGGCATCTCCCTGGATTTAGACTATTGAATTGGTAAGTGCAAAACATTTGCTTGCGGTGTTAAATTTTAGGTTATCTTCTCCTAATTCATCTTTTAGCAGAACTGAATTGTAGTCTTCTATGCTGAAAATAATCTTAACTGTTTGGTTATCTTTCCTAATTCTTTTCTATCAGAAACTGAATTTTTAGTCTTACACTAATCTGTTGTATGAAAGTTACTTGTCCCTTTTCAGGAATTATCCATTTTTTCATTCTTTTCTCAGGCACTTTTTCTTCACTGCAATGCTATTCGTGTATGGACGACTTCTCAGTCAACGCCTTGTCAACACTGTAACTCCGGACAAGGTCCTCTACCGGCTTGTGAGCAGCCTAATCAAGTATCATATGGTTATCTGTTACTCCTTGTACATTGCAGGTATGCTTTATACATTATTATGTTACCCCATGATTATCAACTGTTGAATAATTGTCTATAATGCTTCATTTGGTTTTCAGTTAAAATGATACAAATCTGAAATGTTAATTGCATTTGGATTTACATTATGGAATTATATTATTTGCTATTCTTCTCCTCGTCTTTTTGTATTATTGATTTTGAGCTTTGCTTAGGTTTTATGTGGTTCATCCTTACATTAAAGAAGAAGATGTACAAGTATCAATTTGGCCAGTATGCATGGACACACATGATTCTGATTGTGGTCTTCACCCAGTCCTCTTTCACTGTGGCCAATATTTTTGAAGGAATTTTCTGGTAACTTGAAACTCTTTGATCTCATTCATTCTTTCTTTTCGTTTCCAAGATTTAGTGAAATTCCTTGTCTTTACCAAAGGTGATAAGAATTTGTTTGGACTCATGGAACATGCACCTCTATTTAACTTTTTAATCTGTGCTTTTACTGTGATATGCCAAATGCTTTTATTTTCCACTATATGGCCTCTGCAAGAGATTAATTCTATTCTCTGCTTTACTGAAGAATGCTTAAATTGTTTTGCTCTTGCCATCTCTTTTATTTTGATGCTCATGACAAGTAAACAATAGCTAGATTTTCAATATCACTCTTTGTGATTTAGGAATCCTGTTTCATTAACCATGGTCTCTTTTGGAAATTGCTTGGAATCCTTCTTGTTCATTTGTTCTCTCTCTTTATTATAACTTGTCATGATTAGCAACTTTGTCGCAGATATATTTATCGCTAATGACTGCTTGAGAATTCGTACCACTTGTGCATTGAGTTCAGCATTGTCTCTATGTATTCTGCATGCTTTATCTTGTGCTTCTAGTTATTGCTCCATTTCATACAACCAGATTCTAACCTTCTTACTTGCTAATTGTATGATGAAGTATCAATGCTTTGCAACTAATGATTTTGAGCATAATTATAGGTTTCTTCTCCCAGCATCACTTATCGTCATCAATGACATATTTGCCTATATTTTTGGTTTCTTCTTTGGAAGAACCCCTTTAATCAAGTTATCTCCGAAGAAAACTTGGGAGGGATTTATTGGAGCATCTGTCACTACTATAATCTCTGCTTTTGTGGTAAGCAAAGATTTTGTTCCTCTTCCGGTCATAGTTGCAATAATATATTTTCCTGCTATACTATCAATTTGAGAACTAGTTCTGTTCATATGTTACCACTTTAGTGGAACCACAAGTGTTTTACTAGTCTATTGGTGCGGTATCTATCTTGTAGTTTTTCCTAAATAGCTGTTAGGAAAGCACAAATGATAATGTAAGTGATAACTGTGAAATCTTAATGACCTTAACATTCTCTTTGGATCTTTTTGGCATGTCATTTTTTAGTTAAAGGGCATCTGAAGAAGTTGATCAGTTTTTGCTTTAAACAGACTGCTGTTATGTGAATCATTTGATTAAATGGTTGAGTTTTATGGATTAGATGGTACTATTCACTGCTTGCTTTAGGCTAGTGCTTGTGCGGATTCCATAGTTAGTGTTCCTTTGTGTATAGTACTTCTCAGTTGTCATGCTCTGGGAAGTTATGATTACCCCATCTTCCATTTGCATTTGAGTGTGGAGAGCCTTGAATGGATTAAAAAAGAATCTAGACTTTAACTAATCTTTTCTGCTTGTTTATTTAGCTTGCAAATGCCATGGGACGTTTCCAGTGGCTGACATGTCCAAGAAAGGTATTCATTCTATCTAAATAGTTTTCTTCATGTGATCAAGGTAGATTATGCAAGTTGTTAAAGGAACTTCTTCTCACGCAGGACTTATCCACTGGTTGGCTTCAATGTGATCCTGGGCCCTTGTTTAAGCCAGAGTACTGGACACTACCAAGTTGGCTTCCTCAGTGGGTGAGTTTGTTGTGAGCTAAAATTGTTCTCAGTTCTCTAATTCTGAATCTATTTTCTCTGTTTTGAGGGCTTTTTGTTGGTATTTATCCACGCTCGATTATTCTTCTTAACAGTTTCCTTGGAAGGAAATATCGATTCTACCAGTTCAATGGCATGCCTTGTGGCTTGGATTATTTGCATCCATCATAGCTCCTTTTGGAGGATTTTTTGCTAGTGGTTTCAAAAGAGCTTTTAAAATTAAGGTACACACTTGATAGTCTTATCTTCCTTAAGTAACACTGGTAAAATTGTTGAAAGGCATGGCATACTCTGCAATCCATGAATGATGACACTGCCTGCTAATTTCCTTCCATGCTTGACAGGACTTTGGTGATAGCATTCCTGGTCATGGTGGAATTACAGATAGAATGGATTGCCAGGTGACATGTTAAAGGGTTTACTTGTGACTGCCTGCTGATTTTAGAGCTTTCTAGTTTAGTCTTTGTCATACAACCTTGTTGAAGATTGCAGTCCAACATTTTCCTTTGTTTTCTGTGTCAAAGCCTTGTTTGCGTATCTACTTGTGTTGTCTTTTTGCCTGCTTTCCTTATCTGAACAGTAAGTGTATTTACATGGCCTAACTGTGTTAAGCTAACCTGCCTGCTTCACCAAATAATTCATAAATGGTTTTATAAAAAAAGCAGAAGAGTCTGCTCTTGTAGCGTATACCTTTTGTTGTTCAAGATGTGAAGTTGGAAATAATGATCCCGTTGAACATTATAGTCTGGTTGATGATATAGCTGGTGCAGTTTGCTGTAAATTGTATAGGCATTTATTGTCAAAGTCTGCAGATTCCACTGCATGTAATTTTATATTATGCCACCTTGTTTGAATTTGCGTAAGGACCCATGTGATCATTAAACGAAAAAAGTCGCACGATTGTTTTTGTGGTTATTAACTGAAGCTTTCAGAACATATACCAAGGAGACCATGCTTTGCTATAATGTTGCTTCTCTTCTTTTTCATTATCTCGGTGACCACAGTGTTTCTCTTTACTTGTATTGTATTTATGCTTAACATCAAATTACATCTTATTGTAATTGATGGGAAACTTTAAAAAACACTACATTCTGCATGCCACTGACTTTAGTTTGCTGTTTCCCTCAAACTGAGGTCATTTGACTGTAAATAATGCAGCTTTTCTTAGTGATCATATTTTATCCATGCATGAATCTGACGAATATAGTTGGTTAATGTAGATGGTAATGGCTGTGTTTGCGTACATTTATCATCAATCATTTGTCGTTCCTCAGAGCATCTCAGTTGAAATGATCTTGGAACAGGTAAACTGTGCAGTTGCTAATATTATATTGCACGTTTCCTTCTTAGATTATGTGGTGATTATGTATAAGTGCTTGGTTGGTTTTGCAGATTCTGACAAATCTAACAATTGAAGAACAGCGGGCTATATACATGAAGCTGGGGGAAATAATTCAGGAGAGGATCATGGGACATTCTTGAGCTAACTTGGATAAGCGCCCGCTAAATTGTAGTTACGCTCGGCAGACCAAATTGTGATATAGCAATTGAAAGGAAAAGGATATCTGTATATGGTGTTGTCATCCCGTTTGATGTGCTACTGATTGCACTTTTTGTGGTGTTAAGAAGTATAAGCGTTTACTTGACTGGAGTGCACCTCCGCCTCTGCCTCCACCTCCACCTCCGCCTCCTCTTTTTCTTTCTACATTTGATATTCTATTCTGTCACGAGGTAATGAGAGGTGGGGCAAAGGCAACTCAAAGCAGTCTGAAAACAAAGAAGGGAAGCCATTGAAATTTTCAAGGAAGCAATTTCTTATATAGGAACCTAGAGATACAGTTTCCATTGTAGTTTGGTAACTTAGGGCTTTTATGCACATGTGATTGCTAGAAATGAGATTCTCATTTTAGTGTATTGTTTTTTGACATTTGCTGTACGGCATATGATTCCTTTTATCGGAGAGGATAGACAGGATCATCTATGCTCTTATTGATACCCAGTCACTTTTTTATGGTTCTCTCCAACTCGTTTTAACTTGGAATTCCTTCTGATATTATAACTGCTAAAGATATATTCACAGGTACGTTCTTTTATTGTCAATTATGACTCACTGGCACGTCTAGACATGATTATGAATTTTTTAGAAGTTTGACACGATTCTATATATTTTATATTTGAAACGTTGTAATGATCATAATATTATCATTTAGAAGCTAAGTTCAAAATGGATGAGCTGCTTTGGTGTAAGTTATGGTGGTGGTGGTATATTTGTCAGAGAATCCATTAAATTGTTCTTTTTATCAAAAGATGGTAACGAAGCTTTGGCATGACTCGGATAGATGCCCCTATCAAAGGCTATGTTCCCTCTATTCAACTTGAGAACAAGCGGAGCTCTTCACCTATAAATGGTTCGCAATATATTACAAATAAAAGTTCTGTATGAAAAACCACCCAACGTAATAGCTCAAGAATGAAAGGGAAACAAAATTGGATTGTCACCAAAATTTAGTAACAAAGTTAAGAGTATTACAAGTATCTTGGCACTAATACGATAACAGGAATGAGGAAAAAGAAATGGCATCTACTGTAACATCAGAAGTCCAACAAAGCATATAATACAGTACATGATCTACTCTTACGGTTAAAAATTTTGGTCTCTCATTTCTTTCTTAAGATCCCCATAAAGCAAAAATTCAACAAATCATCTCTGTTCCTTAACTGCCAAAACTTCAAAATCCTAGAAGAATTCCTAATAGGAGAAAAACTATAATTCCATGATCATTGTGCTTTTGGCTTCTCAATCTTCACATATGGAAGAATCCCCAGAAAATAAACAATCTTTGGAGCCCATCCTCGTTGTTCGGAGCGGCAAAACATTAAGAAAGTATTTGCAAAATAAGAGTTGAAGCCCATAAGTAAGTGCCACAGAGCATGACCCTGAGGATTGATCCACCACCTGGTTATCTCCTCGCAGAAAATCCGATCAAAAAGCCAACATAAGCTACCAATAAAAAGGCTAGCCACATACAGCCTTGCGAACCGCTTAGCAGAGGCATCTTTAGTATAAATGTAATACTTGTACATTCGAGGAATGCATAGCAGGCAGAGGAGCAGATAATGCAACTTGAAGCCAATTTTAAACTGCACCACAGAATGGACAACGGCAAATACAGCACCATATAAGAAGAGGAAAGTGGGCATAGTGCTGCGATAGTGCCAATCTGGTGAGTAGAGTATGTACATATACAGCAGCATCTCCCACACCATTGGGGTTTCATCACTCTGCTGCTGCCTGAAAATGGATTCCAATATATCATATCAGAAATTATACATACCAAAACAAGAAAGATCAATATCTATGGCACCACCATTTTGTTTGTTATTGGCTACTCTTGTGATTATACCCAAAGAAAGAAACCAAGGATGTAAACTATCTAGAGGGGTAGGTAGCAAGAGCCCTGGCACATTGTAACATGATGAACACAGCATAGACATATAAGAATCATAGTGAGCTTTCAGGTCAATATATACAAAACATTTCCTCTTCAACATGCAGAACTCCTAGAACATAGAAAACTGCCCCATCCTATCCCCCCTCCCGTTTACTAGAAATGAATCAAAATTTCAACTATCACATACCATATCCATCATAAATTCCCATATGTGTATGAGCAAATTGGAATGGAATTAACTCCTTCACCAACATCTCAAGTTTCTGATCCTTTTTGGCTACATTAGACAGCGTAAAGACTCCACCAGGATGTGGAGGAAAAAACTTTTAAACTCCATCAATGAACCACTGGCTCATTGTAAGTACCTCAGTAATGATTACAGAACTCAGAAGCTCCAACATTGACAACAATGAATTAGGCAAATACGAATTCACTGCAAATTCAATCTTGCTGTCTCTCTGAGTAAATAAAAGCATCAATGGGTTTCTCGCATCAAAGCCCACAGATGACATGAAACAGAATTGCTAAAATAAATCTTTATGTACAGAAAGCAAATATTTTGAGAAAAAGTGCAAAACAATTGGAGTTAAAAAAATAGTTCAGATTACAACAAAGTTCTCTTCAAATTGATGTGGCTGATGGTGTCATGTTAATGTTCATATTATTCACTCACAGGTTTGGATTGGATCTTTTAGTATACAGTTAAAACCATTTATGATCTTGTATATGTTGCACATTTAAGTTCTAAAAAACTCTTCTCTTAAAAAAAAAGGATAAGCATTTAAACATCAACCAAATGGAGATTCATACTTACACACGTTGCAACGTGGCATGGAAAATCATGCTGCCAATAGCAAGTATCATATTGGATACATGAAGAACCCAAAATCTCTTCTCAAACCTTTGCCTTAATGCGCTTATAAGGCCAATGAGTGCAAAAAGAATGCTAGGTATATTGGATATCGTGTTGAAAAATTCGGCAATATATGAAGAATGGACATAATTCTTCTCACAACAATCGGTAGTGGATGTGACTGGACCCCAGAAGCTTGAAATTCCATCAGCCATTCTTTCTCTGCCCTCTCTTAGTTAGATTATCTTCAACAAAGTATCTTCAATTATGATGTTCAAGGATCATAACATATTAACAATGCACCTGCAAATACATTTAAAGAATTATTTAAAAAAAAAATACATATAAAGAATTTGGCAAAAGTAGAATTGAACGGAGACAACGTACATAATCAGATGCAGCCATCTTTCTTCAACAGGTTAATCAAAATAAAGCAAGGACAGGCAATAGCTCTAATTGTTCTAAAAGAAAGTTCACTAAGAAAGTTTATCAAAAAAAAAAAAGTTCACTAAGAAAAACATACTCTTGTGACAAAATTGACTCTAAAATTCTGTTAGATAGAACTAACGGAAAGAAGATGCATTGCAATCTTACAAATCAAAAGGAAAGTGCAACACAGGAATGGCATGGTTTCTTTGAAGATGTGCATTCGGATGTCAGGTACTTGAACTTTTAAATAGAAACATGAAGATATAGCCTCTGACGGAAGAGGGGCATTGCTGAAAGAGGTATCAAGGACACTAGGCATCAAAATTTTTCTCATATTCTCTCCCAAAACAGGACTCAAATTTCGGTTAATTGAATCAAGATTTGGTGGAAGGAAAACCAAAACTAACCAGTATTATAAATTGGTGAGTAGCAGTGAATTCAATCCTTGCTAAACGGCAGTAACACTAAAACAGGAGCCAACAATAAACCTCATAAACTATTAAACAAAAGAAGTACACAAAAATATAGCATTCAACCAGGGAACAACAATAACGTTAAGCACACAGATCTCACACTTACAGATGAGAAACAAAACAAATTATTAACCCAACCGGATTGTAATGACAAAATCAAACAGAAACCATAATCAAGCATTATTCTACAATGAAAAATCAAATAATCCATTACGAACCCAGCACGATTCTACTATTAGCTATGTTTTCTCTTAATAAAAAAAAATCTGAGTACACTGCCAAAGAAGATCTCAATCCAAAACCTCAGGTTTCCAACGAATTGATACTAGAAAATTGAAACAAAAATCAACTACGGAAAGGCAGAAGAAACACAACACAGTAGACAAATTCAAAATCAAGATGATTTTTCTTAATTTAAAAGGCCAAGAACAAAGGAACCTTTTCGAATTGTCTCTGAAATGTGTATATTATGTTGAAGAAGTGGAGGAGGAAGCTGAAATTGTGGAAATTGAACGACGGGAATAATAAATCAGAAAAGGGTTCTTGTCGACAATCTCTTTTGGGCATTTCGAGGCAAAGTAACTCTTTCACTCGCTGTTTTTCCTTTTTTTTATATACCTTTCTCCTATTCAATATTAATTAATATATTTTCTTTTTCAGATACAAAATTACAAATATACAATATATTATCATTATTATTAGGGTTAATTAAAAAAAACTCAAACTTTATTTTATTTTGTAATTATAATCCTAACTTAAAAAATGACAATTAAACATCTTAACTTTCAATTTTTTCAAATATACCCCAACATTAATATATTTGTTAACGAAGTTAACGTAAAAAGTCATATTAGTTATAATGGATCACACGTGAGATGTTAGATATAAGTCAATTTTAATGTCAAATTATAATTAAATTAAAATAATTGCTATTAATTCACTTTAAAAGGACCAGACATAATATGTCAGATGTTAGGTATAAGTCAATTTTAACATCAAATTATCATTAAATTAAAATAATTGTTGGTAATTCACTTTGAAAGGATTAGACATACTAATGAAGAGAGTAAATGGAGAAGAAAAGTAAATCATGTAAACCTAAAATCAATATTTATACAAAAAAGTATATAAACCTTACAAATCAAGGCAAGACAATACCTTACATTTTACTTTCCCGTCAATCAAACTGAGCCTATGTTCTTTTTGTCTTTCCTTCTTCTCTTTTTTGATCAAAGTTTATATTTCTTACCTTCTGATTTGAGAACTTTCAAACATAAATAATTAAGACTATGTTTGAAACGAGTGAGTGAAGAAGAAATGGGACTTCAACCGACATCAAAATTAATTTAGATTTTAGGTCGATGGCGAAGAGGAGATAATGGTAAATTAAGATCTTTTTGTTTAATTTTTTTTATTAACATTTAATGTAAATTTAACATGATACATGACATGTTATATTTACCATAACTTAGTTGATATGATTTGTTACCTTAGTTCTATTAACGAAAATACTAAAACCAGGGTATATTAGAAGAAAATTAAAAATTTAAGTATTTAATTGTTAATTTGAACTATAATTATAAATTATGTAAAGTTCATAATTTTTTAATAATTAAGCCTCCTCCTCCTCCTCCTCCTCCTCCTCCTCCTTCTTCTTCTTCTTCTTCTTCTTCTGCTCCTAGCTTGGTCGAAAACACCATCTTGCTATTCTCTTCTTTAAAGTTTTTGTAAGCTTCTCTCTTTTCCTCTAAAAGTTTCGAAACCTCCCTCTCCTTGATGTAGTTTCGGTGATGCCTCTCCCTTAAGACAATAACTTGATGTTAAATTTAAAACCTAATAGCTAAAACGACATTGTTTCCTTTCATTCTTCTAGCATCTTCGTGAACCATCTTCTTCCAAGCTAGACAAATCGACACCTCATCCCCTACTCACTTCATTTAGTTTCTTTCATTTAAAATAAAACCTAATTCCTTTACAACTAAAACCCTAAAATTCGTGGGCCTCCTTCCTTCATTCTTCTTTTATCTCATTTAATCTCTACTTCAATGGACTCCAAGCCCAATGCTTCTTCATTCTTTTAATTCTATTCTTTTTCATTCTAACTTAAACCTAACTTAAACCTAATGGACCCAAGCCCAATTCCTTCCTTTCTTGCTCTTTTAATTTCAAGTTTCATGGACCCTAGCCCAAATGCTTCATTTAAACCCTCATTCTTTTCTCCTTTAAAAGACAATTAAACCATTGGAAAGGGCTAAGAGCCCATTTGGTACCTTTAGCATTAATAACATAAATATAATCTTCTTCGGAAAATCATATCTCTCAATCCCGACATCGAAAAATAGCAAACTTTATATCCACGAAAAACTCTCGACAGAGACTACAAGTTTCATGTTGATCATTTTCTCGGATTTTGCCTCTATTAAAAAGTCAACTTTTTCCTCAAAAAGTCAAACTTCCAAGCTAACTTTGACTGATCATAACTCTCACTCCCGATATCGAAAAATATCAAACTTTATCTC
>JANKOD010000008.1:14070245-14084395 GCA_026284645.1 Erythroxylum acuminatum | reverse complement strand
TATTTACACTTTAAGCTTATTTATGTACTATTTATGATATTAAAGTCTCTTGTTTTTTATTATTTGTTGTTAGAATATATAGATGAATGATTATGTGAATTTTAACAAGATGTATCTTTTACAAATACATTATTATTGAGCCATTAAAATATATATCATATGGATTATATTAAGTTTTGAACTAGTTTTGTGATATATAAAAAGGAGTATAACACATCAAAAGTGTAACAGCTCCACGTTTTCTTTGTTTAATTATGATTATTTTTGTGACAGAAAAAGGATTTAACTTTTATTATATGCATATTATGTCATATTATTAAAACATGATTATGTTATATAGGTCAAGTAGGAGACTATTAGATAATATCACTAAAGTGACTCATATTTTGTGGTTTAATTATATAAATGTGTAAATTTTATTAGTTACTTAAAGGGGATAATTATTAAATAAGATAATTATTTTTAAATTTTTTTGTTGATAGAGTGAAATAAAAGAAAAATAATTACAAAATGTGTCATTTGAGTTTTAACAACTCTTGTACTTATTTAAGTTTAGTTTTATTGCATTAGAAATTAAAAAAAAAAAAGAAAAGTTGAAAGAGATAAAATTAAAATCTTGTTTGGTCAAAAAATTATTTTGATTAAAGTTTAAATAATTTTCTTATCTTCAATATGGATAAAGAAGTTTATTTTGATAAAAGCAATTTGTTATTTTTCTAAATATTATTAAATTTAAAAATCTAAAAATTACAATTCTAAAATTTACAGTGTAATATATAAAGATTGCAATTTTCACTACTTCCATGTTGGTAGTGAAGTACTTACATAGCTACATGATCACCCAAGAGTTCTTGAAGAATTAAGGGTGTGCGGGTTATTTAGTAAACCACCGCAAAATGATAGCATGAAATTGGTTGGGGTCACAACTACTAAATTTGATGGTATTGGTATTGAGTGTATTCAATTTGCCAAAATAAAGTTAACCAAGTTTACTAAAATGTATTGGCAAAATGTGTTATAAGATATAGCTCATTCAAGTGCATACGTATCAGTCATTAGAAGGACAAGAAATAAAAAATTAAATAAAACTAAAAAATGACTTATTTACTTATATATAATAATTCATCAATATTTTCCTCTTTCACTTTTATAAAATCATCATCTGAAAAGATTCAATAGTATACAACTTTATTTCTACGTAATAGATAGACTGTTTAAAATATGTCACAAATTAAATATATAGCAAAAACTTGCATTGTGTTCTCTTTTAAATAACAAAACCTACAATTGATTTATGAGTAAAAGTAGGCATGATAATTGGGTCGAGTTTGGCCCGTTGATCGACCTCAGGTCGGGAGGTAATGACAAATCGATATTGTTTTGAATTTTGCTTGAGTCGGCCCCACCCTGCCCATTATTATATATATATATATATATATATATGTCCCAAATTAAAAATATAGAAAAAAAACTTGTATCATGTTCTTTTTTTTAATTATAAAACCTACAATTAATTTATGAGTAAAAATAGGCTTGACAATTGGGCCTAGGGTTGATCTGCTAATCGAACTCGAGCCGGGAGGCAATGACAAAATGATATTGTTTTTGTTTTGAATTTTGTTCTAGTCACCCACACTCCGCTTAGTGTCATCCCTAATTAAAAGAATTTTCAGTAAAATTAAACTGGATAAATACATTAAAAGGGGCCCCTCTAGTCCAAATTCCAACTCTCAATTGGCCAGGCCTAAAAGGGAAAGAACAAACCAATCATTATTCAATCAAAACGTTGGCTACCCCACAATTAGCATCAAAAGACTCCAATATTGCAACCAATGGCCTGGATTCCCGTACCAAATCAGTAAACTCACTGTTCCCTCCGTATCCAATCCTGCCAATTCCACAACCACCTGAAATTACCAAAAGCCCCCCATACTCCGCCCAATCCCTTCTCTTATTAATTGAAATCCAAAAAATAGTGAAAAAAAAACTAGGAGAGACAGAGTGGGTGCTGTTGTTCTTATAGAGAGAGAAAGGGAGCGAATTCTGTTTAGCAAATTTAAAGGAGCAAAAGCACCAATCGTGACGCGATCCGAATGGAGGGAGTCGGGGCGAGACTGGGGCGGTCGTCGACCCGGTACGGTCCGCCCACCGTGTTCAATGGTCGAGTAAGGAAGTGGAAGAAGAGATGGGTCCATGTTTCGGCCTCAACCAACAACAATCATACAAATCACAATCACCAGAACACCATCATCAGCAACAACGGTACTAGTAACGGTAATAACGGCTCACATCTCGTGCTTTACAAGTGGACCCCATTGAGCCAAAGCAATAACAACAAGGACTCATCAGCACCCACTAATGCTATCAATAACTCCAATGCTAACAAGAATTCTCTGCACGCGCCGCCGCAGATGGAGGAGGAGCCTGCTGCCCCTAAGCGTAAATTCAAATACATTCCGGTATTTGATGCCTATTTCCGGTTATTGGCTTTTATAAAGTTTGAAATGGGTTTTCTTTATGGTTGAATTTTGTTTTCTTGTTGTTAGTCTCATTTGGATTTGTGGTTTATGATTTGATGTTGCCGACGAATTGTTGATTGACTGAGGGAATCGGGGATCTAGGTTCTGGATGAACAGTGGAATTTACTCCAACTGGTAGAATTGGATGTTTCTGCATTGATGTTTTTATCTTTAGAAAAGACCAGGCTTTTCCTATATTTAGCTTTTTTGTAATTCAATCAGGAGTTTTTGTTTGGTGGTGCTTTTGTTTGTTTGAAGAGCAGCAGATAGTTTGGAGCTTATCCTTGTGCTTTTCTATTGGTTATTTCATTTATTTGGTACAGTATCATGTCCATTATTAGAAAAAGTAAGTCTGATGGTTATGCATAGCTATGTAATTTCAGAATTGTCAATATTTCAAGATCATAGACTGAAATACTTCTAAACCGTGTATAGTGTCTCAAAGCTTATTTTAATCACTTCTTGCATGTATTCTTATGGAGAGGGATGTTTACTAGGCAAAATCCTTTGCATTTTGGATCACATTAATTGTTATTCCGTCAAATTGGCATTGTTGTAAACATGCCCCATTTATGTGTTATCAGCTTAGGATATTTCCATGATCATGAAAAGGCTTTGTAGAGTAGCCATTGAGATGCATATTGAGAATTGAAGAACCATCTAAAAGCCTACTCGATCAAAGCTGCAGCCTTTTAAGTGAAATTGTTGATGTAAGTTCAAAATCAATTTCTTGAGCAGAAACAAGCAACAATCTTACCAAGAGTGACATGACTGCCAATGATTAGTCTGGTTTGTTATCCTATCTAATACCATATTGCCTCACAATGGCACTCTCTGAGTTCTATTGCTGTATTTCTGTACAATTTTGAAGAAACTCATGAACATTGATGGAGAAGCCACATTCCAAACTGAGAAAAATTCATGGGAATGACCAACACTACTTAGCTCTTCTCCTTTCCACTTTAAAGTTCCCAAGCTTGGGCATCTCAATTGAGATCAGCTGTTTCTCTTATTGTTCTTGTAACCTTTGTGGCCAAACTAAGTTTCTTGTCCACCTTTTCTTTTTAGTTTAGTTTCTCACATAGGGGTACAGCTTTTCAATATGTGCTTCACCCAGTATCTTACATGGTAAAATATTGTTAGACAATGTTCATTGCTTCTGGAGTTGAATGTACTCACAATACTGTTCTTTTAGCTCAATCTTCTAGAATCTGCATGCATAAGCTTGTGCATTACATGCTTATTTTCCTCTTAAGCTCTTGACTAGGCAATCCATCATTTGAGACTGATGAAAGACAGTTAAAGATTGTGTTCAGGAAAAGTGATTGACAGTTCCAAGTGCATATCGATGGTAAACTTCAACTTGGTTCTTTGTGCTGCTTTTTAGGTTTGTCAATGTGAGGTTATTGTGAGACTGTAAGTTTGTTTTTGACCTTAGTGTTTACGCAGAGATTTTGGACATAAGGCTAAAATGATTACATCATGGATCTTTTATTTGTAACACATATGTTATATTAAGTTGGTGGTTCAATAGTATAATCAAGATGATTTGAAAGACAATGAAGTACAAGCCCAACAAAGTCCAACACTTTGATATTGAAACTATGCCATTCATTTTTCCTCTACTATAGTGAATCAAAAAACACAGAAGCTTCTTGTAAATATCCCTTCTTAGCCAAGAAAATGAGAGAGCAGTACAAGATTTATTAGAGCATCAAAAGGGCTTTATGGAGAAATTGTCAGTTAATATTCTTGGTCATGCCAAATAAAGTTGGTCCTCAGTCATGAAGAACAAATGTAAGCCTTTGATCATTATTAGGGAAATAGATGAATAAGCCCCTATCTTTCACTTTGGAAATACAATATGACACATTTCAAAGCATTTGATTAAGCCCTTGCTGTAATAAAAATAAACAACATAACCCTTATTTTGACAGATAATGGAACCATTAATTGTATATGATTTGGGAAGGGTCAAATTCTTTGATTTTGTAATGTAGGGATTAAGTTGAATGCTCGAAAGGTTAGGAATTTAATAAACTCTTTCACCATCATAGTACATTAGCTTTTGCAATTTTGACAAAGATGAAGAGCTTTATTATAAGACTACTAAATTGAGACTGCATTCAATTTTTTTGTTGGTTTAGGATATGTCATTTCCTCAGATAGTTTTGTAATATCATCTTGTAGCATTTCTAATCTATGTTGCTTTTCTGGCTAGCTATCTTTATTAGCCTTGAGCCTATAGTTGTATGTTATTAGGTAAAAGTAGCATGATGTCTTTATCTGGCAGGCATAAAGTTCTTCATAACATGGAAATCATGCTGATACCAAAATAATCCAGTAATGCAGATAACCTAGAGGTAGAAGCGTACAATCCCTGTTTTTTCTGTAATATTCTGTTCCATCCTAAATAACAGTTAAAAGATATTGATTTCAACCATTGCAAGTAAGCTTCCTTTTAACTGTTATAATTGTTTTCAAGATGTGGCTTGAGTTATGATATGAAGCAGGATTTTGTGATACCGTGTTGTCATGGTTTCTACCTCCTTTTCTTTCTCTCCTTAGTTAGAATGGTGATGTAGTTTAATGTGTAGGTTTTGACCATCTAACTTGCGAATATATGTGATGCCTTGACTAAAGACAGTTGTCCAACCACTGTCGTCATAGGACATAGCCACATAGTTAGAGGCAAAAACTTTAGTATACAGTAATATAGTGGATTGCGACTGAGATTGAGGAAAGAAATATTCAGGGACTGCCGTTAATATGACATCTTTTCCTATTTCATTTTGATGTCTTTAGTTTCATGTTTGATGTTCAAATGATACGGTTGTTTCGACAAGTTTTGGTTCACTGATGGATAAATGTCGAACTATCTTTGAAATGGGTAATATTTTTAAGTGGTAAATGTGGAGCTTCAATTAATAAGCGGCAATCTAACATGTAAAAGAAAATTCCCTTGAGTGCTAGTGTTTTCCATATGGCAGTGTTAGTTTTTGCCTTTAATATGGTTGCCTATTTCTTGGAGATCATTTAGCAAGTTTACGTTTTAGACATTCAGTTCCAAATCCTATGCATTGTGCCGATTGCTGAGTTTAAATGTTACTCTAGATAATTTTCTACTTTGCAGGATAAACTTTTGTATTGAACGCATGTCTCATGTCAAACTCTCTAGATTATGTTGGTATTGCTTATGTGAAGGTCCTTGATTGTTGTCAAGGGATATCATGGTAACCTGGAATTACAATTGGAGGTTCAAATTTGCATACAATGGTGCTTTGACAGAAGAAAAGAAGTAATAGATGTAACTTTGGAGATATTTATTGTAAGGGACCATCATAAGTATGTTAAATGAGAAGTATGTTGATTGGTGGTTCTGAAATTGTGTTAAATGATTGCATTTATCATACCTGACATTTTCTTTGAAAAAATTTATTTATTTTTCTTTTCTTTTTAATTCTCTAGGTTTATTTGTTAGAAGAACAGAAGAAAGAGGCCGAAGAAACTGAAGAGAAGGGTGATGATGAATCTAATCCAAGTGAAGTTAACGCAATTATAGCAGACTCAATCCCACAGAATGATGGATTTGATGAAAAGCCTGACATCAATGACATGCCTATGGAAGATCAGGTGAATGGTTAATCATATTTCATGTGCATCATTATTGTTTCTGTTGGAGTCTCTAGGAAGCCTCTTATGATAATAGTTTAACATGTTTGTAAATCCATGCGATTGAGTAAAGCATGTGCTTAAAGTGCTTTGCCTTTTATCAAAGGTGGATTTGTAGGCTGTATTCAACCTCTCTTTGGTTCAGTGGTTGCACCCTCTTGGATATTTACGTCTTCTCACTCTTCTTATGAATGCTATTTGACCTTGGTTGCTGCAGTTAAATGAGTAAACTTTTGACCAGTCCCACCCACCTGTGTGAGGCTCAGTTGTGAGTTTCATGTAACTTGTAAGTTTTTCCCCTTAAAATGTACCATGCTATGGAAGCAAATTACAAGTGACTGAAGATCATGAAACTCAAAACTGAGCTTCGCACAGGTGGGACTGGTCAAAGTTTACTCATTTTTAGTAAAATGTAGCATGCTATGAGAGGAAATTTGGCAAATGTGGAGTCATTTCATTGTTTGAAGTCTGACTATAAGTGTTGATCTAATAACATGATCAATGACTGGTCTCAGGATGATAATGGAGTAGTGAGACAAGATTTGAATGAAAGCACTCTGGATCTCAGTTTAGGCTTGAACTCTCATGATAGGGACTCTGATTCAAGACCGGATCAACCTGGTGATGCCAATTTGGACAGGGTGAACTCGAGCACTGCTAGGACATGACTGGATGCACTCTGCAAACTATTTGACATATACTTGATGAGAAAGAACTGGCCTAATTGTTCATGAACTATTTGGAGAGCCATTTTTTCCTTAGTTTTTCTGGCCATCCGTTGGATGGTGCAATTGTACTTTGAGTGGCATATGCATGTACTTTCGGCCTCCCATTTAATGCTCCTTAAGCAAACCCCGGCCACTTACAACACGCATATTTTGGCATTGAGCAATTCTAAAATTTTTTGTAGTATTTCCATTGATAATGACATTTACGAAAAAAGATCTGTTATTGCTTGATATGGACACCTGAAGTAGTTAAATTGTTGATTGGATACATGTTTTTGCCTTAACTTTCATATAAAGATGTGTTTTGTGATGCATCTTATCTAGATGTTCCTACTTGTCTCTACAATGAGAGTTGTGAATGTGCTTAGATTATACGTACTTCTTGGTAATTGCCAGCGCCAAGGAACTAAAATCTGCCGAGTAAGGTTAGCTAAGGTGTCAAATATCTGACAGTTTTAACACAGCAGAAACTGGTTGATAATAGCTTATTAGCAATAGCGAGCCAAGAAGCCTTTAAGATTGACGAGCTGTCTTCTATTCAGTAATATTTAGCTTGTAGATGATAGTAGTTCCCATATTATAATGAGACAGAACAAGAAAGCTATGCCTGATAGTATTTAACCAAAAAACTGCATGAAAATAAATTCCCTAATAAATAGTCGAATCTGCAGATTATTGTTCGCCAATTGCGAGTCCATAAAGAAGTCATGTTGCCCACGAGCATTCGACACACTTGTCTAATTGTAGCAATCTTACGAAAATTCAACTACCCAAAAGATTTGGCACAAGGCAAAGTTGAATGAAAGACTGAAATTGCAGAATCAAATACAAGGGAATATCGCAATGGGGCTTCAAAAGACCATGAAATATAGCACATTTTCGTCATTATTCCTTTGCAACAGCAGTTTCAGCCTCCGCCGAATAGTCATGCCTGCACATATTGTGGAAGTAGTCATAAATCAGTCTATTTAAGACCAACTTTATGTCAAGTGATGCAGGAACATGTTTTGTTGAATAGGATGTATCAGAAGCAACAATTTCATCAGGATGCATCAATGTCAACCATTCCATTTTACATCCATAATAGGAGTGCTCTCCTCATAAAAATGGCTACATAGTCCTAGTACTGTCATTCATATAATAACATATTCAAATACTTTGACGAAAACTTACTGTAGTTTGCGTGTGAGTTGATAAATGCCTGTACCAGCCATTGCAACATTGACGCTAAATAAATTCCAGTTTTTCTGTGGTCCAGGATCAAAGATGAAAAATGTCAACCCGATTGCAAAAGGATGGCCTACTAATAGAAGCAGGGTTGATACAAACGAATGAGAAGATTTTATCTTCACCACGCAACTAAACACTATAAAAAAATTTTGCACTTCATTTTCCATTTCTATATTATACATGTAACATTATCTACGAAGCTACAGTTGCTTCAGTAATTATTACGGTCAAGATAGAAAAAGAATCCCAAGTGTCATGAAGGAATGGTGCCAGAGCAGTTGCTTTACAGAGGCATATTTTACCGTATTTTCATTTTCACATCCACAAAATGCACTTCACTCATAATCTACACTTACCGGTGTGATTACCAAGCTGTAGCGTGACCATATCAATCCAGTACATGTAACAGCTGCATATCATACAACAAGAATGAGGGAAGGAGAAACAAATATAGGATAGAAGTAAGTCTAACATGAAATGAAGAAAATTAAAATAAATAATGGGATAACAATTGTCTGTTCAGATAGCAAGTATTTGTCTGTGGACAGTAAAGGCAGTAGAGAGAATAGCAGGCTTATCCAATATATGATGCATGTTGTGGCTAACGTAAAGAACATACGAATGGATTTGAGTAAAAAGAATGTACAAGTAAATACCTATTTGTTGAGGATATGAAATTTTTTCAGGTGGTTTAGCAAAGTCAGCAACATTAGCAATGCTGATGCCCCACTTAAAGGCTGGTGCCCAAAAGTGAACTGCAAACAATAAGAGCTCAGTTAGCCATGCTTATAGCAGCAGCAATCATATCAAACCAAAAAAGAAAAAAAAATAAGACGAGGATTTCATCAGCAACACCAGCAATGATCAATCTCCTCTACCAATACGCTTACCATCAGGCTCCTGGAAAAATGTACCAGGAAGCTGCTCGTTGATTGAAAAATCATTCATAAAGCTAACTTCATATATGTGAAACAAGTAACCAGATAAAGGAGTAAAGCAAAACTAGTTCCCAGAATCTCAGCCATTTCTTGAATCTATCCAATAAAGCCACATCCAGTAACATGACGCAATAACAAACAACAAAGAACAAATTAACTAGAGTAGAAAAAAAGAATACAGTCAAAGACAAGGGCTTTAAAGGAAGTAACGATTGCCCAAAAGGAGATTAGCAGCCAAATGGATCTATTTTACCTATTAAAGCATTGGAGAGCAATTAACTAAATAAAAAGACTAAATTATAAGAAATTAGAAGTAAAAGGCACGGAAATCGCAAGGAAACCTAACCATGGGACGTATTGATTCCTCAAGAGATTGAAAGTAAACTCATTGACCATTAGAGAAAAAGAGACAGAGCACATTAACTGGTTTTGGGTCCAGCAGGGTGATTCAAGAAAGCTTGTAACTTGGAAGTAGCCATCACTTCTCGTCTCCAAACCCCTTTCTTCCTCCTCCTTTACGGTAAACGCAAATACTAGGAAATTATAGATGGGGAAGAAGGGCAGGTATTCGGCTCTGTTCAGCTGTGGTTGGTATTATTTTTTCAAGCCCCGCTCTAACCAATAGTGTCCTGCCATGTCAGCAAACAGACATACTATATGCCAGCGTCATTAAACGACAGTGTTTTCTGGACATCCAGTCCCCTATTCGACTATTTCCCTAAATTACTGTCTAGAGGAGTAGAACTACAAAGTATGCGAAAGAGTGAGAAGAGCGACAATGGACTCTCAAATGCAGAACACATCATCGTTGCAGCGACTCCAGAACGTGGAAAAGGTTTAAAGTTTTAATGTTAGTAATTCTTTTGTTTTTGGGTGGTAATGGGTACTGGGTATGAATCTAATTGGTGGTTTGTAAACTCTTTTAGACAATCGTGAGGGTACTGGAGCTTGCAGGAGGTGTAATGGAAGAACTTGCAAATCCAACTGGTCCTAGGACAGAAGTCATCAACAACCATTGCCGTGACTTTATGCAAATGATTAAGGTCTCTGATGTCTTCCTTCTCCTTTTTGCTAAGCGAAGTTATTTGCTTTGGTCAGACCTATCTATACTTTTCTTTAATATATGTGTTTTCATTGGATGGTTGTTTTCAGTTTACCTGTAAGTTCTGCTACTAGAGCAATTATTATGCTATAAAAAGTTTGTAAATTTGTGTATTCTGAACACTACACTACATGATTGAGCTTTAAAACTCTTCTTACTTCTAAGTAAATTTGGTTGAATGCGTCGTTGAAGCTTTTTGGATTATGAGAACATAATCGCAGCAGTGATGTTATATTTGTGATATGCTGTATCTTTGTTGGTGATGTTAGTATTGGGAAAAACAAATTCAGGATATCCAGTTTACCCTGCGCAATGAGATAAAGAGTGCATGCGAATACCGTCCATTTGAGAAGAGCGACTATAGTTCTCGAATATCCAATGAAATCTGTTGCAGCAAGTTGGAGCACGTCATATCCCAGTTGGATCTCATGCAGCAGTCCATTGATAAGTATCATGCTTCCCATTGAACCTTGCCATTTCCGAGGATACAAGGTCTGCCCACCTCTCAACCCCATATCCTTGCTCCCTCTCCCTTTCCCGCTCCCCTTGCTTTCCCTTTTCTATATGCTTTTTCCAGTTGTCTTTCCTGTTTCATGAGATTTGTCTGGTATGATATTGTGCTTATAGTTTTAGTGTCATCTCCATAAAATTTCTCCCTTTGCATTTGATGCTGAAGATTGTTTTTGATGTTTATGCAGGATTGGAAGATTATTTGAGTGGATAAAACCTGGACTCTTTAAAGATTAGTGACGTTGCGTAACCATGAACCCACCACATATCATATTTAACCAACTTCTCTGTGGAAATTGGATTAGGTCATTTTTGCCCAATACTAAAATTCTAAGGCTCCTTGAACAAGTTTGTATCTGGTGATTATTATGCTGAGAATATTAAATATGTTTCAGTGCACCCGAGCAGTAGTTCAGTTTTAGATGTTACGGTACTAGATGAGTTTTTCAGTTCAAGATATGTTCTCTTTACACTTTCCCCGGTTATAGTATCTTTGATCAGCACAGGTGCATCTCTTGTGGTTTTTCTTAAAGTAATCATGGCAGCTTGGACCTTTTTTATATTATTATATCACCGCAGTTCTTGCTTTCTAGGATTATCAGCTGTGTGCTCAGTGAGATGTTAGACAGTCACAGGGACATAATGCTATAGTTAATCCAATGCCATGCCATGTAGATAAAGAATTTTATAATGCAATTGTCGATTATGCTAGTTATTGGGTTGTGAGATTTTGGTAAAATCCTTTCAGAAATTTCTCATGTAACTGGGTTCATTCTCCAATCTACTGAAGGAAAATATGGAACTTTTTTTTATAAATGAAAATATGGGACTATTGAGAACTTTGACAGCAAACTTTTGAGTTTTGATGCTCATACATTGCTAAATGTGTCATTACTTGGGAACGAAGTTAAGATATAGAGAGAGCATTTGCACCTCTTTCTCCAGAAACTGAGACCTTGTCAAACCAAGAATTGATGATTCTATGTAGCTCACGGATGAGTTCCATCCAGTCTTAGCCTTTTAGCTCATTTGATCCGCTTTAGACTGCACTAGTTCCTAATATTTGCTTGGATTGAGCTGCAGTTGTGATTTTGTTTTTCTTTTTTGTTTTAGAAAGCTAGATTGAAGCATCCATATCTTTAAGAAAGTTATGATTTTTTGCTTACACAGATTGATTCCAATTGCATAATTGGATCACTCAATATAAGCTTATCGCTCGCTTCTCGTCTGTGCACTCCACTTACAGCAACAAACAGCAGTTCAGTTTTTAATTTTACTTTATATTGCTGTTAGCTGTTGAATGAACTGAATAATCTTATTTGATTAAGAAATCATAAGTTTATCTCAATCAAACAATTTGTTAATGGTTGGAAGATATGAAGAAAGGGTGGAGAATTACGATTTTCTTTGTTCTCCTGAAGACGGTCTTTTGGTGCCCATTTTAACCTCATGCTTATGTATTCCGATCAACGTTGGCTCATTTTGATTAAAACCATCAAGCTAGGCATAACGTATATCAGTTTAGGCACTGCCCCACTATATAATTATGAACACTTTCAAAAGGTGAGGGTTATTCGGAAAGAACAGTTTGGAAGTATAACTCTGAAACGCACCAAATCAATGCGAAAGAAAAGAGATCTAATATTTCAGAATCATCAAGTTTACTCTTTAATAAAACTTGTACAGATTGGTCGAGACAGGAGGGGTAGTTGGGAAGTCATTTTGCCTGCATTTCTCTAATTTGGAGAGCCTGTAGCATAGGCACCTGCTATGAGAGTGCTTATAAAGCCAATGGTAATCTTGGCAGTGACACTTTGTAGCACCATTGCGTTCACCCTGTTTTCGCGGCCAAAATCATCGCTCGTCACGAAATCAGACGCCATGGCTCGTAGCTTCATTCTTTGGCTTCATGGGTTGGGCGATTCCGGCCCTGCAAATGAACCCATCAAGACTCTCTTTACTTCTCGCGAGTTCAGAGACACCAAATGGTCCTTCCCTTCTGCGCCTGATAGCCCGGTCACCTGCAACAGTAAGTTCATTCTCGTTATGCATTCAAAAATTCAATCTTTTATTGCTTTACAGTTGCTTTCTGGGTTTTGCTTTTCCTTGATTGCAAGTAAAATTATTAGTAAAGAGCGTGCTTTTGACGTCATGCTTGTTCAAGGGTTTCCGTATTCGAGCGTTGACATGATCTTACTTTCAAAGTTCCCGTTTTGGTGGTTTCTTGCTGTAGTTTAAGAGTTTATAGATGGGGTTTAGTCTGTGATACGTAAAGGTTTTTCTGTTGTTTATACTAGAAGCGTAAAACTGATAATGGAAGTGAACCAAGTGATTCATTGGAGTGAATGCTGGTTCTTGCAAGTAAAATGTGTTGATTTTACGGATGGTGATTACTAAAATGGAATGCTGGAAATTTCGATGGGAGCTCGGTTAGGTGGAACAGAGAGTGTAAAATCTGGAATATGCTGTTTTTCACTTGTTATTCATAGTATTCCAGTAATGATGAAAAGAAAAAGATAATTAGAAGAAATCAATTAGAAACTGACACAACTGTTGGCTTTTTTCGTAGCCAGACTCTGTTTTTTTGTAGCCAAACTAAGTAAACATTACTAGTACATCAACTTGTGAGTGCAATTTTCATGCACCTCCAGAGATTAATTTATGGTGTGAATGATGAAGAGGTTGAATACTGTTATCCTTTTTCATCTATCGCACCCCTTCCCTACTTGTCTCAAGATTACTTAGTTTCATTGTTGACAAAATGCCATTGAGCACATTACTTCTACTTAAATCATAACACGCCAGTATTCATCAAATTCATTATGGAATAATATTGCTTGTCTTTTGTAGATGGTTATGTAATGTCTTCATGGTTTGATATCCACGAGATCCCTGTGACAGTTGTGAGTTGATCCTTTTCTTATCTAAGCTTTATTTTGCCTTCTTCTTCTTGATCCATTAGATTTTCGGCTTATTGCATTGAATTACAGACTTCAAACTTATTTTTACTTTTATTGGCAACAAACAAAAAAGAACCACAAAGTGTTTATTTTTCTCTATGATAGTGTTGAGAAAATAGATGGCAAGAGAATAATGAAAGATAGAAAATAAGATCACAAAATTTTTTTAACGAGGTTCAACCAATTGACTCTGTTTATGTCCTTGGGAATTAAGAGTGACTGATTATCTATTGAATAATTATACTAATGGTTATAGTAAAATAGGTTAATAATATATATTAAAACCTTAATTGGTACAATTTTATTCAAATAGTCCATTTACTGAAATCAACCAAATTTAACCATGACTCTAGTGGGTCCTGTGATATTTCTAGAATTTAAAGTGCACCAAAACCATGCTTTCAGATAAGGTTAATGTTACAGACTCCTTCATAGGTCAGCCTTATTCAAGGCGTAATAATCTTATCTCATCTACAAATTAAGGATAGCAT
>JANKOD010000008.1:14058167-14068915 GCA_026284645.1 Erythroxylum acuminatum | reverse complement strand
ACTAACTTCACGTGTTGCTAGAATTTGCCAACTTCTTCTTACGCCTACTGTAAACTAATGGCCTCCTAGCTCTATCAGACTACTCCAAAATGGCATCGTTTTAGTTTTTAGTTTCTTAATCCTACAAGCCAAAATGACATTGTTTTGGACAATTAAACTAAAACGACGTCATTTAGATAGAGGGAGTTTAATCCTTTTAGGCCTCTGAAGCTTGAGTCGAGCTAGAAGTCCGATCAACCCAAGCCTGACTTATTGACTTTGGGTAGAGCTACGCTTTAGTTGCCATTCCTAATCCCATGGTTTAACGTAACCCTCAAGGACCTCAATATCCACTTGACTACTTTTGAGTGTTGTCTTCCAAGTTTTGGTATGTACCTACCAACCTCAGCAATGGCGTGAACCAAATTTTGCCTCGTACAAACATTGCATACATTAAACATCTAGTACCGCTAGCATATAATACCTTAGACTTATCATCAACCTATGCATCTATTTTCGAACATTGGTCTAAAAAAAAGGCTAAACTCACAAGTTTAGCCTTGCTCATTCTAAATTTGTCCAACATTTTCTCAATGTAGATGGATTGAGATAACCACAATTTTCTAGAGCTTCTATCCCTTTGAATCTCCATTCTTAATAGTTTTTTGACAACATCGAAATTCTTTATCTCAAATTCCTTTCCCAACAAGGTATTTAGTTCACTCATATTATGATTACACATTTGCAACATTTAGCATATCATCCACATATAGTAGCATGAAACTAAATTATCTATTATTAAGAATCTTAACGTATACACAACAATCATATTTTCATATCTTGTAGCCAATTCAAATGATATAAGAGCCAAACCTTTTATTATATTACTGGGGAGAACAATCATACTTTCATATCTTGTAGCCAATTCAGATCATATGAGAGCCAAAGCTTTTATATTGTTATTGTGGAGGCTATCTCAATATATAAAGTTCTTCAATTTACATACCAGTTGCACATTTTCAAGTTGACTAAATCCATCAGGTTCCATGTATAAATTTGTTCTTCCAAGTCATCATAAAGAGAAATTGTCTTCATATCCATCTGTTTTAAACGTCATCAAAATCCTGATGGAAATATGGCGGACCACCAAAAGAAAAGATTTCATCATAATCAATTTCCTTTTGTTTGAGTACCCTTTAGCTACTCGCCGAGGCTTGAACTTTTTTACTTCTTTTTCTGCTATTGTTCGCTTCCTCTTGTATATCTACTTGCACTCTGTAGGCCTTTTCCCTTTGAGAAACTGCACCAACTCCTATATGAGCATACTCAACAAATTTTCACATGAAAGAGACAAGGAACAAAGTGGAATCATTGCTTTTTCCGCATCCACAATAGTAGTCTCGAGCATCAATAGGTCATTGACTATTTGGTTGAACACATTATTTGTGAGAGAAATTGAGACGTATTGACTCTTTAGTTTCTTTCATATCTCCACAGGAGATGCATACATAATCTTGTTTGCCAAACAAAGTCGTATGGTTCCAGCTACTCGCACTTGTAACTCCTGCCATTCAAGTTCATCCATAACTTTTGGCTTATTTTTTTGCAACCCCTTCAATATGCTTTGATGCCAACAAATTCCTTCACTCTCCATTGTTGTAATCCGAAATTCCTGGTTTCATTGAACTTTCCCACTTTAAACTTTGTAATTTAAATCATTGTTGCTTCAATGATACTCTGAGATTAATTGCTAAGAAAATAGATAGCAAGAATAAAGAATACTGAAAGAAAGATCATAAGAAGTTTTAATGAAGTTTGACTAATTAGGGTGCCTATGACTTTGGAAGCTAAGAGTAGTTGATTCTTTATTGAATAATCATAATGATGGTTAGAGCAAACTAGGTTTATCACACACACACACACACACACATGTTTATATATGAAACTCTAATTGTAATAATTTTACTTAGATAGTCTCTTTACCAAACTCAACCTAATTTAATCATAACTCTAGTGGGTCTTAGAATATTTCCAAAGTTTAAAATCCCCCCAAAACCGCCATTCTAGACTTTCATAGAGGCGGTCGTGCCCCTTACCGTAAATCTTATCGTCTCTTTCCACAATATGACATGGGTTTTTGACACGCCTATGTCCCCAAATCGTGGATCCTCCTACTTCTCCAAACATTGATACATGAAATATGGCACAGTTGTGCACAAAGTTGTGGTGTCGCCAGTCATGAATCTTTTTGCTTTCTCCATGCATGTGACTTGGTCGTATCCTAGACCATGTCTTCCTTCGAAAACATCTCTGCCAACCAACATGCCTTTGTATTCAATCCGTACTTTCACCTTCATTTTCTAGACGAAACACATCCTAGGTTATGGGTTACGCCTATATCTTAGAGCATGTCTACTCAAAAGGCTTCCAAGAAACACTCGTCTCCATCCCAAAATTCCAAAATTCTCATACACAACAAATACTTTTACATTTTTCTTTATCTTTTGTCAAGTGATGTGATAGGAACTACGGGGGAGAGAGTGATTTAGACAAGGGGAGAGACAATAGAAAAGAGAATAAACCGTTAGTATGGAAAGTGTATTCTAGGAGAAAGAACAGTGGGCTAGGGTGGAGTTAGTTAATAGCTGATGTGGCTAATTGGTTAGGCGTAACAGAATGTATCTGGAGAGGGGGGTTTATGTAGGGGAAGGAGAGCAAGAGAGAGGGAGGCAGAGAGAGAGAAACTCTTGTGACAGGAGGATAATCAAACCTTCTGAGGAGCATTCAGCTATGGGATAGTGAGAAATACTATACATCTTGACTGTAATGATACATTACGGATATATGTCAATAATACAGTAAATCTCTAGTACTCTAAGACTAGAGTTCTATCATTGGTCCGACCTGCTGGATTACATACATCGGAAGGACGGATAGTTTTCTTTCTGGTATTTCATTAACTGCGGAGGTCCATCTTCATGCCACCAAAGATCGGATAGGGTAGAATTGTTGGAATCTTGTATGGCTAGTCTGGAAGCTAGGGTCGAAGACATCCAATCGTCTATGAGAATGGCCATAGGGGAGATGCAGCGAGTATTACTGATGGAAATGAGCAAAATGATGGGAAAGTGTCCAGAAGAGGGACAAGGGAGTGATACTTATAAGAGAAGGCCGACTATGGATGGTGAAAAGAGTACTCAGCCTTCTCAGCAACATTTTCATTCGGAACAGTCTTTGGGTAATATGGAGGAGTATAGAATGTCGGTGAGAAAAGTGGAGCTGCCCATGTTCGATGGGTCTGATTCGGTGGGATGGATCATGAGGGTGGAAATTTATTACGAAGTTCACGGTACTTCAGAAGAGGTGAAGATTAAACTGGCTCTCTTGAGTATGGAGGGGTCAACCATTCACTGGTTTAATCTCCTAAGAGAAACCAAAGTTGAGCTAACATGGGAGAAGTTGAAGAAAGCTTTGATCGATAGGTATGGCGGAAGACGATTTGAGAACCCATTTGAAGAACTCTCTGATTTACACCAAACGGGTTCAGTAGAAGAGTACATCGAAGCCTTTGAGTTCGTGTCTTCACAAGTGGGTCGTTTACCGGAAGCGCAATTCACAGGTTACTTCATGAGTGGGTTGCGAAATGATCTCAGATGGAGAGTGCGCACCTTCAGCCCAGCCAACAGGTTCCAAATGATGAAGATTGCAAGGGCTGTGGAGGAGTTGTACGGTGATCAAAGAAGCTATGAGACGTCTACTCCCCGACATCGCACTTGGAATCACAGAGGTGAAGCTAGTTTTAGAAGCAATAGTCGGGTTAACCCATGATACACAGAGTCGGGCCGTGCCAACTCAGTGGGTTACAGAGCGGTGAAAGGGGATGTCGGGTCGGGTCATAGGCCACCGTTTCCATGCCAGATCACCGAACAGAGCTACGGGATATCACCCAGTGGCGCCGATGAGACGGTTGGACGGGGATAGAAGGGCACCGCCGGAGAAGAACAGAGGATTACGGCACATTTCGTATCATGAGCTGATGGATTGCAAAGCTAAAGGGTTATGTTTCAGATGTGGGGAAAAATTTCATCCCTTACATCAGTGCTCTGAGAGACAACTACGGTTGCTCCTATTGGATGATAATGAAATGTTAAATGATGATGGGGAAATAATAGCCATTGAAGGGGATGATGTCGAGGACGAAGAAGTAGCTCTAGAATGCCAAGCTATGGGGGTGTTTGGGATCAACAAAGTAGTGTCATCTAAAAGCAAGACTATGAGGATAGAGGGAGAGATACGCGAGGTTCCCATTGTAGTGTTGGTGGATAGTGGCGCAAGCCATAATTTTATTTCTCCTAAACTCGCTAGTGGTCTGGGATTAAAGATAGAGCTGACAAGGAGTTTGCTAATTCGATTGGGGGACGGCCATAAGGTAACAACAAATAAGAAGTGTATAGAAATTCCCATCCGGATGGGGGAATTAGAGCTGAAGATTGATGCATACATATTGGAGTTGGGAGGAATGGATATCATTTTAAGGGTGGCTTGGTTGCAAACATTGGGTAAGGTCATTGTTGATTGGAAAGAAATGACTATGCAATTCCAATATGATGGACGAAGTGTAGAATTATGTGGCAATGCATACATCAGATCAGTCCAGCAAAGAGGAAGTAAGAGCTCTGAAGGTCCAGCATCCTTACACAGCCTATTAGAGAGTCTATCTGGTGACTTTCAAGCAGCAGAAGTTGTTGAGACAACAGAAAATCAACCACCACCACTGAATCGAACAGAGCAGGAGGAGCTGAATAAGGTGCTAACACAGTTTTCAGAAGTATTCCAAGAGTTGGGAGGATTACCTCCCAAAAGGAGACATGCTCATGCTATTGTCCTGCAACAAGGACACGGCCCCATCAGTGTAAGGCCATATCGATACCCTCATCACCACAAAGATGAAATTGAGAAACAAGTCCAACAGATGTTGCAAGTGGGTATCATACGACATAGTTCAAGTGCTTACTCTAGCCCAGTCATTCTAGTTAAGAAGAAGGATGCATCATGGAGAATGTGCGTTGATTACAGAGCATGATTACAGAGCATTAAATAGGGTCACGATACCAGATAAGTACCCTATTCCAGCGGTGGATGAACTTTTAAATGAATTGCATAATGCTCATGTTTTTTCTAAGTTAGATCTCAAGTCCAGATATCATCAAATTAGGGTTGTGGAAGAGAACATATATAAGAGAGCTTTCTGGACACATAACGGTCACTATGAGTTTCTAGTAATGCCGTTTGGTTTGGCCAATGCACCAGCTACTTTTCAGGCTGCAATGAATGACATTTTCAGATCTTTTCTTAGAAAGTTTGTTCTGGTTTTTTTCGATGACATTTTGGTCTATAGTGCAGATTGGGATTCTCATCTCTTGCATTTATCAAGAGTCTTGGAGGTTTTACAAAACAACAAATTTGTGGCTAATAAACAGAAGTGCAATTTTGGGAGACATACGGTGGAGTATTTGGGGCATATAATTTCGGGGAGAGGAGTAGCCGTGGACTCTGCAAAGATTAGTAGTGTGATGATATGGCCAATCCCTAGGAATGTTAAAGGAGTACTAGGATTCCTTGGATTGACAGGGTATTATCGTAAATTTATTATGAACTATGGCAAAATAGCTAAACCACTTACTGAACTGACTAAGAAGGAAGGATTTCACTGGAATTTTGCAGCCTTGGAGTCTTTTGAGGCTCTCAAAAAAGCTTTGACTACATCTCCAGTATTAGCTCTTCCCAATTTTTCCCAACCTTTTGAGATTGAATGTGATGCCTCAGGAAATGGAGTGGGTGCTGTCTTAATGCAAAACAAAAGACCAATACCCTATTTCAGTAAAGCATTTTCAGCAGGCAATCTTTCTAAGTCAGCCTATGAGAAAGAATTGATGGCTTTAGTGTTGGCAGTGCACCATTGGCGTCACTACTTGCTTGGACGACCCTTTGTGGTTTATTCCGATCAGAAAAGTCTACGTCATCTATTGCAGCAAAGAATTACGACAACAAATCAGCAGTGTTGGATGGCCAAACTTTTGGGCTATCACTTCGAAATCATGTATAAACAAATCATGTATAAACCGGGACCAGAAAACAAGGCGGCTGATGCCTTATCACGGGTTTATGAAGAAGGGGAGTTTAAGACCATTGTTTATTCATTCCCATTGTGGGCAGAAGGCAAACAAATTCAGCAGGAGGTGCAACATGATTCGACACTGTGTAACATTATCCGAGATTTGCAGCAGAAGCTAAATTCCAGATCTGGTTTTTCTTGGAATCAAGGGGTTCTTTTGCACAAGGGAAGGTTGGTTATCTCGGCTACATCCCCATTGGTTCCAATCCTCCTAAAAGAATATCATTCCTCTCCTATTGGAGGGCATTCAGGTTTTTTGCGAACATATAGGCCAATTGCTAGTAATCTTTATTGGATTGGAATGAAGAAGTCCATTCAAGACTTTGTCAAGTCTTGCGACACATGCCAGCGGCAAAAATATACTGCTACATCTCCCGGGGGTTTGCTGCAACCCATAACAATTCCTAAGCAGATTTGGGAAGATATTTCAATGGACTTCATAACGGGACTTTCAAGATTTAAAGGCTTTGAGGCAATGCTGGTCGTGGTGGATAGGCTATCTAAATATGGCCATTTCATTCTTTTAAAGCATCCGTATACTGCTAAGAGTGTGGCTGAAGTGTTTGTTAAAGAAATAGTGCGCCTACATGGAGTCCCGTTATCAATCGTAAGTGATCGTGATCCCTTGTTTGTAAGTCATTTTTGGAGAGAATTGTTTCGCCTCCAAGGTACCTTGCTTAAAATGAGTTCATCTTATCATCCGGAAACGGATAGACAAACCAAGGTTCTCAATATGTGTTTAGAAACCTATTTGAGATGTTTTGCTTCGGAACAACCTAAGCATTGGTCCTATTGGATTTCATGGGCTGAGTTATGGTATAATACTACTTTTCATATCTCCACGGGTTCAACACCGTTTGAGGTAGTGTATGGGAGGAAGCCACCCACGCTTGTGCGATATTTATAAGGTGAGACTAGAGTTGAGGCAGTGGCTAGAGAATTACTGGATAGAGATGAAGCCTTAAATCAGCTGAAATACAATCTGCACAGGGCACAAGAGCAAATGAAGAGGTATGCGGACAGAAAAAGAATTCCTCAATCTTTTCAAGTAGGGGAGTGGGTTTTCCTAAAGCTACGCCCTCACAGACAACACATGGTGGCCAGACGCATCAACCAAAAACTAGCAGCACGGTATTTTGGCCCATTTCAAATTCTGGAAAAAAGGGAGCTGTCACTTATAAACTCAAACTACCCCCCAATTCTAGAGCTCATCCTATATTCCGTGTTTCACAACTTAAGAGGGCAGTGGGCAATTATTCGGTGGAGGCCTCCTTACCTGAAGGATTGGAGGTCGAATTGGAAGATATGGTGGAACCTGAAAGTATTCTAGCCAGCAGGACAGTAACTAAATTGGGGGACTCAACACAGCAGTGGTTGGTTAAATGGAAGGGCCAAACAATGGAACAAGCTACATGGGAGGATGACTATGTGATCCGTAGCCAATTTCCTCACTTCAGTCTTGAGGACAAGGCTGCTTTTTCAAGAGGGGGCAATGATAGGAACTACGGGGGAGAGAGTGATTTAGACAAGGGGAGAGACAATAGAAAAGAGAATAAATCGTTAGTATGGAAAGTGTATTCTAGGAGAAAGAATAGTGGGCTAGGGGGGAGTTAGTTAATAGGAATAGCTGATGTGGCTAATTGGTTAGGCGTAACATAATGTATTTGGAGAGGGGGGTTTATGTAGGGGAAGGAGAGTAGGAGAGAGGGAGGCAGAGAGAGAGAAAATCTTGTGACAGGAGGATAATCAAACCTTCTGAGGAGCATTCAGCTCTGGGATAGTGAGAAATACTATACATCTTGACTGTAATGATATATACATTATGGATATATTTCAATAATACAGTAAATCTCTAGTACTCTAAGACTAGAGTTCTATCATGATGGCATACAGTCGTTCATCGTCCTTGTTTGGTATCAATTTTGTGTTCCCTTCTTATTTGTATGCTCTCACACGTTGACCCATCCACTAATAATTTTAAAGATGTTTCCTTGCCTGCATAAGCAGTATGATATTATGTTCTGTACTAGTAGAATGCGTGCGGTACAAGGCGTCCTCTCTTATCTATCAAGTTGCCCTTTGATGATTTTTTTATATTTGTAGAGTTATAATTTATGAGTTCACTCTCATTATTGTTTCTTCCATGTTGCTGCTTTCTTTACATTTTTGCCTTTAGTTGAGAGCGATATTCAATGTATGAGGTAGTATTAACACAACATACCCGTGTTTCCCTATCACAACACCTTATCCCTTGATTTTGTAGCATGAAAGAATTGCTGACTTCAGTTTTTTCAGCTTACAATGCCATTCGGTCATTCTCTAATTGCTGGAAGATGCCTATCTTTGTTTTAGTTACCTAAACAAGAATGTAAGTTCTTTTGAGATCGATTGTCCATACTAATTTTGTATGTTAAATGAGTATTAGGAATCTCCAAAGGATGAAAGCAGTTTGCTTAAAGCAGTCCAGAAAGTTCATGCAATGATAGACAAGGAAATAGCCGCTGGGACAGATGCTGACAACGTATTTGTGTGCGGATTTAGTCAAGGAGGTTTCTGTCTCTCTCTCTGCGACTGTGACAAAACTAGAATATGAATTTCATTTTCTGCTTTTTAGTTCTTACTGGTTGTGGCAGGTGCCTTGACCTTGGCTAGTGTTCTGCTGTACCCGAAAACTCTGGGAGGAGGTGCAGTCTTCAGTGGGTGGGTTCCTTTTAATTCTTCCATTGTGGGCCAGATTACTCAAGAGGCAAAGAAGGTACCTTATTTATTAAGTTGGATAGGCCTCTTGTATCAGCTTCTCTACTCAGGAGCAACTACTACTTTGATGTCATGATGTGTTTTTCATGGTTTAATGGTTTGAGATCTGAGGTTTGGAGCAGACCCCTATTTTGTGGTTGCATGGAATGGCTGACAGAACAGTGTTGTTTGAAGCGGGACAAGCAGGGCCCCCTTTCCTTGAACAAGCTGGTATAAGTTCGGAGTTTAAGGTACTATCCAACTTTATCCTAAATGCTCCTGTAGCTGTCATTTTGTGAGCAAAAAGCTTAAATTTTTTAGTGTCTTCAGGCTTATCCGGGTCTTGACCATTCAATTAACAATGAAGAGCTGCAATACCTTGAATCATGGATCAAGGCTCGTTTGTCAACCACTTCTTAGAGGCTTCTAAATAGTTGGACTTGCATAAAGATTATTCTGTTGAGCTCCTGAGTGTATTTCTTGGGAATGCAGGGCAGTGGGAATACAAAGATTGTGGAATAGCATTGCCATGAAGCTATTGAATTCATGATATATATATATATGTATTTACTTTCATCTGTTTGTCATCATAATCATACACTTCTGTTTGTCATCCCAGTTTTTCTTGGCATGAGAATTGGAGAACTAATCAAGAGACAATGAGAACTCTCTTGTCAGTGTGTTACACAGGAAAACAGTCCTTCAACCAACGACCAGGTGGTTAGAAGTGTACCGGATTCCTCGTGTTGGATATATGATCTTGCCTTTATCTTTTCTCCTACTCGTAGTGCTCAAATCTATTTAGTATATATGGTGAATTTAGGGTTTTATGTTTCTATTTTTATTTTTGTTTTTAAATTTAGTAAAAGTTTTAATTGGTTGTTTGAGTTTTTGGATCTTGTTTTTAGTTTTAGTTGTAGTTTCTTCCTGATTTAAAAAATGATGTATTTTTATAATCCGATTTATTATTAACTAAATCTATATTACTTAATTATTTCATATATTAATTTTTGATAAGAATTAAAATTAATTATTAAAGACAATTATGAATAATTTTATTAAATTTTGATATTAAATTAAATAAATCAAAACTAAATTATTATTAATAAATTCAAATTAAAATTTTTTAAAATATATAAATTTCAAATAAGTTTTGATTTAATAATTTAGTAAAAATTTAATATTTAAATTACTATTAATAAAATGAAATGATTTTATTAGTAATATTATATAAGAGATTAAAATAAATTTATTTAATGTGTAATTATTATTAGTAATAAAAGTATAAACATCAACAATTAAATATAATTTTGTTTATATTAAAAAAAGTAGAATTAAACGGTCTCTTTAACTTAATACATACAAAACTTCATTATATTTTGCCTATAAGGTCATATTTATATTGTAATTAAAGAAAAAAGTTGAATCCACATGAAGGAGACTCCAATAACTATTCCATATGACAAAAAAAGAGAATTGTTTTGCTTTTATTTTTACTTTATGTTAATTTTCAAATTTGTCCAATCAGTCAAATTTGGCCCCTTTCTTCACGGTATTATATGACATAGTTGTTTGACTGCAGCGGAGATCTTACGTTTTAAACATTTCACCAAGAGGTTGAGTTGTCATGAAAAAACAAATAACTACTTGGTCTAATTTAATTTTAGAAAATAGAAAATATCAGATCCTTACATCAATATGATAACATTCAGTAGAAGAAAGTAAAGAGTCTAGCCCCCTCGGCATAGCTCTCTGATCGAATCAATTACGGATGTCTCGCTTCCAGCGGCAGTGTGGGAGTTGGAGCTACTCGGGAGCCTGGGGGCTGATGGGAACTTGATGCTGAGCAAGGAGGGAG
>JANKOD010000008.1:14035793-14048184 GCA_026284645.1 Erythroxylum acuminatum | reverse complement strand
TTAAGATATAATGTTACCATAGATAGGTATTTTATAACATATTGTCAAAAGTGTTACTGTTTAGTGTTACTGTATGTTATTTTTGTTGTAGTGAGTAGTCAGTTCGCATCAAATAAGAGAGTCGTTTAGCTTGAGAGCACAGTAGAGAAGCTGATGGAATGCATAACCCAGCTCCGTAATGAGGTGGATGAGTTGAAGGAGAGGGACAGGACCTTATCGCAACAGTCAGAGCATCCGCCTTCACCACTTATAAAGCTTAAATGGATAAGTGAATGTAATTGATAGTCTGCTAGTCTTAAATTTTTGTATGAATTCTTAATTTACAGTTATTTTCAAGGTACTTGTTTGTGTACATTATAATTGTTTTATTATATTACCAATTAGGATAATGATTACTTTATATTTATCAATCAATGTTATATTATTTACATAAATTAAATGTACAAAAAAATGAAAACATTATTTACAAAACACTCGGGTAGGAAGTAAGAAATGACGGTTGAAATTTATCATAGCTATATTTCCCAACGGAATTAGAATATCTCATCGGTAAAAATTTAGTGATGGATAATGTTGTTCGTCGATAAATTTAACGATAGAATGTTATATATCGGTTGGTAAATTTAGCGACAAATTTACAATTTACCGTCTGTAAATTCCCCGATGGACTTACAATTTACCTTCGGTAAATTCAAAGGCAGAATATTATGAGTCCGTCAACAAATTAGTGACGAAATATTATAAATCTGAAATTTCTTCACTAAAGTTACTGACAGATATACAAAATTTCGTCGCTAAATTTATGACAGATTCCTAATAACCGTTACTAAAATTTACCTGTGGCAGTTTCTTCAACGGCTCTTTCCGTCGGTAATTTCCATCGCTAAAACCTATTTCTTGTAGTGATTAAATACGTAGGGGATATGAAGCTTTCTTTGAGATATGTGGAAAATTATGAGCTCTCCTTATGTGATAGTGAAGCCAAACAAAAGATTTACTATATGACATGTTCATTTTTATGAAAATATGACTTATAGTGATTTTTAACAAATGTCATGTTTCTTTGTTTTTTAGAGGGCTTAAGTTGATAATAATCTTGTTTCATGCATTTTTTATGATAAAGAAGAATATTGAATGCTCTTTTGACATGATTTTTCATAAAAGTTATGTTTATTTTTTCCTTGAAAACAATGTTTTTTAGTTTTAGAAAGTGAACCATATATTTTTACATTGAGACCTAGAAGATGGTGCATGAATATTTAAGTTTACATATCTAGAATTGAATGTTATATACTCATATGATGAGTTAGGCAATGGCTCATCATTATAAATATGATTTCCTCTAAGGAAAATGTGTTGTCATTGTGTGATGCACTTTTATAAGTATACTTAATCTCATGCATATCATTTGATCTCCTTTAGGCTCTAAGTATGATTTTCATTTTTTTTTCTACTAATAGTGAATCTAGATAATGACTCTTTAAGTATATTGATCTCCTTTTTTAATGTCTCGTTGTTATACGACAAATCATTTTAACTATAATTAACAATAATCATTCTCTTAGATTTTATCATAATATGCATGTCATATTTCAATTTCTCATTCTTATTCATGCATTCATCTAAGAGATTTAAAATCTCTTTATCCTTAGAAGATAATTTCTTCCTTTTCATTCTCATGACCTTTAAACATTCAACTAAGTCATCATATGAAAATTTAATATCACATTCATCATTATCTTCATAAGAATTTGAAAATGAGGATACCTTATTCTTATTTTCTATAAAGCATATACTTGTCACCATATTTTTAGATTTCCCCCTCTTCAATCTATTAGAGTCATCTTATGTGGCCTTAATTACTTCCTCTTTCTTCTTTAATTGTTTATCCCTCTTCTTTTGTAAGAACTTCTTAAATTTTTTTATGATAAGCTTTAAATTATCTTCATTACTCTCACTTATTGAGGTCTTTTCATCATCAATTTTTTCATCTTTAGAGACTTTAATCACCACACCTCTTCTTCATACAATCACTTCTATTTCATTTAATTCATTCATTCATAACTTATAGGTAAAGAGTGATACAACTAGCCATTCCAAGAGCAAGATGCTAAAATCTTTTATTTCTTATATAGTCTTTATCTTCGTCTCCCAAATATTTAGTAAAGACCTAAGAAATTTTCTAACCAATTCAAGATTAGTATAAGTCTTGCCAAGGCCTTTAAGAGCACTAATTATATAAATGGAGTGAACATATATGTTATAAATTTATAGAAACAATTTATAATGATGCACAAATATACTCTTTTTCACTTTAACGGTACCCACATATAAGATTTCAAGTGTAAGCCACATCTCTTAAGTAATTTCCCACATGTATACTCTATTCAATTCATTCGTATTCAATGCATAAAATAAAATATGTATGGCCTTATTATTCGATGGAGTGAGTATCCTGTCCTTATTGTCTCACTCACTTCTATCCTTTGGCATCTTAATCTCCATTTTATCTTTCACTCAGGATTTCATTAGGATATATATAGGATCCATTCTTTATAATATTTTAAACATTAACCCTTTGACTAAAAGAAAGTGTTTCATCCAAGTCTTCTAATAAGGTAATTATATCTATCAAAGAACGTGGGTCTATATATGCTTTGACATTCTTGGCTAAAAAATGAATCAAATTGTGTTATAGTAATCTTTTCTCAAATTTCAGATGAGACATATATGTAATGAATGAGATCCACTTTGATGTTAATTGTTAGTCCCTAAATGGCACATAAAGGATGAATTGTATGTGTTCAAATTTTGTTTTAGTTTTAAACTAATGAACGAATTGTTTATTCTAATGAGTGATTATACAAGTTTCATATAAAACATTTATAAGACAAATATAAAAATAAAGTAGGGAATAATTAATTTATAGTGGTTCGATCAAACAATTTTTAGCCTACATCCACTCTCTAAGCTCCATTTGGAAATTTACAATCCTTTTCCTTCAATGAGTGAAGAGCAACCCTCCATATAACATCTTATTTATCATAAGTGAATAAAAACCCTTTACAAATCTTGGTCAAGGTCAAAAGGAACTCTTTCAAAGTGTATCCTAAGTAATTTCCCCATTACAATCGCTATATAATTTAAAAACTCTTTCTTTTGCTCACATCAATAAACAAAGACTTAATATCTCTTATATACTGCAAACATGTATTATTTAGCCTTCCAAGGCTCTTAGAAATTCTTTAGTATGTCTAACTAACTCTCATAACTCTCATATGATCTATATATACTAAAAAACTTAAAAAGACTTTAGAAATAAAAACTAGTTGTTATAATAGTAACAATGATATTAGTCGACCAATCTGGCACATTAATTAACTAATGTGCATATTGGTCAACTAATTTATCAATCAATATGAGATACAATTTCATAGTATATAATTGTTTAGTTCTCTTGATATATTGATCAGCTACACCTAGATATTGGTAGATCAATGTGTTCAGAAACAATACATTAATCGACTACACATATACATTAATCGACTAATAACTTTTAAGACATGTTTTTCAAAGATTAAACCATGTTAGTTTAACTAAAACTTAATTCAAACTCATTTTAGAAGTTTACCAAAGAGTATTTTTTTTAAGATGAAAAGATTTTTTAAAAATATCAAAATAATTTTTCTCTTAATTATAAAAGGATTTGTACATTATGTCCTATATGCAAATTATCATACAATGATTAAGCCCTTAGTTTATCGAAATTATCAAGATAATGATACAAAAAAGATTGTAATGATTTACTTAAGTCTTAATAGACTTGATTCCTGCTTGTTTTTGGTTCTTCACTTGAGTTGCAAATGCACTCCACCCTCATTTTCTCTATTTATTAATTATTCAAATTATTCATTTGAATCCTTTATTAACTTTTCCCTTTTACTATTTCATTATAATAAAACTAATATCATCACAATTAAATTCAGTAATAACAATACATTTTGTCATCATCAGAACTATAAATGAATACTTTACTTGGTCAATAATATTTTATCCAAATAGATCGAGCTTCATTGTTTAGAGAACGCATGAAGAACAAGTTGTTCCCTGTGTATGGTCTGAAGTTTTCATAAAAAGTATGAAGAAAAAAGTTGATGAATCTGCCATGATTGAAGTGGTTTATGTCAAAAAAATCACTTAAGCCTAAGAAAATGATGGTTACAATGTTAACAGTATAGAGAAAATCTTTGTTAAAAGTAAAACTTTGAATAATTTTAAGGCTATCAAACTAGTAGACATGAAGTAGGTAGAAAATTTAAAGAATTGGTAAAATTTAAGAGTTATTCCATTTGAGAAGCAAAGGCTGCGAATCTTGATTCTAAAGTTGACAAAGATGATCTAATTATGGGGGCAAGTCCTTTAGTTGACTGATCATCCTAGGCATTGCTAATATCTGACTCGTTCGTCCTTGGATCTAGATGTTCAGTAATTTCTCGTATGTTAACTAAGTTACAAGTTGAAATTAGAAAACAGCATGCGTCACGATTGATTGTCGATGGCCCATTATTGTCCCTAAAAAAAGAAAAAAGCAAGTTGAACAACTTCATTACTTAACGCGCAAGTGAGTTGGTAAGGGGAGGCTCGCTTGGCTTAAATGAGGCCGTAGGTTTAAACCGCCCTCATGTATGCAGTTGTTTAAAATTTAGGGCCAGAGCTTTGCTTCCCACAAGGGACCTAACTGACTCGAGCGAAGATTAATCTGGGTGTGGATAACTTAAAAATGTCTTTTCATAATTGGGACCCTCCTAAAACATCTTGTAGGTAACAAAAAAAACAATAAAAAATATAGAACACATCTAAACATTCTTTTTATTCCTAACAACATTCAAACTATAGGGTCAAGCCAATTATCCTATCCTATTATACTGTTACGTGATTAAATTACAATGGACGTGTTCCAACAACTGGAGGAGATTTAAAATGCTAAAAAGATCAGAATGACCTTAGCTGATAGGTAATCAAGTGATAGGAACTTCGATGCTTTGGACTAAGCACTCTCAACTAAAACACCAAGTCTCCGGCAATCAACTTGAAAATGAACATGTGGCCCCTTGACTGTACATTTCGTTTATCAATAACCAGTCAATATTCCACAAGATGAAGGTCACAATAGTACAAGGACATCCAAAATATCTGTTTTTCTATTAATAAAACAAAGGATCTTAAGATATAAAGATTACGGATTCTAAATTGGTAAATTTATAACTCGGTCTATGTAATTATTTTGTTTCTAAAATTTGAAATTTTAGTTTCTTAATTTAAGAGTTCATTTTATCTTGAACTATTTAAGTATTATACTTCTTTAAAAAAAGTAGTGACGTGAAAACTTTAATTAAAAGGAATATTATTAATTCAGGAATCAAAACTAAATTATTTAATTTTTAAATAAAAATAAAACAAAAAGTCTCTAAATTATAACAATGAAATTAATTTAGTGATATACTCCTTAAATCAAACAAAAAATTATTTTATTAATAATATTACTACTATCAACTATTTTTTAAATGAACATATTAAGGAGTATATAATTATTTTTTCTTTTTAATGTTAGTTAGAACTAAAAATTAAATTAAACATATTAACTTCTAAATTATTTCAACTATAACTATATTTATATTTATGTAGAAAGTTATACATGTTTACGTCAAAAGTCATGTAACGTAAGCATAGACGTAGCTACATGCACTACTGGGCCCTCCAAAATTTTAAAAAATTAAATATTATATATATATACATTTATGAGGATGAAGTTATTTGAGGGCTAGTAGTGTATTGGGCCCCTCCAAAATTTAAAAAAATTACATATTTGGACCCTCCTTTTATAAATTTCTGGCTCCGTCACTGAACGTAAGCCTATTCTTATCTATACATAATATAACATATGATCGTTTTAAAATTTTAGATTTTTTTAAAAAAATCAATCTCCATAAGTTTTACGTAACATATTTCTATTTTTCTCCATAGAACTACTTTTTTTTTTGTTCATCTTTTATTTTGAAATTGTCATCTCTACACCATTCATTTTGTTTTATAAGCTAATTTATGTGATAATATGTAGTGCAGTGACATATATTCAAGTACCTACTGTTCTTAAATCTTTTATTTTAGAAATTAAAAAAATAATTAAATTAATAAGAATGGAGAGAAAGTGTAATACGTTAGGATAATACACCTGTCCATAAGGACACAAAGAGGGATTCCCTCAATTAAACATTTCACCACATAAAATAGAATACATCTTTCATCCCTTCTATTACTCAGAGCATCATCTCCCATGGTTATCTCTTAGTTGTACCTTCAACCTTTCTTTGTGATGGATTTGCGATTTGGAGTATGTCAGGCTGAATAGAAGATGACGATTCCCAATCTTGTTGAATCAGAGGGACTCCTCATTCACTAAGATTCTTCTACCTCCCTACCCTAATTTTTATTTGCATTTGTTAACATATGCATACATTGATTCATTTAGGACCTTCAAGCGATTTCTCCCCTATGTCTCACATACCTCCTAGTCTCTTATCTGATTAACCTCTTCACATTTTCCATTTTATTATTTGATCAGGAATTGATCATTTCAGGTGATGCTACTATAAACCGCACTTATTATCGGTTGGCAAGATCCTATAACCCTTCCAACTTTGTATGCCTTTACATATGCTCTTTATTTACTTTTGTTGCATATGCTTTCAAGGTTATTGATCTCCTTTTATGGACACTTGCATCTACATTCGTTGATCTCCTATCTCTGGAGATTCATTTATGGATACGACCCAGCTTATGGCTAATTCACTACGGCACTATAAGGCTATGTTTGATTGAGAGTTTATTAATGGAATGGAATGTAATGGGATGAAAGAGGAGGGTTTCATATTACGTTCCATTCTATCCTAAATAGTAAAAATAAAAAACCTCCAATTTGGAGGGTTTAGAATAGAATGTAAAATGATAAAAAACTTTACACTATATTACATTATAAACCCTTCATTCAAACAACATTTTACTATATTACATTATGAACCTTTCTACCCCTCCCAAACAACAATTTTCTAATATTACATCCATTTACATTCTATTCTATTATAAATCATTTCATTCCATGCCGTTAAAAACCTTACGTGCAACCAAACATAGCCTAAGTGAAGTACGTGTGTAACAATTTATTCCTTGATTAGCCTGATCAGTTCTTGTAAATAAATGCTTTTCCCTTCTCTTGTTCTGAATAATCCTTTTATTCCTTTCATTCTATATGAGTTATATGGTGCTTCCAACTGTCAATTTTCTAATTGTCATATATGCTTTCCATAATTTACTAGATAGCCTACATTTAAAGAATAAGTGTTATATGTTCTCCAACTCCTCCTTACATAGAACATAATGGTTAGGGATATTTAGATATTTCACTAATCTGTCTTTGGTGTTTAGCCGATTCTTATAAACTAACACATAATACATGATGCCCTAGGGTTAGTGTGCTTCCCCTAGACTAGGGAGTACCAATCAACCTTATAGTTTTGCTTCCTTAATAGCTTCCTATAGGAAGAGTTAGAGAACACTTTAATAGAAATCCCCTTCCATGTAATTCTATCACTGTCATTGTTCTCTAGACTTAGATTAAGGAAATGGTAAATGATGGGGCTTTTAGGAAGTTGATCTAATATTCCTTTAAATACTGTTTGACCCTATATCACCTTCACACAGTCTGGTAATACATTCTTTATAGGGTTTAGTTCAGGAATATAATATAACAACCCCCATTAAATCCATTGATAATGTTAGAAAATTATTATTTCCTCATTCCCTAACTTGAATTAGAATTGATTCCTTACCTTTTCTCTTAGCTTTAACATATTTAACAGGGTTTATAAGGTGTCGTGTTTAGGGTAGATACTATCAGTATGCACACTCTATATCTACTTGATGAGCAAAGTTTGGTTAATAATCCGAATAGAGCTGATTCCCAGACTCCCTTCCTCCTTTGTGCGTCATAGATCTTTCCATGTTACCTTTTTTGTTATTAGCTTTATATTGTCTCCTGTCTATAGAAAGTTCCTTGTTAGCTTTTTTAGGGTGTTAATTACATTTTTAATAGGAAGATGTGGGCAGCCTAGTATACATGCAAGATATTGATAATTGAGCTAAGTAGTTATACTCTTCTAACAAATAAGAAAGATTGCCCTAACTTCCAATTCTCCTTTGAACTTTCTCAATTAATAGAGAGAAATCTGTTTGATTAAGTTTCCTCGAGACGATAGGAATCCTCGAATAGGTGATATAAAGTTTCCAATTTTCAACCCTGTGATTGAAGATAACTACTTGGCGTTAAGTTTTTAAGGAAAGTAGAAGAGAGCCTTTGTTTGAGTTGATTATAAGACTAGAGATGTTCGTGAAAACATTTAGAGTTGTCATTATAGTCTCTATAGAATGAGAGTCTACCCTAGAAAATATGGTTAAGTCATCAACAAAATTTGGTTTCACTATTCTTAGCTTCTTACATTTAGAGTGGAATTTAAAGCTTCTATCCTTGGAAATGGCCATTTTGACAAGTCTATTAATGTACAAAAGGTCCCCTTGTCTGATTCCACTAGCACTTTCAAAGAGTTCAATGGGATCCCCATTGATGAGTATATTATATAAGATTGTAGGGATGCATTGTTAATTCTAGTTCACAAATGTTAAGCTATAAGGGGATTTGTTTCTATGTCAAACTTTCCATCTGAATTCTAAGTTTCCATTTTTGTAAGAATATAGGCATGGAGGAGAAGAGTCATGTCCTGCCTCCATGAGTTGTTATGCCTAAGGAGCATATTCAAACTTGAAGATAAAGATGTTGCTTTTTTATGGTTTCTATTGTGCTCTAGCCCATGCATTAAGGGCTAAGAAATAGGGTCTTTTGTCTAAGAAGAAGCTTACTATGGTTGCATCCCACTTTTGGGTTTTTATTTAAAGGATTTGAGCCGAATAGGCCATAATTAATTTACTATTGGATAAAGATGAAGGGCAAAAATGTAGTTTCAAGGTTAGGGAAGAGTCCTCTAAAACCTGTGATCATGTTTTTTTGACAGAGGAGCTAGGGAGGGTGGTTTTGGTGTGGAAATTTTGACCCTCAACAAGAACCTAAGGTGGTCTTTCTGGTAAGTCCACTTGTTGAGACTTGGCATAGGACTCAAGAAAAGTTGCTTATGGGGAAAATGATGGGTTAAAGGTCTTAGAAGCTAAGATGGGAGGATGGGGAGTTAGAATTAGGGTAGGAAATAAGGTTAGAAGGACTGGAAAGTTTCCAACATCCATGTCTAGGGAGGCCATATTTCTTTCATCCCTAGTATCAAGTAGGTTGGAGATATGAATGAACCCCTAGTATTAACTAAGGTTAGAAGATCGTAGACAACTGTTGAAAATTGGAATGAATGAGATCTGATAAGAGTACATAATTCGATGAACTGGTGAGAATATTCAAGAACTAAGCACAATGTTGAGGTTGTGGCAACAATATTTAGTAGTCTAAGTAGGATCTTTTCATGAAGATGGACATGTAATAATAGTAGTGTTGGGGAGAAATATGAGCTTTTGTCACAAAAAACCAATTAGATTTTTTGCTAATGTCAAAGTTTAATAAATAATAAAATTAATCAAACTGTGAGAATTTATAATTAAATTACAGAAAAATCAACCATGATTGAAAATAAAAACTTTTATAAATTCTCTAAAGATTTTTATTAAAATAATTAAAAATAAAAAGAATGAATCATACCTAATTCAAAATCCTACAAAAATTTTCTTTTAGAATTATCAACTACGGGATATTTATGTGTCCAACCTCTAACAATATTCATAAAGCAAAGGAAAGATAGCTTTATGCTAGAGAGGAAAAGAAATGAGTGTTAACTCCCTCGTTGTCCTTTTCCTATTTATAGAAAATGACACTAGGTTTTTTCTATTATTAATTATAATTATAATTTAATCTTAATAAAAATAAATATTTCATATTTATTCCTTAAAATTTATCACATTTTATAACTAGGTCTAAATTAATTTAAAATAAAATTTCTCTCTTTAACTTCTCTTTATGTGTGACCTATTAAGCTTTTAATATATCGGTAATGATTATATATTATACTTCCAATTTATAATTAAATTTATATAAATAAAAATTCTTTTAACTTATTTTTAATTCTCTAATTAGATAATTTATAATCATCTATCAAGGTTGACATCTAGCAATATGTCACCGCTATATAAATATTAGGAATGCAAAATAGTTTGACTTAACCTGCTTATGCATGATTATAATGTATAATTTAACTATTTTGTCATCCAATATTCTTATTAGATATAGAGGATGGAATTAGTGTTTATTTTATCTAAACCCAATTATGTTTGTCCTTTCTAATTAGTAATTGATTTATAATTGGTATTTGAAAACAATTTTTTTTCAAATCTTATTTCACTTTAGCTAAAGTATCTCTCAAATCATTAATAATTAAGAATAATAGAACATTATCTCTAATTATTTATAGTCATGAGTCCTTTAAGTACTATATTCAACTATCTTTATGTAATTCATAATATATTCAAGCATTACCAACTAAGGTATCCTAAATATAATAGGTCATAAAGAGTATTAAAATATAATAATTCTCATGTGAGAAAACTTGGTAATCTCATGCCTAAGAAACAACTAAACAACCATCATAATGAGGAAATCCACAAACATACAAGTAATATTCTATTTAAAGTCCTAATAATTAGGTCTATTCAATAAACTTATTTTCTTGCTAACTTGTGCCAGTTTTACCATTCAATTAATATTGAATTTTAAGGAAACTATAATAAGGAATAATTTAAGAATAACATGTAAATACAAATTTAATCTTATAATTACAATCTTATCATAATTTTGATTAAACTATAATTTTTTCAAGAAATTTATCATTAGTGTTAACGTAAAATATAATTAAAAATACATATAGATAAAGAATACCTTTATTAATTAAAATAATAATATCGTAAGTTAATTTGCCACCAACTAATTGACTGCAAAGGCATAAACTAATAATTTCCTACTTGTATTAAAGTTAATTGCCTATGTATCTAATATCATACTCATTTATATGTAAGATTCTCTACAGTGGGAACTTGCTATCATGTAATCTCTTTTGACTCTAATATTTCTTTGATTAAGTGAAACCTTTTTATTACATATTTGGACCGTGAATGAGACCTTGTTTTCTTTGCCTATGCAATAGCCTCTTTATTGTAACAATACAATAATTTTGGCTCAATAATGCTAAAAAACATTCTAAGTCTAGTGATGAGCTTCTTGATCTAAAATAGCTTCCTTTTTCAAATTTGACACTAAAATATACTCTTCCTCAGTCATAAAATTATCAATATTTAATTGTTTGGAACTTTTCCTACTTAATGTACCGTTATTTAGGGTGAAGATGTACCTAGATTGTGTTCTACTATTATCTTGATAGTATTTAAAGATTACATTTGAATACCCCTGAACTCTTAGTTCATCTCCTCCATAGATCAAGAAAACATTTTTCTTCTTAAGTACTTTAAGATATTGTCATAACCGTCTAGTGTCCATCACCAAGATTAACTTAGAATATGGTCTTTATGCTTAAAGCATAAGATATATTTCGTCTAGTATATAACATTACTCATATGATTGATCCATTGGCTAAAGCATATAGAACGCAATTCAACTTATCTCTCCTTTCCTATGTATTTGGACATATACTTCACAATAGAAAAATCTCATATGATACAAGTAAGAATTACCTTTTGTAATTTTCTATACTAAACCTCTTTGACATTTTGTTTATGTATATAGATTGGGCAAGCTAATTAAGCAACCTCTTTTGATTTATTTTTATCTATATAATATAGGTTATTTCTCTCATATCTTTTTTGGAGAAATTCTTGGGCAACTAAATCTTTATATATTGGAGCATTATTATGTTGTTTCCAATTAGTGATATACATATATAATAATAAGGAGATGTCTACTGTTGGATCCCATTTTCCGGAACCCAACTCGTAACGAACAAATCGTAGCTTAACTAATATCGCGTCATTTTTTTTTCATTTCGTTTGCACAACATTCAAAGTGATTTCAAATTTCCAATTTGAAAGTCATCAATTTCTTAATCCATTTAATTCTTCACTTTCGATCATATCGCATTTATATTCGAGAACATTTTATCATTCACCATGATCATATCTCTCTTTATCCAAAATTCGCTTAGTATCAAATATTCGGATTTCATCAATTCATTTCATGCCATTCATACACAATTCCCATGCCAATGACCACATACAAATC
>JANKOD010000008.1:14023709-14035693 GCA_026284645.1 Erythroxylum acuminatum | reverse complement strand
CTTCTTTTTCCTTCACCAATACCCTTCAATTCATCAAATTAACCAAGAAAAAGGAAAAGCCCTAACCAAACTTTAAGAAAAAAATTCGAAACCCTAGTTCATGAAATCTGAAATTTTAAACCTTCCTAATCTCTTCTTCTTTCTTCACCAATCAACTTCCAAACATCATACTTAAGCAAGAGAGGCAAGAACAACAACAATAAACCATGAAAAATTCGAATTCCTTTAACCTATAAGAAACCCAAGCACATCAGATTTTTGTTCAAAGGAAGATGAAACCTTTTCCTTTCCTTATTCTTTCTCAACTCAAGAACTCCTTTAACTACTCTTGTTAAGCATGGAAAACGAAAATCCTAACTAGAGAACCATCAAATTTTTGAAACCCTACCTTAAGAAGACCCACGTTTTCCTTCTTCTCTCTCCCTCTTCTCGGTTCTTCCCCATCTTCTTTTCTTCTTCTTCTTCTTCTTCTTCTTGGTTTGTCTTGGCCGAAACTCATCTTCTTGTTCTTCAAGTTCGGATGTTTCTCTTCTTTCCTTAGAGAGTTTCGAAGGTTCTTCCTTGTTGCTTCTTTTTCATGTTGTCGTGAGCCTCTCCCAAGGCTTAACAAAATGTATGCTTAACTTAAACCTAGGCTACTAAAACGACACCACCCTTTTGCTTTCAATCTTTTGATTTTTTTTTAACTTAACTAATAACCAATTTCGTGGGCCTCTCTTTTCCTAGCTAAGTTCTTCCTCCATTCTCATTTAATTTAAACTTAATTGGACCCAAAACCCTAGCCCAAATGTTTCCTTCCTTTCCCTCCTAAACACTTAAAATTTTACCAAATTTTCACTTTCCCTCCTTACCACTTAAATTTCTATCTTTCTCTCCTTCTTTTTTTTAAAACCATTTTGTGGGCTTGGGCTTCCTAGCAATTCTCACTTAAATGACATTCCAACCTTAGCATAAGGAAAAATTACAAGGCCCAATTCTTTATAAACCAATACCATCTTATTCTATTTACATTCTAACAATTTAATAAAAACTCTAATTTAACCAAATCCTTCAATTAATAATCCTTACTTAAGCACTATAATCCCAACTTATTCTAACACCATCTTATGCCTTTAATTCTAACAATTTAGCAAAAAATCCAATTTAGACTTCTAAATTCCATCAATTGAAACAATTATCCTCAACCCTTCTTATTCTTGCAATTTTAACAACTTCTAAAGCTCTAATTTAATCCCAATGACCTAAACTCATAAAACCCTCAATTCATGTATTTCCTTATTAAAATTCACTAATCCCTTCATTTAATAATCATGACTTACACAATAAAAACCTTAATTTATTCCAATCAAATTAAAAATAATCAAACTAAAATCCTCAAATTAATTTAAACATGCTTAATGCGAATCGGGGCCCAACAAGAATGATCTTGTAAGATAAGATTAATTGAATGATATTCATCCTGGAGAAATTTAGGAAATGATGAATTGGTTTTTGATCAATGACAATTGCAACTTAGAGGGAGCTCTTTACTACTATCTGATTCAAGTGAGAACAATATAAATATAGAAAGATTTGTTTCTTAAATTTTCATTATACCTATATTGTGAGCAAATTATTCCTCATAAAATTTTAAAGTTGAAAGGAATTACCTTTGTGGTAATTCTAAAAGGAAATAATGAGCCAAGGAATATAAAAAGGCTCTATCAATCTTGCTTAGGATATATGAGTTATAGAAATAGAAGAAGAATGAACTTTAATGAGCTCAATATGAGTATAAGACTTAGATAATCTTCTAAAAAGACGAAGGCATCAAGAACTTTTTTTTAAAATGTTAAGTAAAATACTAATAGCAGTTTTGAAAGATACAAAGTGTATCTAGTAAAAAAAGGATACATGCAATTAAAGAGATTGATTATAACAAGAAATTCTCACTTATTGTGAAGTTTACATCATTTTGACTGATTCTAGCCTTAGTAATTAGAATGGATCTTAATATACATTAAATGGATGCATAGAATATATTCTTAAATGAAGAACTATATGGAAGAGTCTATATGGTACAACTACTAGGTTTCGTTTATAAGTTTACATGCTTAGATTGTTAAGTCATTCTATGATCTAACATAGTCATGATGTCATATGATTTTAATATGATTAGAAAAGGCCACTTAGTATATGTTAAAAGATCCAATGATAGATGTATAACTTTATCGTTTCATGTATATGATATTATTGGTAGCTAATGATAATAAGTAATTTGTTAAGCAAACAAACAAACTAGCTATCAACCATAATCAAAATGAAGAATATGGTTAAGCTTGTATACACTTTTGAGGTTAAGATCGTTAAGTATCAGTCAAGTAGAGCTTTCTTAATGTTATAAGCTACATATATATCAATGGAATGCTTGAACTTTTTTATATCTGAGATAGCTAAGTATTTTTATGACATCAATTGCTAAAGGTGAGCACCTAAGTAATATGTAGTATCCACGGATGCCACAAGAAGAACAAGAGATAAAGACGGTTTTTTTTCGAAGAAATCATTAGTCTCATAAACACTATGTTGTGTATAGATAAGTATATTGAAAGACAATACTAGATAGCTCAAATATCAATGTCAAATCAAACTCATAGATATCAAGTATAATTATGTCAAAGATATAGTATTACAAAAAGAAATGAATATGTTTGCGGACTATTCATAATACTTGCAATTAATGATTATATTTTGTTTGTCATTGGATATTTTATGTAATATATGTTTAATTGAGAATTAAACAATATTTTCTATAATAAATTTTAAATGAAAATTCAGTTATGGAATAAGAGAATGCTGATTTTGCGTTAAGCTTTATATTCTATAATGAATGTTAGAATGCGTATTGAATATTCAATTTTAAATAGAAGAAGAATATCGAATAGATATGAGACGCCTTCCAACATAAGTGATCGCCTCCATTATTTTGTAAGGATGGAGATGGGATAAGTTTTGAGCTATTTATCTAGGTGATAAATTATATCTCAAGGCTTAAAACACTATTGTCAATGTGAAGTATATTGAAGGGTATAAGAAGTTATTAGTAATGATATATGAAGATAAGTTTGCCAATTTGTCTTAATATGCTAGACATCAGTTCTAAAGGGTAGATTGAATAACTAAATAAGTGAACTCAAGTTAGGTATTAGGCATGATTAAACTATCATTTATATAGTATTTGAGGAAAGACATGCGCTTTAATAAAACAAAGTCAATAATGTAACATATGAATCATACCATTTGTACATTTTTAACCAATAAGAATAATAAAAGTAATATTTTGATTAGCTTATATTATGTGAGGGTCCTTTGAGACTCTATGAACCTCAAATTTAAAGTACCATTTTTAGTCGAGTACTAATTCTAAAGAATTGAATTAATGTTTGCTACCTTAGAATGTTATTAAAAAATTATGAATGATTTGATATAATGGAAAATTCTATATAAGCCAGTTAATTTGATTCAAAAGATTGCCTTAATTTGATTCAAAAGATTGCAAAATAAGGAAGATCATTTCAATTTCAAGTTTGCATCAAGATATATTCAAAAGGCCCACCTTCTATATAAAGGGCAATACGAATACAAATTATTTATAAAATGAGAATCATATGATAATCGATGCAATAAATGATTTAGTATAGTATATTAAGTTACTTAAAGATCGATTCATTAGTTGAAAAGTCATATATTCTTAATAGATATATAACAATATACTTTCGTAATACGTTGGTTGCACAAGATATTAAACAAGTACGAGTAATGTAAAATCTTTTTCTTTCTAGTCAATTAACTTTATTATGTGTAAGTGAGAGATAATAGATAAGTACACATAATAAGTCAATAAAATAAAATGTTATTATGTGTGAGTGAGAAAGAATAGATAAGCACACATAATAAGTCAATAAAATAAAATGTTGTAATTGTAAACGTCACATCTATTAAGAAATCATATATAAGATATGATTTACCAGAAAGAGAAGTGGATTGGAAAAGAAAAAAATTTAAATCATTAAAAATTTTGTAGAAAGAGGTATGCAAGTTTTAGGATTTTGCAAGTTGTGGATTATGTAAAAAATTCATAAGTGATTTTTGTTCAATTAGTGATATAAATATGTTTCAATCATATCACAATATTTACAAACGAAATTTTCTTGTACATCAAATATATAAAAAAAAAATTAAGATGTAATAGAAATCTCTTCGGTAACTAAATCCAAATAAAAAATATGGCTTACTCAGGACCATATTAGGTCTATATTATTTTCCTTATTCATAGACAAAAAGGAAGAAAGCAACCATTACGACAAACAGTCCCATGGTAATGATGCCTTATATTTTGTGGCCAATACCAGAAAAATGTACGTATGGCTTACATTTTGGTTTTATAGGTTGGATTATTGCAGCATATCGTGAAACAACGCAAAGAACTGATATTCATATCACTTCAGGCCACAAAATCATGAAGACCATCCAGGGTTCTTTTCCTATTTCGCAAAGACCATGACAAGAAGGGTTTGACGTTGATCTATTTATAATCAGATATAAGAGATTGGAAAAAAAATATTTAATGCAATCTCTCGTCCCCAGTAGCTATGAGAAGTCGAAGTAGCAACCTTGGTTCAGCCAAAAAGTGGAAAACAGCAAGACTGCATGACATTAGAAATATTGTCAGAAATGTGAAACCAATTGGAAATCAGATCAGAACCAGTTTCCATTCTTGTAGTAGTTGCAAGGAAAATATGAATTCTTGACTTGTTATGAACTTGTGGGATAGTTGAAATTTCTGCAAACAATCTCACTCACTCACTCTACTAAAGCTGAGGATTTAACGTCATGAAATAGTTCAAGGTGATCGTTTTATCACCTTTTCAATCATGGCAAGTAAAAAAGACTGCGTATATCATAAAACTACCGAAGTCAAGCACCAACCTTTGGGCGGCGGGAAGATCTGTGTGGCTTTCTTCGATTGAGATGATAAGTTGGTTGTGGTGTATTAGCAGGGTATATTACACATGTCTTTTCCTCTTTCACCCTGTTGAAGAGTTCAGTGAAAACTTCACCAGATCTGGGGTCTGTTTCATCCCAAGATCCGAATTTGGGAACAGGTGATGATGCTCTAAGATGCTGCCAGCCACATTAAAGTCAACAGTAGTTAGATACTGTAGTTGAATGAATCAACCCTATCTTTAGAGCTTTATTTTTTAATCCAAAGAGCATAGATCAGTAATAGCTCTTGGCTGAAAGTTTCCCTAGTGTTTTTTTTTTAAATATTTTTTGTTTCTTTTCAATTATCTTCTACTAAAAGAAATGACAAGTGAACTTACATTGTCAGTATCAGCTCGCGGACTGTTTCGTCTAGTCCTACTCCTATGTCTCCCAAAAGACGAGTTGCTTGATTGCGATTTGCCTGGCGTAGAGAAGCTATTACTTCCACTATCACTCTTCGATTCTGGTTCTATTCTAATGCTCTTCGGCTTGCTTGGACTCTTTAGCCGATCGGAGTTACGTCCATTAACACCACGTTCTTCTGATAAGCTACTCCTGCGCTGGCGAACACTCTTTGGCTGATCAGAAAGGTGTCTCCTATGCGCATTTTGCGCTCTATAATCACCCTCGTTGTAGCTTATGTCAGCATAAGTTTTCTTGTGGCTGTGGTGAATAGGTGTTTGATTGAAAAAGCTATACTCAGGTTCACGTTCTGTGCCTCTTCTCTCATACCCAAAGGCCTGAGGATTCTCCTCAGGATCATTTGGATTCATCTTGGCACCCGATTTCTCTTTGCGTGCACTCTCAAAGTAAGCTGTGTAAGGTGTATTATCCTTTTCCCAGTTTCCAAATTTGGGGACATGGGAACGTTTCTGATGCAAAAATCGTGTAAGAGCTAAATGGCAATAATAAAGATTGCATGCAGTTTCAGTCTAATATTGAAACTTGAAGAAAAAACTTGAAAATGTTTACATCAAGCAGGTTAAAAACCCTTTAAAGCACTCAAAAACATCATGCATTGGGTAGAGAAAACTGAGAGGGAAAAAAAAAACAGCTTTCTTTCACACGATGACTTACAGCCATTGAGCAGGTACGTAATAAGTCTGAAGCTGAGTTTGTTCTCCTGGAAAAAGGGAGAAGGAAGTAAGAACTGAAGTAATTACGTGAATATAAAGCTCGATTGGAAGATACAAGACACGACTCGGCGGATATACCTAGGCTGAGGCGTGCAAACTTTGGACTCGATGGTTTCGATGCCTCAACTGCAAACTTCCAAAGCCGTCAGGAGAGCTTTGTATTTGTTGTTTTCATTGTTTGGGAAAACCCAAATGTTTGCATGATGACACATTCTCGATGACTTTTTAGGAACTAGTTATTTAGAGATTGAGAGAAACTAAGTATCTATAGTTGGTAGTTGATAAATAATTATTTAGTATAAATAATTAATTGATGTTGTTGATTAATATATCAAAAATAACCTTCACTATAGTATATAAATACAAACAGGGACGCAGCCAGACATAACTTTAAGGGGGGGCCGGAGAAGAAGGGTTGTGCGTGCAGAGTTTTTTAAAGGGGGCCACTTATATTTGTAATTTTAAAAATTTTAATTATATAAGTAATTTTAATATATATATATATTTGAAAGGGGAGGCCATGGCTCCCCTCCCCATGAACATAGCTCCTTCCCTGAATACAAAATATTTTGTCAATTTCATAAAATATTTTTTAAAAAAGTTATATACCGTTGATGATCTCAAGTCTTATATAACTACCATGCCGTTTTAAATGTCATCTCATGGGGACGAGATCCTCTGTCAATATTATGGTGTCTTATTTTGTCTCATAAATTTCAACTATTTATTTATGCGGATCTCGCGTTTATTTATACAAGATTCATATAAATAAATGGCTAAATTTTATAAAACAGAATAAGACACCATAATATTAAACAGAATATCCACGTTCCATCTCATGCAATTGTTGCTAAGTACACAAATAAACTTCTCACTTTCCTCGTTTGCTTCATTTAAATAATATTTTCTCTGACGCTTAATTCGTAAAATGTCTGTCTTACATGAAATTTGAATTAATATTGTTTTTGTGTCCAGGTTCGCAGAATTAGAGGATTATGGTTTCATCGACGTTGGTGGCTGTGAAGCCTTCAATTACTAGTACATTTCAACGGAAGGTGAAAATAATGCAAAAAAAACCCTACTTGTTTGATTTCCTCCAAGTCTCCAACAAACCAACAATAGAGAAGAGAACAAGTTATAAGCTTTTGTTCACCTTAACACCTTTGCCAAGAGTCGCTCGGTCTCACTGAACCCTAGATCTAACAAGATATTCCGCGAATTCTCAGAATTACACTGCCTTCGAAATTTTTGCGCCTCAAACAATTTTGAAGTGGTCTCCTACTACAAAGCTGGAAACAAGTTGGTGGAAAATTAATAACGGCGAGGAAACAAGGAATAAAGAAATGAATCTGGACTAGCCACTAGGTGAGGATCTCTATTTTCTTTTCCCTTCACTTTCTCATTAACCAAACACAAAACGAAAAAGAAAGGCTGGCCAACCAAGAAATGACTAATAAAGGGTGATGTTGCTCTCTCCGAGAGCTGAGAACATAACATCATAAAGAGAGTGTTAGCCGGTGGTATTCTAGTAAATCGCTACCATTACTTTGAAGAGTTCACATTCATCAAATCAATTTCTTCTCCTAAGAACTGATTTGAATCCAACAAATTGAAAAAGAAAAATGAGAAAGGAAATGCATAAGAACAGAACAGATGAAGAATGAGTTCTTTTGTTTCCGTCATAATATCAACGTGTTTTACTTTTATCCACGAATTTCAGTTATAGGACAGACAGATCCTTCCTTAGGAACAAGCATCAGAAGAGAAAGAGATATCTGTAACGTACCAGAACAAGACCTCTAGTCTTGAGGAAAGGGACAAGATAATAAGGCCGGTGGTATGGGAAATAGCAACTCTTAACGACGTCGTATAACTTTGAGGCTTTTCACATTTTACATTTCGCTTTGTCAGATACAGAATATATGAAATGGCCAATTCCGTTTCAAGGCTAAGACCTGCTGCCTGCCTTGTAATATTGGAATTGTGACTATTTTCCACGTGTTAGGAAAGACCAACTTCTGTAACCACCGCCCTAACATAAAGCAATTCAATCCTCGATGCTCGTATTCACTTACTTGATTGCTTAAAACTCATGAATTTCCTTTTTATCTTCGAAGTAGTACCCCGCTAGAGCAGACTTATGTTGAATTAGATTAGTTTATATTATATGTAATGTCCGTTTAACTATAAATCCATACGAATTCATAAATGTATTTGATTGAAATAAACACTTAGCTATACTTGAGAATCCAGATAATTGATCTTTATACATGCCTCTGGTATGTGACTCAGTTCAGCAATGAACATCTGCAAGTTTTGCACAGGACTACGTTTTAGCTAGCAATGCAGAGAATTACCATGAACCAAGAAAAACAAAAAAGAAAAAAAAAATAACACATTTCATCTCTTTTATGTATCCAAATAGTGGCAAATCAGTTGAAATACTAGCTAAGGATAACATTTGCATTTAATTACCAAACTGCAATGGCAACAAGAGGCTATGAAAATGTCTTACAGAATAATTTAAGAAGATAAGACGCATTCAACAACGCCACAATTGTAGCTGACAATATCAGTACCATCTTTAGAGCTATGATTACATCACAAACCAGCTTCAGAAATTCACTATTCTTCAGCACCTTCTTCAATGACAAAAGTTACATAAGAGCAGTCTTGCCACAAGCATCAACCTAACCTTGCTTCTCTCCTTAGCACCTGGTAAGTAACAGGAAGAAACCATGAAAAGAATTTGATCAGCAATGAAGCAAACATAGGCTTAACTGAGACTTTCAACAACACTTTCTTCTGGAGTCATAGAAACAGGTTGAATTACACATTTGAAACGTTAAACTTAGCATCCAGCAAGTCATGTGTCATCTAAAAGTTGGTGGGTTGGATCTAATAGACGAAGTGTTTATAGATACAACCCATTATTGATTCAAGCAAACTTTGGCAGATCATACCTTCATAATGATATTATCTTGTTTCTTCTCTATGTTGATGAAGTGATTGTAACAAGTAAACAGATGAAATTGAGAAACTCTGAGGTTATCTGGCGAAAGAATTTGAGATAAAGGATTTGGGGTTTCTCAAATACTTTCTAGGCATTGAAGTTTCTCAAGTGTAAGCAAGGACTATTTCTCTTCGAAAGGAAGATACTTGGATCTCCTAGTTGAAACTGATAACCCTGCTTGTGAGCCTATAAGTACTCTTATTGAGGTGAATCATGGGCTATCTATTTCTCCTGTTCAATTTCCAACAAGCAAGGAGAGATATCAAAGAATAGTTGGGAAGTTGATCTATTTTAAAACTTACACTAGACTCGACATAGAATATGCAGTCAACATTGTGAGTCACTTTATGCATAATCCAAGTGATTAATACATGAATGTTATTACTGGATTATGACAATTAAAATCAGCTCCAGGTAGAAATCTTTTATTCTCCAAACATGGACATCTTGATGTGGGATATACAGCCTCTGATTTTGCCAGTAGTAGACTGGGTAGAAAATCCACTTCTGGATATTTCTCGTTTGTTGGAGGTATCTTGTTAACTTGGAGAGGTAAAAAACATAATGTGGTTTCATTATCTAGTGCAGAAGCTGAATATTGTGATATGCATCATGCAATCACAGAACTTTCTTGACTGAAAATACTCTTACCATAACTTGGTTTTGGTCCAAAAAAGCTATACAGTTGTTTTGTGATAAAAAGGCAGCTACTGAGATTGCTAATAATCTAATAAAACAAACTAAGCATGTTGAACTAGACAAGAACTATATTAAAGATAATCTTGATTCTGACACAATAAGAGTTCCTTAACGCTAGAAGTTCCAATCAGTTGGCTGGCGTTATGACTCATGCCGTCAATAGTAGATCATTCCATACAATGACGTTTGATAGCTACACCCTAACTTGAGGGGGAGAGTTAACAGGCATGAACTGTAATTCCTTCGTACTTTGCATATTTCTTTTATAGTTTCCCATAATTAAGGAATAGGAATATAGATACAACTATATGGTTGATTTGCCAATATATATAGGTCCTTGTATCTTTTATATATATCACTGAGATATATGAAAGAAAACATCATGCATATTCACAACTTATGCAAAAAGAAATGATGATACTCCAGTATGATTATTAAGGAACACATTGCAAATCTAATGATATTGCTAACATACCAGGCACAGAAGAATGGCAAGAAAAGACTGCCGAGAAGATTGGAAAATGAATATTCAACTTATGATACATTAAGATCACACAAAACTGAAAGTTTATCAATATTAATTTTGAGATCAATAAGTTTAATTAGAGCTGTTAAACAAATTTAAACAGGCCATTAAGAAGCCAGTTGCCTTTCGGAACAGAAATGGAGCCGTATTCCTTGGTTATGCGAAAACAGTGCAAGGCCATGAATGAAAAGCTTAAAATCAATAGATTATAAGTCCAAGGGTTACATTAGAAGCAGAAAGGGTGTACACAGCATAAAGAAGCAAGTAGTAAGAAACATGACAGACTAATAGAATTCAAAAGTGCATGCTTGATTGATAGAACTATGCTGTGAAAGCAAAAGACCAAAAATACTGATATTCACCTCTTCAGCAAATTTTATCAAGATGGTTGTTCGAGGGCGTTGCTGACCCTCTACGGGTACAAAATGAGCTGTAACTATTGCTGGAAAACCGGCACTATCTAAAACACCCTTTAATGGAAAGAGTAAAAAAAAGCCCATCAGCTCTTTTATCCATCAGCTATCACTTAACCAATGCAAATTCAACATAGGACTCACCCTAACTATTCCAGCAACAAATGCCCCACAGTTAAATGTCCCCATATCCTTTGGAACAGAGATAAATCTGTCAGAGAAGATGGTTCATCAGCTGATCATGGCTTAAATCTCAAATTCACATCAATTAAGGCGGCAACTATCTTGGCATGCTTTTAACAATAAAATATCTTTACCTGTTTACAAGGAGCTCTTTCTCACTGATCATGTATTCATCTTCATTTTCAGTTCCTTTCTCAAGTGAGTCAGCCACCTGATTTCAAGATAAACACCGAACTTGAGCATTGCATCATTGTCTAGATGTTCCTTGCATTTTAAGAGGTAGTTGGAGTAATGAACGCTGTACATATGGACGACAAGTTCTCTATTTGGAAGTCAAAAAGTATGGCCATCAGAATAAAATCAAATATCCTTCCTTTCCTATACTGCCTAAGTTTCTTATGAAACGTGATTCTGCCTTGCCTGAATATTTTCTGCAGCGTATAAGATAAGAGCCAGAGTACTTAAAAATAACCAAATCTTCAAAACCAATTTTTTTCGCCTTAATTCAAAGAATGTTATATAGAGTCCATAATATGCATGGAAGCAAGTATGCATTAATCTCACAGAAAAATCCATTTCTTAAAACCTACAAAATGGAAAGATTAATAGAGAGAGAAGCAAAATGCCAGTCAGGAGGAAGAAAAAGAAGGAACAACCCCAGATCAGAGGACTTGATATATATCTTCAAGCAGAACTGTTAAACTTACCTTTCCAAATAAAACTTTCCAGACAGTGCTGTGCACAAAAGATAGTATGCCCAATAATCGTGTTTCCCTTCTATTACCCTGTTGCAGTAAACCAACAAGAATAAGAGGTCAACAGAAAATGTAATTTCATAATTTCAATTCTCATGCTTTATCAAACTGAAATATCTTTCAAACATAAAGATACAGAAACCATCTTGATGAAAACGAAACTGACCCTAGCAGAAAAGGAAAAGAAGCAAACAAAATTTTATTATCTGAAATCCAATTTTGAGTAGCAATCAT
>JANKOD010000008.1:14003520-14023609 GCA_026284645.1 Erythroxylum acuminatum | reverse complement strand
TTTTTTCGGCTGACTTTTATATTTTGCAGATGGGCACAGATGACACATCCTCTTCAACTCCGATTTTATTCGGAAGGGCATTTTTAAAAACAACTAGAACCAAAATAGATATTTATGATGGTTCGTTAACTATGGAATTTAATGGTGACTTAATTAAATTTAATATTTATAATACCATGAAAATTTCAGATGATGAGCAATTTGTTGTCTCTGTAGATTTTGTTGATACTTGGGAGCAGGAGGATTGGATTTTGAAAGCTCAAGATGCAGATGACGTTGAATTATTGGAGAATGCGTCAATTGGGTATGGACGGGAGGAATTTGCGTCAGTTGGAGGACAACAGCAGAATGTGTTAAATGGGCAAGAGAATGAGGAGTTTGCATCATCTGGAGAATTAAGGGAACAATTGAATAACGCACCACATTGGCCAGAAAGGGAGCAACAACGTTATCTAGTGAACACAACAAAGAAACGCAACAATGAAATGGAAGTAAGGATTCGGTGTTGTTTGATAACAAAGTGGAAACGTTATTCCACCAAATAGAGGAGACCAAACCACCATCCCTCCAGCAACTCACGTCCGTAGAAGCATCAAGAGGGGGAGACAAGCTGCTACCTTCGTTGACCAGCCCACCAACGTTAGAATTAAAAAGCTTACCTAGTCGTCTTAAATACATCTTTTTAGGTGAAAAAGATACATTGCCTTTGATTATTTCTAAACAACTTTCGAATGTGCAGGAAAGCCAGCTTATCAATGTTTTGAAGGCGCATAAAGAAGCTTTTGGTTGGACAATAGCTGATTTGAAAGGAATTAGTCCCACCATATGCATGCACCGAATCTTGATGGAAGACGAGGCGAAAGAGGTAAGGCAACAGCAATGGTGAGTTAATTCCGACTCATGTCCAAAATGGTTGGAGGGTATGCATAGACTATAGGAAGCTTAATTCAGTCACTAGAAAAGGTCACTTTCCGCTTCCTTTTATTGATCAGATGCTTGAAAGACTTGCTGGAAAATGTCACTATTATTGTTTAGATGGTTATTCAGGATATCATCAGATTTTGGTGGCATCGAAGGATCAGGAAAAGACAACCTTCACATGCCCATTTGGTAACTTCGCTTACTGACGAATGCCATTCGGATTGTGTAATGCACCAGCGACATTCCAACGATGTATGGTAAGTATTTTCTCAAATCTAGTGGAAAATTGCATGGAAATTTTTATGGACGATTTCACGGTATATGGAAATCTTTTGAAGCATGCATTATTAACCTTGAAAAAATGGTCAAACGTTGCATTGAAACTAATTTGGTTTTAAATTACGAGAAGTGTCACTTTATGGTTAATCAAGGCATTATTTTGGGCCATACGGTTTCGTCTAAAGGAATTGAAGTCGATAAAGCCAAGATATATGTTATTCGATCTTTGTCTTACCACGAGAATGTGCGGGATAAGAATGCTAGGTTATTGTTTAATAAGAATGTTAGGATACATGTTTCTAGTCATTACACTTAAGAGAAATTGCCCCCAATGAATGTTTATTAATAATTATAATTTTATATCGAGGATCCATAATAGCATGGTAACATCAGTGACCCGAAACCAAGGTATTTTTCCTATTAATTTTTTAGATTTAATTATTGTTTCAATTTGTGATTTTCCCTTTGATTTTTATTATTGCCGTGAGTGAACAACCCCCTTCTTATTTTTGTTATTTATGCCGTTTGAATTCGTGATTCCATAATCGTAAAATTTCTCGTGGGAATGATATCCGCTTACTGCTACTACATTAATTTGTTTTAACAGGAGTGAAATCTTTTATATTTGGTTGCAGGCGACAACATTACCAGAACTTGAGAAAGTAAAGGTGGAGGAAAGATCTTATCTATTGAAAAAGACCTAGCAAATTTCGTTGATGGAAGGAACAACCGTGATGCATTTCTTGGTAGTGGTAAATGCATTTTCGATAAGGCCGAAATAGGATAAAATAAAAATAATAACATCAGGCCATACAAGAACTTCTTTGTCAATTCCAGCAGTAGTTATAGCCAAAATAACAAGAAACTAATATATGGTAGAAACTATATCAGTTCTCATTCATTTGTTTTGTGCTTCTATTGTGGTAAACATGGTCATATTGGTCATTTTAGTAACTTTCGTAGAATGAGTAAATTATCTCTAATGTATGTTTGAAGATCGAAAGGTCAAACTACTAACCTAAAAGGACCCAAAAATTTTGGTACCTAAAATGAGGTAATATTTTCTGCAGATATGCTTCAAAATGGAGATGGATAGTTGATATTGGGTGTTCGAGACACATGACAAGTAAAATATCACATTTCAACTACATTGAAAGAAAAGATGGAGTTTTGCAAAAAAAAAAAAGATTAAAAAAGGGTACTACATTTCATCTATTCTGATTAATCATGGAAGAAAATTTGAAGATTTTTTGACAAAAATGGTAAGAAGATAAGAAACAAAGCTAGAATTGTAGCTCAAGGTTATAATCAACAGAAAGGTATTGATTTTGATTAGACTTATGTATCTGTTGTTAGGTTAGAGTCGATTAGAATTCTACTTGTTTTCACTTATTATAGAAAATTTAAGTTATTCCAAATGCATGTCAAAAACACCTTCTTAAATGGATACATTAACAAAGAAGTGTTTGTTAAGCAACCTTCAAGTTTTGAGAATGAAAATCATCCAGATTATGAGATGAAGTTATCTAAAGTTCTATATGGTCTAAAGCAGGCTCTTCGAGTATGGTATGAAAGGTTAAGTAATTTTCTACTTGAGAATAACTGAGAAAGAGGAAAAGTAGATAAAACCTTATTTATTAAGAGAAAGGAGAATGATTTACTTATAGTACAAATATATGTTGATAACATAATATTTGGTACTACTAATCCATCCTTATGTGAAGAATTCTTAGCTTTAATGTAGGGGGAGAGTAGGTATATATTTTTATAATGACAAGGGGGAAAGATAAGAGTTAACGATATATTTTTGCCTTGCATGATTTTGAGCATGATATGTTATATATCTCTTCAATAGCTTTGATGCTATTTTTACCTGATTTATTCTTTTCCCTTTACTTTTTGATAATGACAAAGGGGGTAATTAAGATGACGATATATTTTGCTGAAAGACGTATGATATCCTTGCATGACTTTTACTTGCATGATTTGTGAGCATGATGAATCTGTGATATATGTTACTAAGTGAATTTGTGAAGTTTTAATCTATGATTTGTTAACGATATGCTCCCTCTAATCAGTAAAAACTTATAAAGTCTACATGTATTTTTCGAAACCCTTCATTATTAATTGAATTTTGAAAATATATCTATTATTGTTTTTCATCATAAAAAAAAGGGGGAGATTGTTAGCTTAAGGTTTATTATTAATAATTTTGATGATAACGTTATAACATTTCAAAATTCAAATTGGATTTATTTCTTTATACAAGTAACAGTCTAATTCTCAAAAGGAAATAAAATCATAAGAAATACGCTTCCTTTCTTGCAAGAACCTTCTTTATGAACTTACTTTATTAGAAATGATTTATCTCAAAGGATCCTACTAATTATGATGATTGTATATTAGCTCCGTGATTACTAGAAGATTTTTGGCAAAGATGACATTGAAGTTATTCAGATTTAAATCTATCCAGTTGACTAAGGGTATAAATGAAGCAACAGCTAGTTAAAAGAAATGCCTACTTAAGAAAGAGTCGTTGCTTTTCCAAAAATAGATTAGACTCTTGACAATACATCTATAGCATCAATTCTCTTGAAAGTGATATCATTGTCAAATTTCTTATGCTTTAGAAAGTGAAAATTTTTTGAGAGATCATTGAAGCTCAGATCGAGTAAATTACATTTTCATCAGTTGAAAGCTTGTAGAGGCTAGCTAAATACTATTAGTTTGAGAAAGTTGGAGAACCTTGAAAATTATGTACTCATGAGCTTGAAGAGGCTTGTCAAATTATTACTTGAGATTTTAGTGAAACACTCAGGTTGGATACTTGGGGACTGGACGTAGACTTTAGTTATAAGCAAAACCAGTATAAATCGACTACATCATTCCTCTCTCTTTTTTAACTTTCAAATTTCCGCAATATATTGTTTATATTTTTATTTTTGCAAGAGGCTCCTTCACTTTTATAATAAGCTTCTTCTATTTTCAACTTGCAAGAGGTTCTTTTCAGTTTTAACAGACACATTCTATTTTAAATTGTTTTAACATGATTTATCGTTTAGCAGGCTCCAATCGTCTAACAGACTCCTGTCGTTTAACATGGTTTTATCGTCTGAAAGACTCCTGGAGCGTTAACCAATCTAATGAAATGTTTCCTAATTTACAACCATTTAAACGTCCTACATTCAATACACAATTTAACCTTTCCTTAACATGTTATTATGAGTATGTATCTTGTCTAAAAATTTAATCCAATAGGCACAAAATTTGAATAACTTTTAAGATTAGGAGGTTATTTATATGGTTAGAATTAGATATGGAGAAACTAGAAGAAGAAATAGATATATTATGTTGTGAAAGTTTCTATTGAATAGTTAACGCTTACTTTGGTCTATAAGTCCTGCTAAATCTGCTTCATTTTCTTTATTTTATAATAATAAAGAGACTTGATCAAAGTTCGTATGAAACTCTTTTGTGAATTTGGATGGTAAAGCATTGATGTCACTTTCCAAGCCCAAAGGCATAAAGTTCTGTAGATAGAAGTACAATTTATTGTATAATTAGAAAATGGTGTAGATGGAGATTGTACTCCTTATAATGAGCAAATCATGCATAAATCATATAAAATGGGTTAGTTCCCTACACCATAGTTTTGTTCGATCTAGCGTAAAATATATGTCTGAAAATTTCTGGGCTTGTTTTTAAACGTTTCCTAAAAGTCCAATGTCCTTCTCATGAACGAACGAGTAAAGATTAAGAAAGAAATTTGTTCTTTTATTGTTATATGAATGATCCAAAAAATTTAATCAGTTTGACCGGTTCAATTGTAAAAATTGTGAATTGTTCAATTTTTCAGTTCAATTTATTTTAATAACTCTTCTTATTAAAACTGATCAATTTATTAATTAATGATAATTTTATTAATTAATAAAATTCTATAAACCAAAATAAATAAATTAATTTTTATTTAATAATTTTTTAAAATTAAACTTCAAATTGTTTGATAGATAAAAATAATCTCTTTTAATTATATTTTAAAATTTTAAATTTTATTCAATCTTTAACCGATTTTATACCGATTGAAACTTTTAAACTTTAAATCTCTTATTTTATTGATTTAATTTATAGTCTAATTTTTAAAATATTAGTTAAAAATTTGATCTTACTCGGATCTATTAAATTATATTTATCATTTTGTTGATGGTCTTGATAATGGCCACGTTATTATAGGTTTTTATGTTAGAGTATAGATCGAGAGAAAGAGGCTTAAGAGGTGTCTTGGGAAGGGAACGTCCTCCCATGCAAACACCCTTAGTTGTCAAAATAATACCAATCCAATCACCATGGAATAGTGATTCCTACAGAATTCTCATTCTAACTTAAACTATGATCTGAAACTGAGAAACCTTGTCAATTCCCTTCACATAATCCTAGGCTACCTCCTTAAAGAAATAGAAACACGACATCCTTTGCCCATGTGCACTCTCTGTATGTCTCAGACCTCGCGAGCTAGTTGTTACTAACCCAACTCACCTATCCAACTCATAATCTTGATAAAGACAAAACCCTTTTAGCCTAGTCACAGTAAACCCCTTCTTTTCACAGATTCGGACCTTGGCAGGGGCCTAGACAAACTAGACCACTTTCCTCTATGGTTCACTCCTCTCACGTCTCTACACGAGTCTACCATTTCCATCACATGCAATGCAAGCATCGCAATACCAACATTCACGTGAAAAAGAATACTTTATTAATATGAAAGGTTAAAGTTCATCAAATTTTCTTATAGTTTAAAAAATTAAAATTTTTGAAAAAAGTCATTGTAATTTTTAACTAAGAAAACCCTTTTTCTTCCACTGAGGTAAAAAAGAATGAGACTAATCAAATGATGGCTATATATGATTTAACTTAACCCTTAAATTTGAATTGAATTAATTAAATCTGAATCAAATTAATAATTTATTATAATTATCTTAAATTATTAACTTAAATCGAATTTTAATCAATTTAAATCATAAGACTAATCAAATTATACTTATAGGATGATGATTTAACTCAACTCTCAAACTTAAATTGAATTAATTAAATATGACTCAAACAATTAATTTATTATAATTATCTTAAATTATTGACCTAAATCAAATTTTAATTAGTTTAGATAATGTTTAAGAGTTAAGATGAGTTGTTATATCAATAATATTGATTAGTTCACATATGATGCTTATCACACATGTATTTTGTTATTATTTCTTAATAGAAATTAAAAGAAAAATTTTCTAAAAATTGAAAACTATAAAAATAATTCAAGAATTTTAAAGATTATGATTTTTTTAAAATTTTCTTAAACTATAGAGGATGTCTATATTTTTTTGCCCTAATATATATATATGTCTTAACCTATGAAGCAAACTAAATGATGTGTGAGACTTCACTTCCTTCTATGTGATCTCTTTTTTAGTTCCCTTAGGCCTGTCAAGATTACTTTCAAAGAGTAGTCCAGATTGTTATTGCAATTTGCTGTAATTCGCAGTCATTACTACAATAATTTGATACTATAGTATAATTCATAATCTGCAATTTAAAACTTTAATTGCACCGTCTAATGTTATGAATAGAAAGTTGAAATAGGTTCATATATACTACTTGAACCAATGGTTATATTCTTGTAGAAATGTGTTTGAATCTCCCATTCATCACACCTACTTTTAGGGTTTCACTATATAACCATATTCTATTCTCCAACCAGTCCTTTATATTCTTTCCTTCTATCCGTGAAGCTTAATTAATCGTATTTAATATTGTCCTGGTATTACATTATTCATGGGGTGTACAACTAATTTGTACTCACAGAAGAAACGAACAAAGAAGTGTAGATAGCCCTTATGGCATAATATTCTCCTGACTCAGAAAAAGCATATTGTAGCATAATAGAGAATACTTAAATGTGGCGATTCCCGGAGTTGATAGGAACCCTTTTTTGGAGGGATTATGAACAAGAAAGAGTTATTGAAACTACACAGATCTGATCTAATAGTTACAAGAAAAAAGGGAATCGATGTTGTGATGCTTCCGGATTTATGTGTCCTTTTGAGAACCAATCTGTGTGTTTTGTTGGTTAGTTTAGTTTCTGATAGATTGTCAGTAAGGTACTGAATGGGAAAAGGTGCTTTACACTTCCCCATGCAGTTTTCACTCAGTTCCTCTGTCTCTCAAGTCTCAACCCAACTCATACCCTAAGTACATCTCTATTCTAAGCTCCTAATATTGATCTCAAGCAGAAATTCCACGTTACCCTTTCTTCCGGACAAGATTCAGCAATTAATTAATGTAGGAACATTGTTCTTTATCGAAATCCTAAACTAAGATTAATTCTGTTCATAAATTAAGCAAGTTTATACAGTAAAATGCCCATGAGATAGAAAAATTGGAGAAAGGGTAGTGGGATTGCAAATCTGTTCCATATGCATCTCAAAAGCTTGTAATATAACTACAAAAAACAAAAAACTAACTAAACTTGAGACTTATGGAAATTATCGGTATCCATTCCTGGTTTTTCATGTTTATAAACTATCGTAATGTTTCGATGGAACCAACAATGTCTGTTTATACGTATCCCAATTATACATTTTATATCAAGTCTCAAACTTTCAAGATAGTTAAAGAATATAATGAAGAAGAAACCAGGAAATGGTAGTATATCCATTCAACTTGGGGTGTTCTTCATCTATTTTACTTTAGGAATCTCACCAAGCCTGAGTTCAAGATCCAATTCTTCAATGGAGCAAGGGCTAAGTTTTACCTCAGATTGGATGCCATGTTCATCAACTGAATTTGACTTCAGGAACAAAGGTAATGATGTTGCATCTGTTCTTCTTCTCTTGCAGCCTATAGTGTCCTCATGTTCATCACCAGAGCTCGCTGGGCGAGTTCTTCGAACTAACAGATTCAAACTCATAGACAAATCAGGCTTCACATAATCTACTTTATGGCCTGATTCTACAATTCTTAAATTCTTGTCTCCATCACTCTGTGGATCAGAGACATGGCAATATTTATCAGGTAGAGGTAAATTTTGCTGCGATGAAGAGGAAGATCTAGGAGAAGTTTTGTCTTTGTCAATAAGGAAAGGAGAACAAGACATGGGGAAGAGGGATTTTACATAGACATTCTCTTGGATAGGTGTTGATGATGAAACCCTAGATGGGGAAGATGATGATGGAATAGCTCCATGGACATAATTATTAGGGTTATGGTTATAAACCAAGGTATACATATGAGGAGAATATTGGAAACCCAAAGAAGAGTAAGGATTATTAAGATGATTAGGATGTTCATGGTGAAGAATTTCATTGTCTGGATTTGGAGATTGCTTAAGTCTAGCTCTATCCCTTCTGTGGACATTCATGTGACCACCAAGAGCTTGAGCTGATCTGAATTCCCTTCTACAAAAGCTGCAACTGTAGGATCTTGGAGGCCATATAAACCCTCCAAGTGGGCCTGCTGCATCTTCTGCAAAAGCTTGCTCTTCCCATGAATCATCATTTAGGGGTTTGGTTGATGTTTGAAGATTAGAACTCAAACTATGCTTTTGCCTAGTCCACATCCAAAGTGGAGATTTCTCCATAGCCACTTGTCTCCCAGAACCAACTTAGTTCCCTCCCTTAGGTTTCAAGATGGTATAGGAACATAAGATTATAAAGAAACATAAATGAGAGACCTACTGAAGACTAAATGAAAGAGGATGGGGCAGAGAGAGAGAGGCATAGGCATAGAATAGAACCATAAATATTATGATATGTTGAGAAGTTGTTTAATGGAAGGTGATCAAATTGGTGTATGCAACTACTTTCTTAGGGTTTTCTGTTTGGTTTCCAAGACAAATCAAGGTTTTAAATTACAGAAGATTATAGATATAAGATACATTATGGCTGCAGGTTATTATGACAATTTACAAATGATACAGATATTATTACAAGTAATACGAGTACAATTATGATAATGATATACAATTTAAAACTACAGTCCATAGTATAGCCTAACTCTTCATTTTTATTCTTTTTGCTCAGAAATTTCCTTGAGATACTTCATATTAAATCATTGCAGTGGGTCTTATATGAAGTCATACTTGTGCGGTATATGTGTGCTTGCTGACAAACTGAGATTGCTTCTGACTGAAACCTCCTTGAAGATGTCCAGGAACACCGGTCAATTATTAGGCTCTATATGTGCACAGATTTATGTTATCCCTTGTTTACTCCTTCGAAAATTCAGCCTTCTTGATTAATTATAAGGAATTGATGAAAGCAAAGTCTATATACACATTAAGTGTTTACTTGTCACGAATGAGGTGGTTTAAGTTTGTGTTCTATTCTGCATTTCTGGTGAAGATAGCTCTATAAGCATTTGATAAATGTAAAAGGAACCAAAAAACTTAGTTCAGTGGTTTTAATTATTGAACATTTAAACCGGTGATTGGGGATGTAGAATTGTAAGAGTATTATAACTTCCTCTTTATTATAATTGAACTTTTCTAGAGATTTATTGTTACTAATACAAAAAATCCAGGCTCTCATACATAACGTAATAATAATTAATTGTTTTAAAAGATGATAATTTAATTAATGTTATGAAAAAATTAAAATTTAAAAAATAAATTAAAAATATCACTTTATAACAAAATAACCGAAATGACTAAAATATAGTTAAAGAGTAAATAATTTTAATCTATATTAAAATAACTTAAGTTAAAGAGTAAATAATTTTAATCTATACTAATTAAAATAACTTAGAGTTAAAATCACCTTTCACCGCTATTTCTTAACTAAACAATTAATTTCATTCCTCCAAAACAAATTTATTCAGTGATAGAAACTTATTTCAGCTAATTAATATTAGCACGATTACATTTTGATAAATCTCATTTTGCTTAAATATCAGTTCTCATCAATGCAATGCTTGCGAAAACAAAGATTAACAAATATTGCTGTGATAAGGCTGATCTGAAACCATTAGAGAAAATCAGGTATAGAGTGAACGGATCAAGAGTTTGGCTAATTTTTTAGGGTTTGATAAATCTTAATAGTTACTTTACTTAAAAAAAAATATCCTGATGAATATTTTTATCATTGGGATTCAGTGCTCCCGTTTTCTACATCAGATGAAGGGTTGAACTTGGGGATGAGCAAACATATTGTTAGCAAAGCATCCTTCTCTTTTCTTTTTCTTATAATTATATTGAGAAAAGTAGAAGAAAGAAACAAAAATAGAATCGACAAGTTTATCAATTATCATTGAACTGTTTCAATCATAATTGACTAATTTAAGTTTCAATTTTGTCATCTAATGATTTGAAATCTTATGCTTAGTGACTGATGATTTCTTTTATATAATAGAAAGTGTAATTACTTTATAGATTACGATGGAAAAGCTTATTGGCCTACGTAGGATTATTCCCCTTCTTTAATTACTAGGGCAAGAAAAAGACACAATCTTTCTTTTTTTCATCTTCTGCTTTTGACATTATCCAAGAGCAAATACGTTTACTTTATTCTTAAACATGGAGTAAAATTTAACAATACACGCAAATTTGGGAGTATTTTTTATGAGTTAACCTATAGAATAAAAATTATAAGGTGAGCTAAATAAATGTAATATAACATTTTGAACCATAAACTATGTCTTTTAAAAAAAAGATTTTGAAAATGTAGCAGGTAAATTTTTTGGTTGACTAATTCATCTCATTTGATTTATGAAATAAGTTAAATTGATATTAAATTAGATAAAGTAAAATAATTACGGTAGATCTAACGCTTAAGTGTTACAAATAACAAGTTTTTTTTGAAAAGTAAAAGGAATTTTTAATATTGTTAAAACTATATTTAAATTACAAAGAGTTCAAGACATTAAGCCTACTATTATATTTCCAATATGACCAAACTACTCCCTAAATAAGGTAGTATAACTGTTTGCAAGATAGATAACAAAAAGAACCATTAAAAACACCACTTATACTTCATCTCCATGGAAACAGTGGGTTGGAGATTGCATGCCAAGATAAGTTTTTTAACCGCTATTCTTGGTATTTGGAAAATTTTCTTTCTCTTCCCTGTTGATTTGCTTTTTGCAGTTTGGGTCTGCACACAAAATCTCCTAAAATGTCACGGACTTGGACTGCAGTTAACGGAGAATCACAATCCTCAGCTGCCAAATTTGAACTGCTTTCCTCGGGGCAGGGGGAACTATTGTCATATAAGCAAAAGAATTACAATTTAATGATAAGACATGCTCTGCCCCATGATGTTCTGCATTATGAGAGATGATAAACCCAGTCCCCTGACTTGTCACACAGTTACCACTGGAGTTTACCATTGTTCTCTGTTTTTTATACATCAGCCTAGCCTTAGAATTCTCATTTTGCCCAACGGTTGATGGAGTCAACAGGTTGGCCCAATCCGTCTGATTATGCTCCAAATATTGTGAGGTGAAGTGATCCACTCCACTATCGAGACTCTCCACATTGTCTACATAAGAGTTATCTATAGCGGTTTGGTCTACATTTGCAAGCTGATCTGGAGATGTTTTAGCATCAACATTTTTAGTTATCTCAATATGTTCGAAAGGAGTCTTCAACTGAGCACAATCCGTTTGACAGTTTCCTTGGGACTAGGAAGTATTTGCAACAACATTATTAGTCCTAAAAAGAACTAATTACTTACCATTGTCTACAACCTAGGCCATTTTTTCAGCAGGAACCCGTGGGCTGACTTCACCATCAATGTGTATAACTCAATCCCCATTTGAGGCAAGTTCTGCAGCACTCGCATATTCTTTTGGAAGATCAAACTGAGCAGGATTAAGAAGATCATCATGCCATCTCGATTGAAAGATTCTACCCATAGGAACCCATTTCCTAGCAGAGTTGCTAGGGTTCCATGGATGACTGATTTTAGCTATCTCCAACTCTCCATTATCTCCTAGCCGAATAACAGGAAGACAATTTGTTAGTGGAACATTCTTCGATATTTCAATACAGAGTTTCACGTGGCAGATCCTTTCCATGGAGGCAGTTTGTATGTCCATACACACCAGCTTCCCTAATGGACTAGCCAAGTTGTTTAAACCCTCCACCGTCCAAAACTCTATAACGATAAATTGTGAAACTGAACCCACATGGGGAGAACATCGAACTGCCCATGATCTGTCTCCATTCCTAGCCACCACTTCTATACAAACAATGGTTGGTCATAGAAATGCCATGGACCCTATTCCATAATCTCATTTAAGCAAGAATCATCATAAAATTTGAATAATAACGTACCATCTTCACCCAACATCACTTTTTACAGCTTTTTTTTGGCCTATATCACCATAGCCTAGGCCTTTACTGCTGGGAAGGCTGGTCGTTTGGACTAGAAAAACCTAAACAAAGTCGATGACCAAGCTTATGCCCCAACTTTCAGGAGCTCAATCGGAGGAATTAATACGCCATCCTTTAACACATTTTTATAATATTTGAGGGTACCTTGTAATGATGAGTGTGTAATTTGTTCTGCCAAACACCCTCACTTCGGGAGTTAGTCGATTTTGTCCTAACCACACCTGGTTTTTTGAGGTTCTTGCCATTTGGTGAGTCGATGATCATTTCTCTAGAGAGATTGGGAAAGTCTGCTTGTGAAAGGGAGGGTGAACCCAGCTCCATGGACGCAGCCATGGAGCTTGCGTGGGTCTTAGCAAGTATATCTGGGTTTTAGCAAGGTTACCGAATCTCTTATGGGTTTCACTGCTTACTGCTCTCTTCAAATATGGATTTGGGTCATCGCTTGCTTCATATTTGGATTTGGGTTGTCAGATCTGGAGTTGGATCTGGGTCTTAAGAAGGAGAGGACACCTCCCTTGCTCCCCTTCGCATTGCTGTCACCACACTAGTCATGTACGGTCACTCGTTATCACCACCTCGACTCGTTATCGCTATTTTACAATGTTAATAAAAAAGTATAAAAGTATTGTATTAAACTTTAATTAATTTTTTTGTTGGGAGACAAAAACACAACTCTCTAAAAGATAAAACAAGAAAAATAATAACACACTTTTCAATTTTAATAAGCAAATATTGGTATGAGAATTAAAACTTAATAAAGAAGCAAACACCGAGATTTACATAACAAATCCTTTAATATAGAGGGAAAAATTACTGGTCAAACCAACAAACAAATCCACCAAACTCAAATAAAGATTTAAAAAGTTTAATATCTCACCCTACAACTTCAAATTTTCTCACAAAGTTTCAGGATTGAAATTCAAAGTTAATATGTCAATCAACAAACACTTAAACCAATCCCAAAAATATTAAAAAAAGATGAGAATCCTATACTACTATCTCTCTTTCTGTCTTTCTTACCTTTTGGTGTTTCTGACCGCCACTCTATACTCCAATCTATGTCTTTTACTCTTTTATATCTCAAAATATGTTTTCTATATTATACACGGTTATATACATGATCGTGAAAGTGATAGTGTCTCTTTTAGTATTGCTTGAGTTGCAGATATACATGGTTACATAGAGCTTCACGGTCATCACACATAGTGATGTATGTCATGGAAACGGATGTGTACACGATTGTGTATATCTTTGCCCTTCATGCTTCCGTCACACAGTTCTAAAGACTCACATAGTTGATCCACATAGTTTTGTAAATTAAGGACATCAACATGTAGCATCCTATAAGACTGTGACTCCCCCATAAGCGTTTCATCCAATTGTCATTCATCTTGTCTTCACTTGTTCATTATTCCTACGAATCATAAAAGTGTCAACGATCACTGAGGTCTAAAAATAGGGATGGACACTTAATAATCTCCCCTATAGCCTAATTATAGGGAAGATATGCTATGCTTCACTACAAGAAAATAAGCTATTTTGCGTCGTTTAAAAAACGTCGCAAAAGGTCCTAAAAACGTCGCAAAAGAGAATTTGCGACGTTTCAAAAAACGTCACAATAGACGTCGCGGAATGTGTGTAGGCAAACGTTTTCCGCGACGTCTTTCATAAAACGTCGCGAAAAATACCGACATTTCGCGACGTTTTATAAAACGTCACAAAAAATTTGGACAATCCGCGACGTCTATAAAAAACGTCGCGGATTGTCTAACATTCCGCGACGTTTTTAAAACGTCACAAAATGTAAAGGAATCCGCAACGTTGTATTGAAAACGTCACAAAATGTCTTCCGCGACGTTATTATTATTATTTTTCCATTTTTTCCATTTTAAAAATCATATTAATTTAATAATTTTTAAATTTTAATAATTATTTTTTAAATAACAAATTTTTTAAATCTTATTTATTTAATAACCATACAATATTATTTATAAATTTTATTTATTTAATAATTCTTCAATTTTTTTAGTATATCATTAATTTTAATGATTAGAAGCTGTAAGATCCTAATCTTGTTCACACATACATCTGCATAATTCTGATTTACATTGATTTGGATAGAAATCGAAGTGTGTCTGAAATTCTTGTTTTTACAAACACGGGTAGGTAAAGTTTTAGTGTTTTACAAAGTTGAAAAAAATAAAACAAGAGTGACATTAATATATCAAATTAATTAAATCTTCCTAACAAGCTAACAGAAACTCCTAGAGATCAGAATCTGGATTTCTTGAGCTGTTTTCTGCGACTAGCAAACACTTCGCCGTGTCTCATTAGCCAAAACCTCTGTATTTCTTTAACTTTACGACCTGCAATTCTTACCGCGATCAAACCTAAACAGTTTGTAAAGAAGAAAACTTGTAAGTTTAAACAAGAAAACTTGGCTAACATGCAGCAGCCAAGTTTTGGCCGATAAGCAACAAATATAAAGTTTTGGCCGATAAGCACACAAGGTAAAGTGCAATGTTTAAAGAAAACAAACCTCACAAAGTCTTGAGCATTGCATCATTGTCTAGATGGTCCTTGCATTTTAAGTGGTAGTTGGAGTAATGAACGCTGTACATATGGAAGACAAGTTCTCTATTTGGAAGTCAAAAAGTACAGCCATCAGAATAAAATCAAATACCCTTCCTTTCCTATACTGACTAAGTTTCTTATGAAAAGTGATTCTGCCTTGCCTGAATATTTCCTGCAGCATATGAGATAAGAGCCAGAGTACTTAAAAATAATCAAATCTTCAAAACCAACTTGTCTTGCCTTAATTCAAAGAATGTTATATAGAGTCCATAATATGGATGGAAGGAAGTATGCATTAATCTGAAAGAAAAATCCATTTCTTAAAATCTAAAAAATGGAAAGATTAATAGAGAGAGAAGAAACAAAATGCCAGTCAGAAGGAAGAAAAAGAAGGAACAACCCCAGATCAGAGGACTTGATATATATCTTCACCTTTCCAAATAAAATTTTCCAGACAGTGCTGTGCACAAAAGATAGTATGCCCAATAATCGTGTTTCCCTTCTGTTACCCTGTTGCAATAAACAAACAACAATAAGAGGTCAACAGAAAATGTAATTTCATAATTTCAATTCTCATGCTTTATCAAACTAAAATATCCTTCAAACATAAAGATACAGAACCCATCTTGATGAAAATGAAACTGACCCTAGCAGAAAAGGAAAAGAAGCAAACAAAATTTTATTATCTGAAATCCAATTTTGAGTAGCAATCATGTAAACATCTTAGTTGCCACTCACAAGTTCCGTCCACCTGAAGTTGGTTTTACAACATTTGTGAATGCAAACAATGTTGTCATGGGAAGAAAAGATTAGCAATTTAAAGCTTCTGCAGCCAATAAATATCATGGAAAGAAAAGATTAGCAATTTAAAGCTTCTGCAGCCAATAAATATCATGGCAAGAAAAGATTAGCAATTTAAAGCTTCTGCAGCCAATAAATATAGTTAATTTGCAAAATAAAGACAATTTATAATGTGTATTTGCTATATCCATATCATAACAGCACCTAAGGATCTTCACATGTTTTATTTCAGTTCAAAATAGGGTCACATGAACATTTTTAGGGCTCGTCTTAAAATAAGGTAGCACCTCACGTAATGATATTGAAAAATAACCAAGAAATGTGATAACAACTGTGCCCGGACTTTCAAGAAGAAATCCAACAAATTTCCTACCTTGTCCCTGTGGCAAAGAAGTTCCAGAACCCGGCCCCCAACAGCATAGCCTGCATCTTCAAGCCTGTTTCATTTAACAAAGATTAGTGAACATAATATTGACTCCATACAGTAATATATATAAAGTCTTCTTGAGGAACAACAATTAACATAATGTAACTTTTATATGGTTGACCAGAAATCCTATGTTGGGATATGAAATCTTAGACATCTTCTACATTCTTGACCCTGTATTTCAATCAAAGATATAACATGGCCATCATAACTAACATTTATTAAGGTGCTTTACGCATCAATTGCAAAAAAAAAAATTCAGGCTTACCTTCGTTCCAATTCAGCAATGTTGTCAACCTGAGTCTGGTTGTATTGAACCAGCTCAGAAAACAAAAAAGCAAACGCACTCAAACTGACCTGAAAAATGGAGTAACAATTGACTGAGAAACAAGAAACCTTCTATAGAAGTAACTATCCCGTTCTTTATTAGAAAACAAACTTGAATTTCTGTTCAACTTTTAAGACGTAAGTTCATTTTGTACTTGATCCAGCCTAGAAATTGAGATCACACACCTAATATGAAACACGAAATACTCAAAACTTGTAATTTCCCCAACATCTAACTACAAAGACCCCAAGCGATGCACACATTAAGCATTTCAAATAAGAAACAGATACTTTTTACTTCAACTTTCCAAAATTTTCCATTCGAATCCATCTCAAAGTTATGGACTTTAAGATGTAGAATTCAAGAGTAACATGGATAGCATAGTAATCAAGCTACCTGAACCGAAATAGACAAAAATAAATATCTCCAGCCCTATATACATTAAGCCTCTAACTTGAAGAAATTCATAAAACTAACCTAAATTGATAAACTACAGCTTCGTTAGATAGTCTTTTGGTTTAAATTTCTCATGAACGAAACAAACAACTACCTCTTGTTTACCCTTACTAAGGGGCTTTTCTAGGACGTTAGAGTATTGCTTGATCTTCCCCACTCCGATCATGGTCCTAGGGAAATTGTTGCCACTTACCAAGCTCGCTCTCTCAACAAAAGGTACGCATGAATCGCCTCTGCAATGAACCGGAGGATGGGTTTGGCCAGATCGCGTTTTACCCAAGCCTAACTCGAAACTTCTATATAGGTCCTAATACCAAACTAGGTGGACGATTTTGGGAACCTGAAGCCGAAGACGCATCGGCCGATTTGAGAAAAAAGCAAGAGAAAAAATTAGGTGGACGATTTTCGGAACCTGAAGCCGAAGACGCATCGGCCGATTTGAGATGTAAATAAACGTCGAAAAAGCAAGAGAAAAATTACGTGGTACTTTGATAATTCACACAAGACATCTACGTTAGGGCTGCCAAGACGCATCGGCCGATTTGAGAAAAGAGCAAGAGAAAAAATTACTTGGTACTTTGATAATTCACTGGCAATCCCTGTGTCATGTTGGCGTTGATGGATAATCTACGTTGACGGCAATCCCTGTGTCATCGGATCGAGGGCCGGTAGAGAGGAGAAAGGTAGCAAAGACAGGAAGCAAATTAAAAAAAAACCTGTTTTTCTTGATACAAGGGAAATAAAACAAAGGAGACTATCGAAACCCCGACGCAGGGATCTAGTATTAAAAAAGGGACCCACAGATGCCTCTCTATTTGCTATCCAATTTTTAGAAGAAAACGACATCGTTTTTTGATTAGACAGAATAAGACGACAAGCCTCGACGGAGGATCTGAAATCGGAAAAAAAGACTAATATAAAAATAGTCTGAAAGGACAAAGGAAAACTGGATTAACGTCTCAAGGCCTCCAGAAAAATGGATTTTCAAATAGAATCTTATTTTGTTGTGATCAAGTTATCTTGTTGACACATCCTTCCTCTGACATCGTTATTTATTAATCGAAAGGAAACGGAACACTTCTAGAGGTGGGGTGTTTAACTTCACCAAGCTGTGTTAGATTCTTTGTGGCTGAGGCAACATGTGTAGAAGGTGGGATGCTCTCTTTCGGAGGAATTACAACTTCAAGTCGTCCAAGTTCACTACTCTGGCAAAACTTGCAATCTCTAGGATTGCCATCCTCAAGAACAAGCACCAAGTCCGGTATTCACAAGCAAAGTCTGATGTTATTCAGCTTTTGAATCTGGGACACCATGAGGGCGCTCTTCTTCGTGTAATTGGCTATTGTTCCTCCATCTTTTCTTTCCCCTTTTCCTTTGATTTTGTTTTGTGTATGTGTATGAATGTTTGTTACTAGAGATTTGTTTGTCAGGTTGAGCATGTGATCAAGCATCAGAACATGATGAGTGTGTTTTCCATGATAGAGGACTACTGCCACTTCCTAGTAGACAGGACCGTGATTCTTCTAGAGAACAAGTTAGTAATTTTCTCGAAACGAGTTACAGAAGGGTGTTGACTGCTTGATTTTATGCTAAATCATTAAAAGGCATAAGAAAATAATCACTCATCGTTGACTTCTCTAGTTTGATCTTTACATAAGAAAATGCCCTGACGAGCTGAAAGAGGCAGCAGCTAGCTTGATCTTTACATCTTCGAGATATCGTGAATTTCCAGAGCTTCACGAAATTCGTCGAATTTTCGTATCAAGATTTGGGGAAGAGTTTGCTTCTCAAGCTATTGAACCACACAACAACTGTGGGGTGAATCCTCAGGTGAAGTCTACTGCTGCATCACAACATCACTTTGACACCTCTTGCTCATCAGTATATCTTCCTTTTCAGATAATAGATAAGCTTTCAGAACAACACGCAAGCTTGGAAAGAAAAATCCAAGTGTTGAAGGACATTGCTACTCTGCAGGGCATCGCCTTGCATTTAGAGCGAAATCCTACTGTCATGACCATGGTAAAAGCAAACATACCATCAATAACTAATGGCATCAGATTAAGAACAAGGTATTTGAAGCTTTACTATGTCATTGATAATTTCAGGATAATTCAGACATCAACCAGTTGCAGAAGCAACACCTATATCCAAGATCAGTTGAAGAGTTTGAACCTGATGCGAGCCTCTCTGATTCAACAAAAACAAGGAATAATTACAGAGATGCGGCAGATGCTGCTCAAGATGCTTATCAATCGGCATTGTATGCAATGGCAGCTGCAAGAGCTGCCTTCGAACTTGCAAAATACGAGTCTCGGAACTATGATCAAGATGGCCTTGATGATACACATCAATGAAAATGGATTGCGTATGACTAAGATGGAGAATCTAAACTTGTAACTCACTCAAGAAGGGGTTTTCAAAAGATTTAAGCAAAATTCAGCACATGGGAACATCACATTTAAATCATCCCTGAAGGAAAAATAGAAAAACTATCTGCTAGAAGTAAATACGAGGCTATCTCTGATTCAAGTTGCATTTTTTGAGGTGTCAGAGAAACAAATAAATTACTTTTATTTTTGTTAATGGTTAAATCAAAATATTTCTTGAATGAATGGAGAGAACCCGCCCATAATGACACTAATAGATAAAAGAATTCCAACTTTTTAAATCTGCTATGATATTTAAAACTAGGATCCCTTAAGTGTCTGTTTAGATGGGCTTATTTCAGTAGAGCTTTTGTCAGTAGAGCATTTCTGAGAAGAGTTTTTCTGAAAAGCCAGTTGATTGTTTGGCTGTTAATTAAAAAAACAGCTTTTTTAAAAGAGCTTCATATAGTAGACTGTTTGGCAACATAAAAATAAAAATCACTTTTATTAATTTTAACTATACCTTATTTTGTAATAAAAATTACTTATGCATATAA
>JANKOD010000008.1:13973238-13984610 GCA_026284645.1 Erythroxylum acuminatum | reverse complement strand
CGCCGCTTTTACCGCGACACCAAACCGCTCCGCTACAAGGGTCTCTGTAGCGGATAGGTGCCGCTCCGCTCCGCTCCTCCGCGATAGCGCCGCGATCGCCCGCTATTAACTACTATGGTCTCATATATGCATGTACAGTAGCACATATAAAGAGGTACCAGTATTACTACGGGCAATTTGGCTGTCTCAGAATGGGAACATAAGGAAAACATAGGAAAGATGGCATAAAATGATAACAAACCAAAGAATGTTGATCCACTCACACACCATATTTATTAAACTAATTCTGGAACAAGAACCAGTTAGAAACATCACAATGTATGGATACATTTTAATGTTGCTTACTATGGACGACCTACCACATATAGTTGCACATAAACTAATTCTGAAACAAGAACCATTTAGAAACATCACAATGTATGGATACATTTTAACGTTGCTTACTATGGACGGCCAACCACATATAGTTGCACATTATTTATGTGATCTCAACTCTATTGAACTTTACTGGTGCGTGTTCATTTCTCTTAGCATATGAATATTAAAAATGAAAAAATAATGGAGTTTTTTTTATAAGAGTAAATGATTAACCAGTCTGGTTCCTTCGACATTTCGCACATAAAGTGAAATTATCAGAGTTCAAAATTCAAGACAGATTTCATAAAATAGGATTACAAAAGAGTTACTGAAGAGTTGAACTTTTTGGATCATTTAATACATAAGTTGATTTCTTAACCACCAAGCCAAGTTTTTATGTACTGAACTAGTTCAATTTTTACTACAACGATGCTAACTGCTGGTAAATTTGAAATCGATTAAAGCGTTTCAGGCCAAGGTTATTGGCAAAGAAAAGAATACATCAATATGTAAAACCAAAACACCAATCATTACAGGTTCAATACAGGGCTTGTTCAAACTCAAGGACTTTCACCGTTACAATAATCAGATTTGGAACATTCATATTGTTTACATAGAATAGTTTGAAAACAACGTAGACGTCAAAGCCAACATAAATGAGCTGAAGATGCAACAAGACCGTTTATACATTCTTATCACAAAGAAATTTTGGGCAGCAGAATGTTAAGAAAGTAAAGTTTCATTACTTTCAGGTACACGAACGAAATACAATTGATTTTTATCACTAAAAAATATCTTCAGAAAATTTACCTTGTCCACAATAGTGCTTAGAAGTCCCACACCAATTGACCGCATATTTTCAAACTGAATTGTGCTTATCTATCACGTGAGTCATGGAAAAAGAAACAAACTTCAGATGCATCACATGTGACAAAAACTACTATAGCATGTCTGAAGTGGATCCCAAACACTACCTGATAAGCAACTGAAATGAGTTCCTGTATCTGGAGGACTAGCCAATCTTTCGACGTGTGTCCATTAGCTGATTCTTTCCTTGCTAAACAGAGGTCAAAATGGGCAGCATCCCTTCCAACAGCGGCAGGTAAAAGACTCAAACACCTATTTTTCAATAGAACAATGTCCATGTTACTGGAAAAACAAGATATAATCTTTCAAGAAATCGTTTGGGTGAGTCATAAGATTGGACAATATAAATCTTAGCATGCCCTGTCCTGCACAAGCATTTTAAGTATGGAACCAAAGCTTTTACATTCAGTATTATCAAAACATGTATTCTATACAAGAATATTACTTCAGGATTCTACACCAAGATGTTTATAAATGTCCTATGACAGAATATTAAAATTAATTAGTATTAACCTACTATCTCAAATTGATGGAATACAATCTAGTCAAAAGTAAGTTATTTAGTTTATTATTTTCATACACATACTAAGGTTAAATAATAATTTAATATAAGATAAGGGTAGCATACTTCAAATTTAAGACCTTTCAGTCATAATGTCTTTGAAACCATGTCAAGAAACCAATCATCTTAAAATTTCTAAGGAGGCCCAGAATTAATAGCAACTCCTAACATGTTCAATCTAGAAAAATTGTCTTGACAGCCATTGAAGCTTAAGCCAAGGCTTCAAATGGAAGTAGGCTTTGGCCAAAAGGTTTGAGTTTGAACATTAAAGTCATTGGAATCATTGCACAAATTTTAAAACTCGTTTAGACTTGCCACAGGTACATGATAATTGGATTGAAGAAATCTAGGCATTTGAAATCTGCTTTGAAATTAGGATTCAAATTGGAATAGTAACATTTAAAAATTCTGAATACTTATGCTTCTTCAAGCCTTTAACATTGTTATAACATTCCTCCAGAAGCATTCTACCACTTTCAATCAGAAGACATTTTCATTTGGCAAGAAAACAATCAAACTTACTGAGAACGTCAAAAACATGAAACTTCATACAATATGAACAATGAAGATTCTCAAACGCTATATTGTATCCCTGAAACTAGAACAGAAAACAATGAAGGAAAAAACAAGTATATACAATAGAATCCCCACTGCAATGGAATAAGCCAATTGAGAAACAAATTCTACAATATTGCTAACATTCCCTCAAGCCAGCCAACGAATATCCTTCCTTCCTGGTTTCCTAGTTAACTCTTTAAATCTACGAATAAAAATGCCTTAGTCAACATGTCAGTTATTTGATCATCAGATCATATGGAATAGTAATTACTCCTTGCTTGAGCTTCTCCTTTATGGAAATGCCAATCAATCTATACATGTTCGATCCAATCTTCACACTGGTTTGTGAGTGATAATAATAGCAGATTTGTTACCATAATATATTCTCATAGGGCCACTTCATTGACATCTAAAACCATTAAGCATGATTTACATATTCCAAGAGTCACTACTTTGAACTCTGCATCCACACTTTACCTTGCAACATCTTGCTTCTTGCTCTTCTACATTACCAGGTTATCGTTATCTCCAAGAAGAAAAATACAATATCTGGGTCAAGACCAACCATTTTCCAAGGATTATCCATGCAATTTCATTAACGGCTCTTTATTGGCTTGGAAAAGAATTCCAATCCCTGCTACATTGTACAATTTTCAAAACTGCTTTCATTTGTTGTTTTTCTAGATAAAGAATAAATTGACTCACAGTACCTACTAAATAACCAATATCTCGTCTGGTGTGTGATAGAGATGTACAAACCAGCCCAATTATTGGACCTTGTCAATTGTCTCTGTTTTCAACTTCACTTAATAGATGATCCCTATTAATTGGTGTAGTTGCTGGCTTCCAACTCCAAAATGTAGTACATAGGTACACCTTGGCACCTAGAAATGGAAGTTTTCGCCAGAAGGAAAAGGATGTACTTCCTTTGTGAAAAAAAATACATCCTCTTTAGAATATTTTACTTCAGTTCCCAACAAGTAATTTAACCTTCCTGGATCATTCAAATTCTCTAGCCATCTCAAGTCAACCTCTCTAAGTTTCAGCAAAAATGGACTGAGAACCTCAACAAGCAATAAAGTCATAAAAGGTATTAGAATAGTGGGTTATGATCAGGGACAACATAACCAATTATCCAAGATTTTGATACTGCATTTCTAGATATAAAGGCTATGAAAATAAAACAAAGAAAAAACATAGAAGGAAGAACAAAAGATTTATAAGGTTCAATCGTTCTAAAGCCTGCATAAAAGACATAAGAGACCACAAGGATCCTAGATTGTGTTATTAGCTAGGCAATCTCATCTATTTGTAACACTAGAGTAATACAAGCTAGTAACAAAAATCTTAAACAGAGTATAGACAACATTCCACTATAAGAGTACTTTATACGATACACATAATAATAATTCTAAATACTGAATCCCTAAGATCTTCAACACTCAGCCTCAAGCTGGTGAGTGATTAACTCCCATTCCAGCTTGCATGCAATTTTTTGCAAGTCTATTCTGACAGGGGAATCAAAGACAATCCAACCAATTTTAGTGATTTTTTTTTTACTAAATATCAACTTGATTACTTTCTTCTTTTCCTTTTATAACAATCTAACTGAAAGGGAAACCTTATTCTTAGATGCTTATCTCCTATGCCAATGAACAATGGTGGATCCCAAAACGTTGGTAAAGCTCCTTGGGAGATTGATGACTAGTATTACAAAAGACAACAGTGGCTTCAGTGCAGACAGCTGGACTCGACAAAACATGGTAGTTGTGCTTCTTGTTGATATCTTTGAACTTCAGCTTTGGTGAGAATAAAAGACTGTCTTAAAGAAAGAAGATGCAAGGAAGAACGAAATTGATCATGTGACTGTCAAAAAAGATGATTTTGTTGGTGGCTAAGAAGGTAATAGCACATGAAGTAATGATGGGAATGGCTGAACGTCTCAGTAGTTACAGCGAAGCTGTTTGACATGGAAGGAGTTATGGAAATGGAACTCAAACAGGGACAATTGGTTAAGGAAGAAAGGCAGAGAAAAGGTTAAACACAAGCTCTAATGGTAGATTCCAACAACGATGGGAGGTAGAGCAGAGGATTGTAGATTCTAGCACTGTGGGACATAGGGAGAAGAATGTGAGACAATGACAGTGATTCCAACAGTAGTAGTTTCCCAAACTATATTCCAATAGAGGAGGTGGTCGTTTGGGTCATGTCTAAGTTAGGGTTTATGTTCACTAATAACAGCCACAGTTGGAAACTAGCCTTAAGTAGAGAGAAACAACAAAAAATTTATGTGAATTAGTCAGAAGGGCTACATCTACTGACACAGACAATAAGAGTACTAGATTTTATTAATTAAAAACTTATCATTTGATAATAGTAGTGATACACGCTAAAAATGATAATCTTAAATAGAGTACACATAATATTCTTTAAGATCTTCAACAAAGGCATTCAACTGAGACATTTGATTAAATGAATATGAGGAGTTTGATTAACACAAGGAAATTTTTAGTTTCTCTATCTCCTTATTGTTCAAGCCTTTCAAATTGCTTCCATCATAATCTAACACTTTATTGAGTTTCCTTAAACTTAAGGAAATTTACAAATATATAAATATATATATATATAGAGAGAGAGACAGTATATAACCTAAAGCCAGGGCAGCAAGCAAGTACTGAATGAAAAACCATATATGAAAACTAAACACACTCAATACAATAGAATCTCTCAAGAATAAATATACAACAGAGAGACAATGTCTATATCATGTTGTTCATATTAAACACTCAATATCAATGAATAAGTTGAACCAAGAAATATAACCCTAGAAGCCCTACAGATAATATTCTATAATGAGTGAATTATTAACTAGAATTTCAAAAGATTTAAGACCTGGAGCAAAGAAACAGTATAGGACAATGCAAATCAACCAAACTAGGGCAAGATCACTTACTCAGCAGCAAAAACTCTGGTTCTGTATCTAAGGTGTTTATCTCTGTTGGGATTAACACAGGAAGCTTCTAGTGCATACTCTTGGACTGGTGCGCCTGTGGAGCTATAGACCATATTTTCATCATCTTCTCCATAGTCTAATCTTGGGTCACTGCCCGTCCCACTAAGACCAACATTTCCTGAGCCGTTACTAATTTCAGTATCTCGTCTAGTTGATGTAGCAAGAACCTGGATGTTGGATAACTTATTCAATTAGCGCTAAGCATAATTTATCCAAGAAACAGGAAAAAGCCTATTAATATGCTGGCTAATAGGAACATAGTTCACGTGATACACTTCAAACCTTAATTTGTGAACCACAAGCATAAAAAAGTCCCACATAAACAAGTAATATGCTAGTTATTGTCAAGTAAAAGAAAAGGTTAGCAAAATCATTTTCAAGAACCATAAAAGCATATGGTCATCTAAAAAGTCAAACGTTCTTATTTGGAAAACCAATAATATATAAACCTCTATCCAGTTCGAGAAAAGAGCTCACCATCTTACAACATATTGATATCCAGTGAGATGGACAAGAAGGACATGATGCAAACAGCAATCGTGTAATTGTTGAACGTATCATATTCCCAATCCTAAAAAAATTAAAGCAGTCTGATTATCAAGAAATGGAAAGGAAAAGGTGAAAAGTATGTGTATATATGTATATGACTCCTTGAAATATGCATGGTAATTCCTTTAAATACAGCCTGTATCACAGTCAGCAACATAACTGCTTCATGAACAATGATGTTGAATGGCCATTGGGAATGGACACGGAATTGCTTTTGTACTATAGCAATGCAAATTGTTAGAAATGCATGAAACAACATTTATTTGCAAACTGCAACAAAGAACAGTAATCAGTACTGTTATCATTTTTGCTCAAGCAAGTTTTGAAGCGAGTGCATTTTATTAAAAAGTAAGCACCAAAGCAACATGGTTTATAGATGACTTACTCAGAATCTGTTTCTTCGTCCAGCATGTGAAACAAGTTATCTTCAATTTGCTCGCGAATAATAGAAACCTGAAACAACTCCTATCAACCATTGGATACCTTGGAGCAAAGGGTTGGCTAAATATAAAAAAGAGATGAACATTGGGTGCCCAATACTAACCAGGTCTTTTTCAATGAGATGCTGGAGGGTAGAAACAGCAATTTGTCTTAAAGTTGGCTGCTTCAAGTTAAACTAGTTGTGTTAGGTAAAAGAAAGGGAATATAAGCCACAAATACTAACAACTTTAAAACTTAAACAAAACCTGTCTTGAGGAAAGAGTTGATAGGAGGGTTTTAACATGTGAATGAACAGAAACAGCTTGCGGAGCGAAAAGAACAAGTTGCTGTGTGAATCGAACACTCCTGTAACATGAATGACTCAGTTGGAGCCTCATAATAAAGGAAAAAAAAAGGTTTAACTCCTATTTGATTCCATAATGATTGTCAGAATAATATATGGATCACTATTGGGCCTCATCCAACAGTTTAAACTTTTGGATAATGCTTTCTATACAATAACCAAAAAGTTAGCAATTAGAAAACAGTTCAAACATCCAATCACAAACTACCCAAAATGAGAAAATAAGAAAGAGAAAAAAGGAAAATAAGAAACATTTATCAGTTGACATACTCCAACAGTGTTGCAGTTTCTTGCCAGGAGCTTATTTCTGCAATGACGGACTGCAAAACAAATTGAATTGGTCAATTGAATATTAACTTCCATAACATAGTAAATAATGAACAAAGTGAAAGAAAAGGATATGCTTTCAAATTGAAGATCATATTCTGGGCTATATGTTATTCGAATACCAGCCACAGATTGCCAAAGAAATATAATGATAGTAAATCTCAACTTGAACAGGAACAAGTCTAGAAGTTCAGGTCTGTGAATGAACTACCTTGCAGCGAGAGAAGAAAATGCTTCCTGGGGCAAGTTCAGGGCCCAGAACAGCCACAATGGCATTTATAAGGCGGCCTACTCCTTGCTGAAGGTCAACCAAACCATTGTCTTCAGATAATAGAATGTCCAGTGCAAGGCCAAGTGTTGCCTGTGGATGAAAAAGATAAAACCAACAAGCACAGCACCAATGTAAATTTAAAGGCAATTAGAATGGTGCAATTACCAAATGACTGTAGGGAAGCTACATGCAAATACATAGTGCAACCCATATTAAATTCATGCATAATTGATCATAGATGATACAAAAAGGAATTAGGAGCATGTTTTGAATTGAACAACTCCAACTTTATTTATCACCAAGATGACAAAGCTCACATAGGACATACAGCAGATGGTTTTTTAAGTTGGCTGGAAATCCGAACTCAAATCACAAAAATAAGTGTGCTTTAGGTCTGTTTAAGTTATAGATAATAGATAAAAGATGTAGGAGCAAGATTTAAATTGAACAACAACTTCACTTTCAATTAATCTATTTAAACATGTATTACTTTTAAATTCATGTATCACGCGGACAACATGAAACATGTAGCACATGAATTTTAGGACAGGCTGGGAGTCAGAAGTTTAGATCCTTTCAATTATGTTTCAGTATTTCCCTTATTTAATTAAGCATACTATTAGTGTTGGCAACCACTATCCTGTAAATATGTAAGATCTATACAGACTTTTCTATCAAATTGTAGTTTACGTTTTAGCATTCTAAAACTTGTTTATCAAATCATAAAGGCATAGTTGGGTGCTAGCATTTGTTTACATGCTTTGTGCATCAATCTCATGACAGGTGACCCAATTCTAACTGAGATCTCAATCAATGATGCAACTTCAAGGGGTGACATTGAAAGATTTTGAAAAAGGAATGGAATCTAGCACTTAGAACAACATCTTAAGAAATTGCAGCTCAACTTGATTTCTTAAGCTTAGGTGCCAACAAATAAGGAAAGGTTACATATTAAAGAAGATTTAGCTTGCAGGCCTATCAGTGGACCACTTCCTACGCAGGCGTACACAAAAGGTCTACATGGAAAATTAAGACATAAATGATTTCTTCACAGAATCTTTGCGAAATGTTGAATACAAAAAGAAATAGTGAAAGGATTACTAGCCCATTCAAATACTATAATGAAAATTATGGAATCCTTGAATTGGATTGCAAAAATAGAAAGAGATTAAAATATATGGTGACTCTAGCAGATAAAAGTGTGAAACTTGCCACATGAAGATTGAAGAGTGAATCTTTAACATAGTAAGAAATTCTGTAGTCCAAATTAACCAAATTAACTATAAAGTAAAATCACCAACGAAAAACTACGTATAAGATCAATAAACTTCTCAAAAGGATAATATGAGTATATTTTATTTTAGAAGAATAAAAAATGTCATTAGATTCAGAAGTCTGTACACAATATACTACTGAATGTATTAAAATTGACAAAACAAAATGACCTACTGAAGACAGAAGGGCAATAAGTACTTAGACATCTAAATGGTTTGCAACTAGTTATCAAAGACAAAGTAGGAGTACAGGTACAGAGAACTTTATCTGAAGTATGAAAATGTTACTATAAAGGCTTAACTGTGCTGCAGGAAAAGAGAAGCCAGACTATTCTTGAAAAAAATAGTTTGGAAAATTATAGTTCTTTAATGAAAGGAATAAGCCAATTCAAGATGATCCTACATGCACTGGTACAAGGGAGAGAAAATGGTTGGAAGATAGAAGGAGAAGAAAGCCAAAAGGAGGTAAAAAGTTACAAGTTCCCTAAGTCAAAATTCAAACGATGCTCCAAGTCTTGATCACAAACCCAATAACTGCCCTCAAAAAAGCAATTCATGTGATGGAGAGAGAGGAAAAGAATGACAAGATGTGTTGTGTAAATAGGGATGACAATGAAATGAGGATGCTAATAGTGATGGACAGAATTATGTGGTGAGACGAATAATTTTGCTGGCAAAAGAAGAGGATAACATTCAAAAGTATCAATGATTTGAGAACAAGTGCGCTATCACTAGTCTTTTTTTTTCGAGATGATTATTGATGACGGCAATTGAAAATTTTTTAAGCATTTAGTGCAACAAAATTATCCATTTCATTTATTAAAAAACCCTCATCTAAATGATAAAAATTAACCATTTTATTCATTAAAATGAAACCTTAACTAGATGTCCAAGATAGCTTGAGGTTAAGTTTTTCAAGTAGAGACAGTTGATATGGAACCTTTGGCATATGGCTATTTAGGGTAATTCCAATAGAGAAGGCTGTAGACTTTTATGCTTTAACGCTATTTAGGTCCAGTTTACCTTTATTTAATTATTTTCATTATTTAAATAGAAGTTCTAGTAGGATTCACAATCACCATTCTAATAATATGTGCTATCATTTTTCTTTTTTAAGAATGAAATAACATAACAGACCTGCACATGAGATACATATGAGAAGCCAGCAGCTTCAATAATCAGGAGAAGTCCATGCAAAGACCAAATCTGTAAGCCGGAGATTGTACTTTTAGCCAGCAAAGAGACTGAGTTGACAGTTGCAGGCACTAAACTTGACAATGCCATTCCTCCTGCACTGCAGGTAAGAAGATTTACTAGAAGATTATAAAACATCACACCCTGTCGTTCTATGGTAAAAACTAAAATCTATACAGCATCAACAAGGAGCAGTACAACAGGTTTTGGGAGCACATATATTTTAAGCACGCGACTGGATCAATATTACAAAGTTTCATCTAGTACAATTGGAACTATCACGAGTTAGTTTGCAACATGCTTTGCAATTGTAGCAGTAAAAAGGACAAGTTAGTTTACATCATGCAGTGCAATTATGTAACAATCAAAGAGACAAGCCAGCCCAAGCTCTTAAAACATTCACATAACTGAAAACAAGATGATGTCTCTATGTAAAGACAGTTTGAAAAAAGAAAGCAGTTAAAATGTCGGTCCAGACTTTGCTTATGATAGTTCTTAAAAAAACCACATCACCGAGCTATGAATTTATGTTAGGCAAATGACAGCCAAACAAAAAAAATTCTAAATGGAAAAGAATTTTTTTTCAATTGACATCACATTCATTTTGACCAATTTGTATCCAAAAATGATAAAGCCCTTTGACATGTCCAGGAAAAGAAATCCACATAGGAAAAAGACTTTAGATTTCATTATTAATTGATCCTTGAAGTACCAATGGGAAGATTCAATTGGCTAAGTTTACAAGTCCAAGACAAAAATCCAGCAAAGGAACAAGCTGTTTAGATTTTGTAATTACTAGAGCCACAATATTGAATGGCAAGGTCCAGTCGATAGTTCTGTGAACCTACAACATGACACTTAACTCAATATAGAAAATGGATGACTTCCCTTTAGAATACATATTATCTCTTTCCAACAACTTTCTGACAATGGAATCTAAGAGATGCAGTATAAATACGTTACAGATTGTATAACTATTACAGGAACTTAAGGCTTAATTATAGGGATCCTATTTATTTACTTACCTAATTGGTAGTTAAGTAATTTGTATATATATGTATCTCTACCTCTGTGCAAGATATATCCATAAAAACATCTTTCCTCTCTTTGTTCCATGGTATCAGAGCCAACTTGGCTATTTCTTATTCCATTTTAGTCATGCCCAATGAGCAGACCTTCGGAAATTTTTTGTTTCAGTTTTGCCTAGTCCATCCTCTCAAACATACCGGTGCATGGCAACGGGTTCACCAGTGCCCCATTCTCTAGTTAGATTCGAGTCAGAGAGTTGGAGCCCGACCCCAAATCCAAGCCCAAACCTAATTCAAAGCGTGAAATTTAAAAAAAATCAAGCTCGACTTAAAATTTGATAAACCCAATCTGAGCCCATTAACTTCAAGTCAAGTCATGTCAAGTCAGGCTCATGCCCTATTTCCATCCCTACTCTTAATTGCCCAATCTCTTTATCATGTCTTGTCTAAGACTCTAAAATCACGTTCTTTAAGGTCTCCTTCAACTTCTTGAACTCTTTTCCTCTAGAGCTGTTAGGAACCTCTATAGAAATTGCTTGTATTGATGAAATATCGGTACAATTAGATAGAAGACTACTGGAGCAAAGC
>JANKOD010000008.1:13955659-13973138 GCA_026284645.1 Erythroxylum acuminatum | reverse complement strand
TGTTAGGAACCTCTATAGAAATTGCTTGTATTGATGAAATATCGGTACAATTAGATAGAAGACTACTGGAGCAAAGCTCCCCCTCCTGGAAATATAATTTCCAGGCCAATACAATAGATGTATTTTCCAGAATAATCGAGAGTGTCCCTCCCTCCTATCCCCGAGTCCTATATATAGACTCTGTACCTTCTTATTCTCTCTCTCTCTCCGTAACTAACTCTTAACCTACGTCCCTATGTGGCATTTGTATAGGAAGGGTGCTAACAAGAGCCTTCTACCATATTCATTTCCTCGCAAGTAGCAAAAATGTACTCAATAATTCTGTTTAATAAGAAATTAAACGATAGTATGCCAAGAATCATGTTATATGAAATACTACAACTAACAATCGAAAAGAGAAAGTTTAGATGCTATTAGCAACATATAGTACTTTACTAACAATCTTAGTTAAAAACTAACAATCACTTTGTCAGTAAAAAAAGACTAAAATGTATTCTTTTGGAAAACAAGAAAAGCAGACAACCAAAGTTTTCAAGAATATGAAGAGATCACCTGCTAAGAATGCACCCAAGTGCAAAAGCAACGGATCCAGCATAATTCGAATCTGTTGTCCCAGCAAGGTCACTAATCAATGACCTAGTCTGTTTAACATCAACAAAGAGAGATAGAAAGATAATTAAAACTAACATACAAAATATAAATGGAGTTGTGAACTTAAAACTCTATTATACACATATGTCGTCATCATCTCAACATATACTGGCAAATTGATAGCTTATGTATTACTTGAATAAACATTAGAAACCAACTTACCATTCTAGCAGTAAACATATCATTACCAAGGCGAGCTAAAAGACCGAGCCCTTCTGATGATGCCCTACGTTGAGATGCACATATATCTCCCTCTGCTAGAATACTCTACGAAAAGAAAATCAATGAATAAGAAAAAAACTTAATGTTGCTTACCTTACCTCATTGCAAGAGAGTCAAAATAATGTCGCCTTAACATTATTACCAGAAAAATTGCCTGCATTGGATTTAAAATCTCAATCCCTAGGGGTTGAGGTCGTAGAGAAATCAAAGCCTGAGGAAAGCATTATTAGACAATATGACATCAGAGCCACATATAAAAATTTAAATAGATTAATTAAAAATGCAAGCACCTTCAATCCTGCAAGCAACCCAACACAAATATTGGAAATACCGGCAGCATGCCACGTTTGCCTTTTTCCACTTTTTAGACACTGCTCAATCATTCCAAGAAGCGAGAGCATCCCTCCACTATCCTGAGACCAAGTTAAAAAAGAAAGAGAATTTATCTTTCCTACAAAACAATATCAGAAAACATAGGCTTAAAATATAATCCCCTTTACCTGTGAAGCAAACATGATTCCAAAGCAAAGAAGCATTTGATTCACCAATACCTTGTTTATTGTTTCGGGCTTCAAGAACAAAACTAATCCTCAGTGAACGGATGCAATGAAATAACAATTGAAAACAATTAAAAAAAACCTACAAGGCATCTAAATTTGGTACTTTCACACACAATAGGGCGTGCAATTTCCAACTTATGTTGAAGCATCAAGATCAAAAGTTTACATGAACACAAATCCAAGTATATGCACATGTATTATCTAGAAAATAACGATGGTTCAGTTATTGCTAAAGAATCTCATTGATTAAGTTTTATTTCCTTATCCATCTTCACTCTGCTTTGACAGAGAACTAAGGATTAATTTGATAAGTTTTGGAATTCATTTACTATAGATGTATGGTATTTGCCACATATCGAAAACGTACAACTTAGTTCCCTATTGAAAGTACAGCACCATAGTGTAGTATTGCAAGTATACAAGGACATTTCAAACTTAAGCTTAATGCTAGAACTTTTAATATCAATCTTTTATGTTTTCGTAGTATCAATGCTAATAGATTCTTGTGAAAAACAAATTTCTTTTAGAGAAAGATATTTTTGTGAGCGGTAAATAATATCATCCCTTTGATCCATATATAAGTCCTTGTATTGTTTGTAATTATCTGTTATGAAGTGAACCAACTGACAAGTAGCATAAGTGGACAACTAGTGATTTATTGGGTCACAAAAATTCTCTCTAGCACTCATGGTTGAAGCTAAGGGCAAGGCAAGGTATTCTCCCATTGTTCAGTTTATCCATCCTCCGCAACAACTGTGTACAATTCTTCTGATCAAGCACAATTATCGTACTTGGATTAGATTAATTAAAAAAATTTCAAGCATAACTATTATACTTGGACTAGATTAATTGAGATTTCTTCACTTGTTACAGAGAAGGCAAACCATCTTATAAAGGAATCATCAAATGCAGTTTAGACCACTCAAGATGTCAAATTGTATGGTGATAGGGAAATCCATTGTTTCTTCTATCATTCCTCTTATGAGTGCTTTAACAATAAAAGAGTTGTGTGGTGTTGGAACAATTCTTTTCAGGGAAATTAGATTTATTACATTTATATAATATTGTGCAATTTATTTTTCAATTGATTAGTGGAAACCAAATTATCTTTGGTTAGTATATTATTGATATTAAAGCTCACAAGGATAGAATAGTTTGATGCTTATACTAATATTATGGTAAAGATGAGGTAAATACATAAGCAATTACTAATGCTGGGCTCTCTCTAAAACTGGGCAAGTTAAATGCAGGTGAAGCAAATACTTAAAGATTTTAGGATTGACAAAATAAAAGTACTAAAGCTATGGTATGATAATCAAGCAATCACACATATCACTTTCAATTCAGTATCTTATAACCATACTAAAGTGCATTGCAGTTGATTGTCATAGTATTAAAGAAAAGAAGCAACATGGATTATTTATACCCACTCATTTAAGAAGAACTGAACAAATTCTCATTTAATCATTACATGTGTCTACAATGGTGTTTACCAAAAATTGGCCATGATAAACATTAATACTCTACCTTTTAAGAGTGTAATAAGATGAATTATCTTTGTCCCATACCAAAAAAGTTCAACTTTACAGTGCAATCTCACATGTATAAAAGGTCATTAGAACACAAAGATCACATTAAAAACTTTTATGCCAACTTTTAATGCTTTCATTAACTAATCAAATATAAGGAAGAACCTTTGCTTCAGTTTTCATCAGTAAAACTATAATTCCCTTCTCTACATGAACTTTAGATGAAGTAACAAAAACTGCAGTAACAATTATGATGAAAAAGCACTAAGAACAAAAAACTGAATCTTGGTGAAGTAGATGAAGGAAGCGTGCTATCAAAGTTAAACATAAAGATATAACCAACTAAGGAGAAACAGCAATCACCTGAGGAAAGCTTGAGGATTCATCCTCCCATACAGAAGGCAATAGGCCCTCCTTTCCCCCTTGGAAGGCCCGAAGTTCATCCTCAAACCAATCTCTAGGCAAATTATTTATGAAAAAAAAATAAGGATTTCCCTTGTCATCGAAATAAAAAGACCTTAAAATTTTTTGGAATCAACTATTCAAGAAAACCAGAAATCAAAATATAAACAAGAAGAAACCTTCCAGGAATCCAAGGTCCCAACCAGGCATCTCGTTTGTCTAACAAGGACCTCAAGCATGAGCTTTCCTCGTATCTAGAAGCATCCCTATTTCATTTAAGGAATCATGAATAAGAGGTAGCCAAATTATTAAACAGGCAGATGAATTATAGAAAAACAACTTCTGAAACTACTTTTAAGAAAGGTCCACATTTTGTGTGATGAAGGCATATTGAGGGTGTCCATGATAAAGACATCTATAGAAGGGAAAGAAAGAACTATCATTTACAAAGGGAAAGCATTACCTGTATGGTAGTGTACATAATTGGATAATCTGCGCATGTTCACCTTTATAAGTAAAGGGATCAGGGAGTGACTGATAAGCCACTAACGTTTTGATGGAGAACACGTCTATTGCAGGTTTAATATTTGACAGTTCTTTGCCTTTTAGTAACAAGATACAGGACAAAGCACTGTTTCCAAAATACAGTAGCAACCTTCAGACTTATGGAAACAAAACCACAAAGTGCCTGAGTTATTCAGTTAGAGTATAAGTACCTACTCAGGTACACCATGACGGGTTGAAGTAAAACCCCATTGTTTGCAGTACCACTAGAAATAAAGCATTTCACAAATGCAGTAAGAGCATCTACAGCAGCAGACCAAACCCTTCCAAAGAAAAAAGATGAACGTCAAATAGGATAGTAACTTGCGTAATATTATTAAAAAATTTTTGAAAACAACACCCAGCTTAAAATCCACAAATACAACTGCTTTTAGTGCTTTTATCACTAATTCTTATGAATACCTGACTGACTCAACCAGACCAGGACCAACAGGCAGTACAATGCCACGTCAACCCAGCCCAAACAAAGTACTCCATTCATCCGTAACTTCATTGAGCTAAAAACTAACATACAAGGTTGTACTTCGACAGAGATTTACCGTATCTTAGCAATTAAATCTCCATTTTGTTTAATTGCCTCTTCAGGATTCCCGCTGAAGAGGTCTGCCCACAATGTAAGAATATCAAAGATCTGGTCTTCTAACTCCTGCAGGCAACAGACCCAAAATTCATAAGTACTCACGGCAGCCACAGAATAAGTAACACAAGTTTGTCATAACCTAGCAATTAATCTTCTACCTGCTTTGGCATGGAGGATAGGAGTGAAGACAGAAGTAACCAACCAGCTTCTTTTTCAACCGTTGCAGCCAACGGATTTCGGCTAGATTCAGTTAGCATTTTCTTTAAAACTTCAAGTATTGATCTGGGCAGTCTGAGGCAACGAGACCATAACGTAAGAGCATGAAAGTTCTCAAAACCTAAGGTAACCATTAAATTAAAGCTCAAAGGAATGCAAGCAATACATATATTAGTATATCCCTAGGATGCAAGCACATCTTAATGCAAGAGTATCCCAGTAGTATCTAACATAGTCATATTGAGAAGGATTTGATATTTTGAGCAAAAAATTGGCTGAGAGGATCCCATGTAATAATTTACTTCCATTTGTCAACAGCAATCTCCCTTACATGAACATTGACGCCACAACTGATCTAGATTTATTTAAGACAAGAAAAAAGTAAACATAGAGTTTCATAGAACAGAAGAAGTTAAGTGGAGCAATAACCTTGCTGGATAACCAAGAGGTAACTTTGGTGATATTGATACCAAAGCTGCCAAAACAGTTGCTTGTCCATGTAAAGAATCAAGCTCGACTTTCAAATTGGTTCCCTGTGGGTGGAAAAAGAAAGGTAAATAATAGCAATATTAAGAACAAACCTATAACATTGCCAATAAACAAATAAGAAAATAAATGCAAGAAAAAGTCCTCACACTTCAGAGAGTAATACCAGTCAAATTCTTCCATATTTTACTAAGAAAAGATAAAAAAGAAGCATACAAATTCAAAACTAGGCACAATCTTAAAAATAGAGCAAAAAGATTAGCTAATATGAATAAATAAATTAAAGAACCAGCAGAAAGGAGATACGTATTCCATCTATCTGCCAACATCTACTGGAGAGGACCTTTTGATACTCCATGACCATAAATCAGTTATCAACTATTAGGTTCATGGAAAATATAAATCAGGAGTTAAGATGCAAAAGTCCAACTCAACAACAATCCATTAAAATTACACATTGCAGCATTTGTCAACAAATTTATCCATAAAGAAAACATCCTTATGAAGCAAAAGTTGAAATGAGATGTCTAAAGAGCCGAAAATTTCTAACAAGTAGCCAAGGAAATCGAGGTTTTTCGTGAGAATACAATATGTAAACCATCAACAGAAGGTGGAAAACCTTCACTCCTTGAGAATAAGAATGTTATAGGACAAAAGAAATGAACTTTGCAACTTTCCAAACTGAAGAAATGGACAGTTAGAACATCAACATAAAGATATATAGACAAAGAAAAGAAGGTTTTAAAAAAGACTAATCACTCAGTCTATATACATCAGGATGATAAAGAAATCAGATTAGTTATCAAGACTATTTCATACAGGAAGGACTTTCACGCTAATAAGCAGAAAATTTTCTTGTTTTCTCTTTCTTCCTTAGATCATACATTTTTACTTCATTTATTGGTAACTATGTTTTCTGACCATCTTTGTTGTATTCTTGGTTTTTCAAAGAGGTGACTCCACAACATCAACTAAAATTGAAGGAAATATGTTGTTTGTACTGTTGTTGTTTCTACTAGGTGTGGAGAATGCTCTCGCACATTTCTCATATGATAAGTAAAAGGAAACCTTCAAAATCCTTAGAATATCTAATTAATTTAACCGAACATCACATAAATCCACATGTTTATTAAATAGTAAACAGCACTGTAAAGATACTTGGTGTAAGTCTTCCACTTAAAAGTCATTTATGATAAACAACTACACTAGACTTGGATCTTAAATCAAGGGACCAAAGAACAAAAGTTGCGAAGATACAAATGGCAATAGAATGAAAGATTCATTTTGGTGATCACATCAAGGATTTAGCCAAACAAGAAAGAAGAAAACCTGCACACTAGCAATATTGGCTATACCTTCCCAAATGAGACATTATCTCTCAAAGCATTCAGTGTAGTTACACCGTATGAAACCAAACCTCCGACACAGGTAGGATCAACCTCAGCAAACACTCGTACTGTCAAAGCAGTCTCAGTGCGTACCTGCCCAAACGAACTTTTCATTCATGCTGAACTAAAAGAAGCTATACAGCAACAACTCAATACGATACAGCTGTTTAGAAAACTGCACTATCAATGTATGGTTTAATTTTTACTAATATGTTTTGGGAAAGTAAAATTCACAATAGAACTGACAGAGCTTTTCATAAATACTTGGTCAGTCAATGTAGGGTAGTATGAAATCTTCATTTTAACGAGATTACATGATGTAGGAGCATATTTCCAGTTAATAATTTATGTTTCCGTATTTTATTAGTTTTCATAAAGTTTTCTTATTTAGGTTAGATTTCATTTTCAATAAGATATTACTATTTTTCCTATTATTCATAGGAATTCGTGTATGACTTGTTTTTTCTATTCTGGGTAGGGTTTCTAATAAAATTAGTATAAATAGGGGCTTTGCAAGAGAATTATAGCAGCCTCTGTATTCATATTTTTATTAAAGGAGTTTTTTTATAGAAATCATAATTGTTCCAACAACAATCACCCTAATTCTAACCCTACTTTGTTGGAATATGTTGCCCTAACGCCTTGCCCTACATCAAGCGATGTCAGAGCTACTATAGATGCCATCCAAAAATGCAAGGAGATTTATTAAAAAGGGAGTTCAACTAGTCCCGATAGAAGTGCTTAACCATATTGGAGTCATCCAATTTGAAAGGGAATAGCTTGAGCTTGATCAACAATCTTTTAAAGAGGGTCTTGTTAATAGCATATGTTATTGTCCTTGATAGTAAAGCAAATGCCATTGCAGTTGATGTGCCTACTTGTACTCTTCAGTATAAAGACATGCCAATATTTCATCACTTTGTGGAACATGGTATTCATGTACAGCTACCTTGGAATAAAGTCAAAGCATTATTTAACTTGGCCAGAATAGTTAAGCAGTTGCATGAGACACAAGTTGCAATCATTCTTTACCATCTTATACCATACAAGCTCCCAGACTATGTGGAAGCTTATCTGAGGCTTTCTGTCATTGAGAAAGCCCAAAACAATCTTCAATTAAGCATTGACCTGGTTAATGGGGATTTGAAGGCGAATGATAAGTTCCCTAATGCATTATCTATGCCCAATGACTTAGATCTGAAAAATAATGAATGAGTTAAGGCCAACAAACCTTCTATGCTGCTAGTGAGGCAACTGATGGAAATGATCCTTATGCAACTCTCTTTGGGCAACTAGAATTACTTTGCTGCACTATACTATCAAAAAAGAAACCCAAAGTTGCAAGTTACCCATTTGGAAAGGGCCAAGGAACTTTACACTAGAGTTCTGGTTCAGAATATAGTTTAATATTTATGCTGTAAATGGTGCTAGAGTAGTTTCGGTAGAAAAAGAACAATTTGATGCATTAAAAGATATTTTAAAACAGATCTAAGAAGTTACAAGTAACAGCATTTTTATCCAGATGCTTGATGTTTGGATAACTTAGCCTATGTTTATTATACTCGAGGCTGTTTGACATTAGCAATGAAGATGTATCATAATTGTTTGTGAAAGTTCTACCATAATAGAGATTCTTGTCTTGGGAACTCCCAAGTGAATGCACTTGGATTGCAAAAGAGGAACTAAAATGAGCTAATCGTGATATCCACAAGGAGTATGTCAAAGTCTACATGTTGAAGCCGTGTTCTTTTTTAATCTGATGAGATTGATGCAAGAGCATACTTGAGTTAATAATTCATATTAGAATACCTAGTGCAAAATCAATTTTAAAAAATTCTCGAATAATAAATAGTGTACGGGATGTTACTTATAGAATTTTTAATATTAAAAGTTACAAAGGAAAGAATTTATAAAAGACCATTAATTTTTATAATGGAATAGATATTTTAGATACTATTTAATACTAATTAACTATGCATGTATGACAAGAAAAGAAATGAAAAGTTACTATCGGTGAAAAAATTCATTTGGCATAATTACATGTGGATATATATAAAATTAGAGATAAAAGTTAGAATCATAACAATTTAATCACAATATTTACTAATTTTAAGCTCAGATATTTTGTATTACTCTAGAATATTCTTTTAGTATTTTAAAAAATATTAATGTTTCTAGCAATCTTAGTTATCACAGTGAATTAATTTCTTAGGATTCTATAAAAATTTATTAATATTAAATTTTATTTTAATAGGACTGTGAATTGCAAAAGCAAGTGAATTTTATACAATGAAAATTACTCGATCAAATTTTAGAAGACTTTTAGTATTTTAAATTTAAAGAAATTCCACCTTAATGTTTTTATATTTAATCTTAATTGCAGTGGATTGTGGAAACTATTGAATCTTTTAACTAAATGGCAACTACTCATTTCAATTTTTAATTTTAAAGAAGGTTTTTTATTCTTGTGGCATACAATATTATTCTTTTTAGGGATATATTTCACACTTAATTGTCTTGGAAAGTTATTTAAGATGGTCAGATTAGTTTAAGACTTAAGATTGACTTTAGGTATGGGTTTGAAACCATTAATTTTTGGGTTAGGTTTCTCAAAGTAGTTCACAATGTTAGGGGCCATTGATCATTCTTTCCTAGTTTTTGGTCAAAAGACCAACGTCTAGTTTGTTTTGCCATTCTCTAATCTATCTCTACTTGAAACTAGTTGAGTAGAGACTATCTGCTTATAGCTCCAAAACCAATTCTATCCCTTTCCAACCAAAGGAACCATAACAGAGTGTGCAGAAGATTTCAATGCTTACTAATTAGTCAGCCTTCCAAATTTTCATACCAATTAGATAAACTAGGGACAAGAAGAACCAAGATAAAACTAGGGACAATATTAGAAACTAATTTTTGAGTAAAGTCAAACATAGACAAGCTTTGTGTTATAGTTTACTAAATGATCAATGATCATAAGGACTTCAGAAATTCATAAGTAAAAGAATTGATAAGGAATAAATGAAAAAGAATTCTTTTTCACAATATCAAAATATAAATGCATCAATTATTTAGTGCAATTTTTTTCAAGTAACAAACATATTCTCAAAAATTGCAACGTCCAACAAGAAGTCTTAAAAGTTGATTTTAGTATCAATTATTCAATCAAATATATTCAACATCCCAATTAAAAGTAACAAAATACTTACAAGGTTTGATGAATGAGATATTGCAACGTCGACAGTTTTATCAAAGATTTCACGAAGTTCTGATGGAACCTGAGAATGGATAAGCAAAATTCAAGCAATATGCAACCAAAGTTGCACATATAAGCATGCAAGACAACCAAGGAACCAAATTATAAACAATTTAGCCAAACTTTAAAGGACCCACACAGATGACTCATCACTGATCCAGTCTATTTGTTGCCTAGTATTATCAATTAGGTATATTGCATGCACCTAATGCTTTTCTGAAATGACATTTTCCTAAAATAGGGGGGAATTGAAGAAAAGTAGACATTTCAAACATGTGAAATCAGTACTCTTGTAAATCAAATGTTCTGAAGGTTACAGAGTGCATAATCTTATTATACATCAATTTAGCCCATTTAATACTATAGTAGGTTTTGTTTTAGATTTGTTGCCCTACTGAAACATGTTTTACAAAGAGCATATAACGTATCAAAAGTAGAATCAAATGCATACGACCCCTTACCTCACCCAATGTTTTCAATGTATAAGACAAAGTACGAAGAGCAGCAATTTTCATTGAAGGACCAACACTAGGAGATTCCAGCTGCAATTTTCCATGAGAGAAGAGTCAAGACAAGAATCAACAGTGGCAAGAGAGCATGTGTGTTACTCTAGCAAACCTGTCTTCCGAGGAAAACTGAAAAGCCCCTTTGAGTAGGCTCAGTCATCTGATCAGTCACACCAACCCGCAAAATATACAGAACGCATGCCTCCAAGAAACCAAAGAGTGGAAAGTATTAGTTTATATATTTTGGATATCATAATAATGTAACTACAATGCACATCAATCCAATATAAAGTTCAATCCTTCATAATTCCATCCAGGGCTAGAAAAACGAGGAGCTATAAAATTTGAGATGAAACACAAATCACAATATGCTTGTCCTCATCAAAACAATTACCAATCTTTGCTTAAACCATAACATAGCATAGATTTCATACAAATCATGTAAATTAGTTTCTTTAGCATCATATTCAATGATGTTAATCATTCAAAAGAAATTCCATATACGAAATTCTAAGTTTCTAAGAGAAGATTTTCCTATCAAACCAGCATTGGTATTCCTTCCTTCCAAATTTATTGGGAAACGATTATTCTATCGCAAATCTTTGCTATAACCATAACATAGCACAGATTTCATACAAATCGTGTAAATTAGTTTCTTTAGCGTCATATTCAATGATGTTAAATGCTCAAAAGAATTCCATATACTAAATTCTAACTTTCTTAGTCAAGATTTTTCCATCAAACTAGCATTGGTATTCTTTCCTTCCACATATATTGGGAAACAATTATTCTACTGAAAAGTGCTAGTAGTTATGCCTAACTAATGATTGCCTCTACACGTGCAAATTTGAGAACAGATGAGCAGTTATTAGTATCGGTAAGCTATATTTATCTCAGGTTTTTCTTCCATTTAATTTGTATATTGTTTTGTCTTCTATTTCCTTTTTTTTTTTTTTTTGCAAGCCCATATAATAAGAGGAAGTCATGCCTCTACGTTAAACATATGACTATCAAAGAATAATGTAGAATTTGCAGTACAATTTTTTAGACAAATACCAGCGCATGGGCATCGACATGAGGATCTATGCCAAGCATTTCCATAACTAGCAGGGCATAGTTTTGAAGCTCAATATCTGGAACCAAATACTTTAGACGAATTGCCTGCAACATGAATGAAATTCATGGAACAATCAGCATAAATTGGATGTCAAATAACAAAGATGTGCAAAATATTGTACTCCAAGCCAAGATAAAATGCTGAAGTAATGGGCAAAACATATAATTATATACCCATGATCATAAAAAAAAACCTTAATGAGAAAGTATTACTCTAGTAAACTATATTACTGACACCATTCTTAGTTGAACATCCCACCATTTCCATAGACATTCTCAAGCGAATCATTGAAAATTTAGAATTTTGACAATAAATTTACAAATGGACTAAAAAGCAGCCCTCAAACAGTTTTAAGAGAAGCAGCAAACCAAGAAATTATACTGATCAACAAGAGGGGAAAGATGGTTAGAGATTGAAAAGCAACCATTAGCATTGTTACCTGTAAAAAAGAGACCCATGATAAGGTAATGCCCATCCGAATGTCCTTCACCCAAGGCCCACTTGCTGCAATTTCAGCCACCGATGAGTACTAAGGGAATATCGATACGAAAGTATGATATATTTTTTATTTAGCTTATGCATTAATAGATAGCAAATTACTGATAATGCAAAACACACAAACCTTATTGCAATATAAAAGCACAATGTTCATAAAATAAAACCATACCAGAATGGGAAAAGAAAGCATATATAACAATTGTGCATGCTCTTACAACAGGAAAAAGACATTATAGCTTTGAAAGTTCCTTACAAGAATGAGGAGGTCAAAAGATACTCAGAAAGATTATTATGGTACTTCAAAAGTTCAACAAAATATAGCCCTACAATCACCCCCCTCCCCCCCAAAAAAAAGGCAAAGCACTAAAGTGTACAAGAAAAAAGAATTTAATCTGAAAATAAAAATATATAAATATTAAGGATTATAATTGAAAATTTTGGCATTTCTAATGAACCAAAAATACCAAATAAGAGCAAGAAATTAGCATCATATAGAAGCCTCTCAATCTTACCTTCAAAATTCATGAAATTTATACATGTGTTCCCACTGGAACAAAGAGGATATTCAGAACACTATGGAATAGGTCAAATCAATACCTCTGGTGAAGGGCAATGCTAAATGCCTTTGCAAGCCACCTTCTAATTTCTTTGCATGAGTGGAAGAACTGTTTCCGCGGGACTGAACCTGTTGAGGCAAGATTAGCTAGTAAATTAATAACATGGAAGAAAAACAAATAGAGAAGCATCTTCCAAAGACATAGAAAGCAAGAAATGAAGAAAAAAAGAAGAACTGGATATAAACTACATAGCACATATACCTGTGCCTCTGGATTCATTCCTAAAGCAAGTAATGAACCTAAAGCATCAGCATAAGCATCCCGAACAGATGACATTGGATCCTCAAGAGCCTAAAGAGAACATCAATATCATGGATAGAGTACAGATACCGCATGAGCTTCTCAAATATTCAAAACCTACCTTAGTAAAAGAGTAACATGCGCAAAAAACTAAGAAACACCTACCTTAACACAATAAGATGCTAAATTATCAAGCTCCCCAACTCCTAGATTTGGCCCACCAATCATAGCAAATGCCCTCAGACAACGTGCTGCAGCTATTCTAACAACAAATGATTTATCCCCAACAGCAAAACGTGTTATAACACGGTAGGCCTCAATATACGCTGACGAGGCAGCATTGCCGCCAGAGCCTTCCAAAGCTTTTTGAAGCATGAATAGTGCCTCTTGTCTCACAAATTCCTGGAATTTCATTAAAAACGGGTAGCAAAGCCAGAAATTCTAGGCACTACAAAAATTGAAGGATCAAAAAAATAAAATTTTTATGCAAATAGGAGAAAGTTTAAAGCCAAGAATATGAGCATCAAATATGAACAGAAGTTTAATTATGTAAAATCCAGGGCTGCACATTTGACAATATAATCCAAAATAAAGGGAACAATCCAAAAGGAAGTTAAAATATATTCATGCTCTAGCCAACTCCTTAGTAGTAGAAGGATAGTAACAGTACCAATATAATACCAACATTCAAATAGTCATTAGTATTGACATTATCAATCCTAAGCACAATAATATCCACAATATTACAAATTGAATAAGACGTACCTCTTGAAACTTCATGAGCTTTGCCACAATATTTGTTGTTTCAAGCAAACCCGACGTGATTCTTCTACCAAAATATCGATATAGCTCTCCCAGACATTGTGCAACACCTACAAGTATTGATTACATGAAAATTTGGACACAAACATGCAGCAAACAACCAATCAAGCAAATGATGGGATAAGCATAACAAACATAACTTTATGGTTACACTGTGCCTTATTTTTTGTTTCCTTTCCTGGGGACAGTCTCACAAACACTTTTCCAATACCTCTCTCTAATGCAAGGGAGACAGAGGGGGGTACCATATCACATAGAGCAAAGTCTATAACTAACCCAATAGAATAATGCTCAAGGACGATATACACTGTTCTTTTATCAATTGTGAACAATCTGAAATTAATATTTTAGCAGTTAAAAGAACTAGATAGAAAGGGCATGACAACTAATAGATTTCTAGCCACCATGGGATAACCAAGCCAACATAAATTTATCAACAAGAATAAATTTAAGTTGAAACTGTGATGTCAATGTTAAAAGGAACATCCAAAATGAAGATGAAGCCCAAGTCAGATGTTTTTACAGAAGTGCCAATTTCCATTCTCCAAATAAATTGTCATGCAATGGGACATTCTTACTATTTCCCAAAGCCAGAATGATTCTCATGAACATGAAGTATCCATATTTCTTTATGCTAAACGAAGAGCTACATTCTAGTTCAATTGTTCAGATGCCAGCAACATAAGGTTATATATAGAGATCATAAACAGAAAATTTGCTGTCTTGATTCTCATCAAAAGTATACACAGTTTTCTGAAACATAGACGTCAAACATAACCCTATAGAAAAGCGAGGCAACACCGCTGTGAAGGCTAGCCCCTAAGTTAACTTCCTTAACCTGCACCTATGCTTCCGATTGCCTCTTAACATATCACGCAGGAAATAATCCCTTAAACAGCCAAGTGAGGACTCATTTGCAGTTTCTGAGAAACATAATCATTTGCTAAATTCTCGCTGCATTATTTTAGCATACAAATCCTGCCTGATGTTTGGAACGCAAATTGCATCATTAAAATATAACTCAAGTTTAAGAAAAGTTTTCAATCTAGATGCTACATTCTTTCCCAGTTCAAATGCAACTAGAAAAACAAAAAAAAGGTGAAAAGCGTATCAAGCAGGAAATTAAACTTTAAGAGAAAAAAAGGAGGATATGAACTAACCAGCAACTCTCTGAGGCTCACTCTTCTTTCCATCGGAGAGAAAACCTTGAAGACTGCTGGCTCTCGAATATATAGAAATGGTATCCCCTTTTGATATGATCTTCGTCATGGCCACAGACGCCAAATGGCGAACAGGTCGCCGCGCACCCAGAACAAGCAACGAGTACAACGCATCCTCGCATTTTCTTTGCCACAGCAAAATAGAATCCTGAAACCGACATTTCCACATCAAACACAGAACAACACTGAAGGAAACATGTAAAAGATAACTGCATTGTATCGGCGAAGAATGGAACAAAAGGGACCTTGGGCTCTTCTTCGATGGCTGCGATGAGATCGGAGAGGAGATCGAAGCAGAGGAGAGGATCGGGTGATTGCTGAGACGAGGAAGCGACGATGGACTCTAGTTGCGCCACCAGGACGCCGAATCGAGAGAGAGGTACGTTCTCTCTCACGTAGTTCTTCGCCATTAACAAAAGAGGATTTGAAACAGAGCCCCAAAGGGAAGAGTATCAATCGGTTTTCCACTTAGACAGCTAAGAAGCTTTTAAGCTTTGACTGGTGTTTCTATCCTAAGGATTGCCTCGTAGATAATGAATTTTGAGTTATTTCCTAATATGACTTTAATAAGATCTTATGGTCTTATATCTTCTGATGTACAGGATTTCTATAGAGGGGCAAGTGCATAACATAACTCATTGTAACTGATGGAGGGCAACAAATGCAGATTTTTTTCGCAAGCGAGTATTTACTCATTCGTTCATAAATCGCGCGAAGTACAAATATTAGAATTGCAAGTCAGAGTTATTAGTCTTGATCTCACTCATGAACTCCCAACACGATCTCACCACAACTGAATACGACGGACATGTGGCTAAAAAAGTGCGCACAAGAGAACGGGATGAAGATCCTCCCCTCCCGTGCTAGATCTCCTGAAAAATTCACCTAGCTACAGTGCGGTGGTCACTGAATGTTGGGACTCGATCTCGGAACCGGACTCCAATCAAAAAAACGGAATCAAAACCAAAATAGGGAAACAAATCAAAAGGAAACGCGATCAAACACGTGCGGAAACAAACGAAAGAAATCACCTCCGAAAGAACGGAATACAAATCGGATCGGAAGTCATAAAGCGGAAACACAATCAAAAGCGAAAGTATCGAAAGCGAATCGAAGGGCTCGGAAATCAACGAAAACAAATCGCTTAAACGAACTGATACAAATTCCGACATTCGTAGCGTATATCTTCGAAAACTAAATTAGCGTTGGAAACCTTAGACTAGGCCAAACCGAAACCCGGTATAAATTTTTTTCTTTTCTCTTTCATTCTTACTCATCTTTATTCAATCTCATAGCAAAGCAATTTGATTTCCCCTTTGAAAAAATCATCCTTAATCCAAATCTCAAATCCTAAGATTCTTCTTATTCCATCATATCACATCAATTTACAACTCTTACCATTTCATTTGCCATAAATTCTCACACATGATTTATACACAATCCAGCCACACACAATTTAACAAAATTGGGCAGCATAACGGCTATATTTTAAAAATCCCAAAAACCTGCAAATCATTTTAAACTCACTTTTATATACTAAACCAATCCACACAATTCATCAGACCTCCTTTCCGGAACCCATATCACATTCAATCCCATTCATAATTATATGCAATTTATATGCAAAATCATAATTCACTTTTCTAATCTATATACAAATCCATAATCCAAGTCCTTATACCAATTCATAAATCATTTACACCATTCCAAACTAAATGCATCACTAAAATAATAGTGGCATTTTCAAGCCACAAATACAACCTCAATTCCATAAGTCAAAATACAAAGATACAAAAATCTCAAAAATACACAACATAAGCTTAAGCCCTCATTTTTACAATAATCCAATTTAAACAAAAATACAATCACAAACGTGACGGACGAACGTCTTGTCTTTCTTCCATCCGATCTCCATCAGGTTGACCTGGAGATAGGGATGAAAGGGGGTGAGCTTTACAGCTCGTGAATAACAAGTTTATAAATTGAAAAATAAGCAAAAATCATTTTTCAAAAACTTTTGCCATTTTATAAAAATTGCACAGTAGAAAAATTCATCAATTTCTTATTTTTCAAAATCTTTCAATTTATCAAAGAATTCATGAACAATTTAAGAACATCAATGCATCACATTTATTAGCAGAAACAAAAACACATAACACATCAGAAATGGTTTAGGTCGGTCCGGGAAACAAAACGTACTACACAGTCCCGCATAGCAGTCCTGTGTAATCATGAACAGAACGTACTACACCTTCCCGCATAGCGGTCCAGTGTAGCCGTGAACTTATAGGAGTCCTTAAAAGGAACTCCAATGCCGCTAGCGGGCAGGCAGGCGAAGCCTAGACAAGTGCACTTGACCCTCTTATGGGACTTAACCAAACCCACATAACACATTTCACATATGAAATCAAACTGCCCAGAGGCATCTTTCAAAAACTAAAATTTTTATAATCATGTCATAAGCAAACACAAATTCATTCATAATGTCACAATTTCACATAGTAAAATGTGCAATCATTCACAAACAAGGAAATGCAACAATTTTCATAATTTATCAATTCATTCATAAATAATGAATTTCAGAAATTTTATCAATTTATCAAATCAT
>JANKOD010000008.1:13918469-13939090 GCA_026284645.1 Erythroxylum acuminatum | reverse complement strand
AAAGAGATAATTTATACTAAAGGGTTAAAATAAGGTAAGGTAAACTATGGTTAACGTTATGAAAATAAAATACCGTGGAAAAAATAGGTTATATATACGGGTCGGGTCCCCATTGGGGATGGAGACTATAATCTCCATCCCCGCCCCGAATATAAATGGGAAAAAATCCCCATCCCCTACCCCGTTTATTCGGGGCAAAATGTGCCCCCATACCCGCCCCGTTTGGGTCGGGGAATATCGGATCCCCATCGGGGCGGGGCTTTTTGCCATCCCTACAATGAAGTGTTTAATTGTGAAGGACAGAACAGATAAATAATAATAATAATAATAATAATAATAATAATAAGTACAAAATATATAATAATAATAATAATTAATAAAAAAAAAAAAAACAACAACAACAACAATAATAATAATAATAATAAATACAAAATTTATAATAATAATAATAAATAATAATAATCAATACAAAATTTATAATAATAATAAATAATAATAATAATCAATACAACCTTCTACAATTGTTAAACTTCTACAATTGTTAGATGAAAATTAAAACCTTATAATGTATTAAATAACGTGATTTAATTTGTTTCTATTTTTCAATCTATATATGCAATATCGAATGCTCTTGTATGATTATCTTCGTAATTGTCTCACTTGATTGTTAAAAGGCCTACTACTTTATTATTTATTATAATATATTACTATATTAGATATTAAATCTATAATTGTATAATCCTTTTAATAGGTGAATTCAATAAGGATTAATGAATTTTTGCGTTCAGAATTCATAGATCCAAAAAGGATAAACAACTAAATTAAATGTAATTGTATATGTTTGCATTATTTTGTTTCACTAATTTTTCTAATGTTTAAATCTACTACTCAATTAAATCTTTGACGTATAACCTATGATTGTTCATTAGTTATAATTAATTAGATAGCATTTCTCTATAATTAACTAAGATTAAGGAAAATATAAAATAATTCAAATAATGAATATTCTAATGGTAAATTAATTTATGATTGTATCAATGATCGATAGATAATTCCAACATAGATGTGGATTTAAACATTTCACTCTTATATTTTAATTTTAATTTTAATTGTTCTTAATTATATTTTTATACTATTTTCACTACAATCAAAATCCCCCTTTTCTTTTGTTTATAAAGGAAAAATGTAGGTTAGTTACTCTTTGTAAGATTAACCCTTATTTACACTACTATATAAAGTTTTTGAAGTATGATATTATTTTTATATGTAAATGATAATGCTAGCAAGGCTTACTTGATTTTAAGAATCCTCTTTCTCCTAAGGAGTTGATGCTAAAGGAAGAATTGTTGTTAGAGGGTGGCATTATCAATTAATAGGCTTGTCGGTCGCTTCTCTATACATTTGTTATCCTTAGATAAATAACATTACCAACTTTTTGTGCCTAAAAAAGAGGATGCCTCTAAGAAAAGAAAATGGGTCGTATAATAGGAAGTCTTGCAAACCTAACAAATTGTCATTGTTAACCTTGTCATCCATATTTATTTAGACAAGGAACGAGTAAAGAAAGTACCAATACTTCTATATGGCTCTAATAAAGGTGCTAAATCGATCACTTTTGAGTATGAGATTACCAAATATAAAGATAAGAAGCTTGAATCAAAGGTTTTTGTCCCTAAGTTAGATGTCAAGGCCAAACACTATATACTTAAGAAGGTCATGATTAAGGTACAACTGTGTTGAAGCATGGATATATCTAGGGACAGGAAGGCCTTGAAGAGGAGTTCTCTAGAAGTGATATGTAAGCTGGATGAGGTTAACATTAAAAAGGTAATTTGTTTCCCTCTTTTGTTTATTTTTCTTATAATATATGTAGACTTTGTATGGCTTACAATTGGTTACATAGATCCTTATGGTTTTAGATACATTTAAAATTTTGAGATAAAAAGGAAGAGGCTTGTCTGGAATAAAGTAAAAGAGATTAGTGCTCATAAAAAGATCATAAAGGGAATAAAGCAAAAGTTAAAGGCATGCAACAAAGACCTGAACTCTTAGCTGAAATGTTTGATTTAATTACAGACTACAAAAAGTTGGACTTCATGTCTCATAAGAAAATTTACATGATTGGAAAAGAATGTAAATTAGATTTATGTTGCGATTTTCTAAAGATTAAGTCTTTTGAGGCTTATACTTACAAAAAGAGGTCACTTTTTCATTGAAAGGTTCAACAAATTCAAGGAGCTTATTAATTCCAAACGCCTATAACTGGTAATTGATGAATTGAGTTTCAATGATTTTTCAACCCCTGAGTTTAAGTTTACAATTGAATCTGCATGGAATTACTTTTCCAATATCTATAAGGATTTGGATGAAGGCTTTAATTGGGAGAAGTTTGAGTGCCAACTATCTCCTATTGACATAGACCCTTCAGTGACTCCTTTATAATGACAACTTGTAGAGTTGTTTAGTGGATGGCATAAGAGTTTGTCTTCTAGTAATTATATAGGTGTCAATGTTTGAGTATGTAAATCTTTCTCTACTTAATTATAGGTGCGTTGTTGTTTCTTTACTTTTTCTGTACTTATCAGTTTTTAATCTCACATATCAATGCGAATTTCCTGCCTTTTATTTTTTTATTGTTATGTGTTTCCTTGCTTATCAATTAATGATCTAGGCACTAGTGATGTCCATTTCAACTGCGAAGAATCTCCCTTATTTAAAATAAGATAAACTATAGGTTCTGAACCATACAATCTTTGTTATAATGAATGAACCATACCACTTGGATGGAAGCTTTCCCTTTACTTTAGTCCTCTCAAACACATATGTTCTCCTCAAAACCAAATTTCCTTCCTTTAAATCTTATACATGATTCTCTTAGAATTCAAATCCCATATTCTTTGTTAGTAAATGGCATTCTTCAAAAAATCACTATGACTTCACTCATTTAGCTTTATGGGTTAATTAGAGTCCCCTTATGTGTCCACATTCTCCTTCATAGCATAATGTAGATAAAGTATAACGAAATATCTATGAAAGAGTTTCTTATTTAGTATAATATACCTCACAACCATGTTTCTAATCCTCCTAGCTCCCTTAATATCATCAAAGAGTTCTCCTTGCTATATATATATTCTCTAGTTTCCTTCATCCAACCATCCTTTAGTTTTTGAATGTTATTCAATTGAGCTTCATAGTATATAGGTTCTGGCCTATCTTCTTTTTAAAAAATGTCCTTTTTTGAATTCCTTGCACCGTTACTTAAATAGTTGATCTATCATTGCATTATCTACTTGAGGGACCAACTGCAATTCTAGAGTCATATTCTAGCTTACCTGAAAATATTTTGTTTCGTACCTCTATATGCTTTCCTTTTTGGGTTCAAAAGTTTCTAGAATATAATTCACCACCAATTGGTAGTTTGGCCACATTTGCATTGCCCTTAGTTGTAAATTTGAAGCCTATCTCACATCACATAATAGTGTTTCATATTTTGGTTTATTGTTTAAGGCCTTGTAATTATGTTTGTGAGTATATTCATTTCTACTTTGAATGGCCTTGTCACCAAAAATCTTACTCCACTATCATCCCCATTTTAAAACCCATCAATGAACACAACCCAAATTACAATTGGCTTACTTCCTCTATTTGCTCTACCAATCAACCCACGCATTTAACTGAAAAATTAGTAATAACTTAAGACTTGAGGGTCGTCCTTGACATATATCATATTCTTTAAGTTTCACAAACTATATGACCAATCTCCTAAAGGAGACAAGTTTAAATAAAGTCTAACATAAAGGTAAACATATGATTCCTTTAATGATATGAGCATAGAAATAAGGTACGAGCTTTCTTATTAAGACCACTATGTTTGGTTTTATTTTCTAACTTTGTATATCTTTTTTGGATCTGTAAAGGATCTTACTATCATAATACATCAGTTCCTATTGACTTTTCTCTTCTCTTATAAACACTAAACATTTTCTAATTTGAAATAACCAACTAAAGAAGTATGTGTTATTTTAAATGGGGTATAGAAAGTAATGGGATCTATAAAAAAAATAAGTTTTTAGCTTCTTAATGATTAATTAACACTCTGGACACTAATCAAAGCTCTTTTCTAGTTTAAGCAAATAAAGAAAGGTAGATAATAATTTACCAATCTAAATTAGAATGTAGACATAATAGTCAAATACCAATCTAAATTAGAATGTATACATAGTAGTCAAATACCAATCTAAATAAGAATGTAGACATAATAGTCAGTCTACTAGTACCTCTAAACATCTTGAAGCATGGGGGTTTTATAGTCTACACTGTCCTTATCTTTTTTAGGTTAATTTTTACACCCCATTAAGTTACTATGAAACCAAGGAACTTTCCTATCATTACCTTAAATACAAACGTATGAGGATTGAGTTTCTTCTTAATTTTTTTTAAATCTCCAAACAATATTTTAGGATTGTAATATAGTCTCCTCTAGTTTTATTTAAACAGTCATGTCATTATCACAAGCCTCTAGGTTTTTCCTTAGAGGAGCTTAAACTTCTTGTTGACTAAACTTTGGAAAGTTTTCCCTATATTCTTTAGCTTTAAAACATAGCTAGATAACAATAAAATTGATTTTGGGTGATAAAAGAAGTCCTCAGTATGTTTTGCCTATGTATAGGAATATAATCATAACAAGAATAGACATCCATAAAGCTTAGTTACCCATGGCTTGCCACTGCATCTACTAGATGATCGATTTTAAGTATATGGTAACTATCTTTTAGACATTGATCAGGTTTATAAAGTCCATTAGCATATGTTATTTTCCACTTAATTTCTTGACTATAACTGCATTGACAAGTCATATCGAATACTGGACCTCATGTATGAAGCTAACTCTTAGTAATTTTTGTACTTCCTCCTTAAATTCCATTTGTCTTTCTAAGTAAAAAATTTATTTATTTTTCTTGATAGATATATATCCATATCAATATTTAACTTGTGTACTACTACCTTAAGACTGGTTCGTCCTATATCTTCAAGTCTCTAAGTGAAAATTTTTGGTTACTTCCTCAACAATAAATCCATGGATGATCTTTCAATTATGGCTCACACCTTCACAACCTTCGCATCTCTGGGGTGTTCCATATTCACCTTTACTACCTCTTTTGTAGGCTCTGCCTTCAACTATTTTTTCAATTATCATGAATCAATTTCATGGAAACTGAAACTCTTGTTAGCTTTTAAAAATGTCAAATAAAACTATCTGGTTACCTTCAAGTCTTTATATGACACGATTTTCAATTGGGAACTGCAACAATAACTATTAGGCAATAACACAAACCTAACAAACAAAGGAAAGGTCTTCCTAAAATAATGTTGTAAATTAAAGTTTTGTCAACTATGTGGAATTCCATAGACCTTGTGACATACCAAATCAAGTCTCCATCTTTAATAACATCCCCAAGGCATGATTATATCATCCATTAAAATAAAACCAATGGTGTTAATGCAGCTTAAATTTTCTTAGTGAATTCCAAAGCCCTAAAGGCATCATAGGACAAGATGTTGATAAGGCTACCATTTATCTACCAAAAACTTCTTATCCACTTTCACCTTAACCCACCAAAGTTACCCTATGTCTTATTCCAAAAGAATTAAAAAAAACATCGAAAAATCAATTCAATGTAGAAGATCAAACTATAGTGGGAGTTAAACAAAATCAAAGTAATTGAAGAGGCAAAAGAAAGAAAAAAGAGGATGTTCTATCCACACCATAATCCTCAAGAACTCTTCTGTACTTATATTTTTCAATCAATGGAACAAATCCTAAAGTCTAATAATGGAGAAAAAACTAAGATTACAGGTTTTAGAAATAGAAGCAACTATGATAAAAAGGAAAACAAATTAACGAGTCCCAATTAGTTCATCTCTGGTCTTTCCTTTTTTGTAGTCTTTTAGTAAGCAAACATGGAGAAAGTTGAGAGAAAACAAATACATGTCTATGAGAACAGAAAATTGAAGAACCAACAATAAAAATTAGTCTTGAATGCTCACACAAAGACTAAAAGAGGGAGAATAATGATTAGAGATTGTGAGGACATCTTACTTTACCATAAAAACCTACTTCTTCTATTAACAAACTATGTCATTTTATTACATTAATAAAACAAAATTATTTTGTGCAATATAAAAGGTGTGCGAGATTCACAATTAGCTTGAAATCCAGTTAACTTGAATTAGGCTATTTTTTCCATCCCTAATTGTGCTTTTGTTTGCTTATTGTTTAGGCATTTTAAATTTGGATGAGGGTGAATAACTTATAATCTCATTAATGAAATGGTTATTTAGGGCAAGTCGGATCGTATGCTACAAGACACTGAAAGGGGATATATTATTTCTATATCCCTCTTTTGAAGACTATAGGATAGTAAAATTTGTCTCATGCCTACGATTCTCTAGGCTCGATATTGTTGTTAGCCTCTTCATTAGTCTGGGAACACCTTGCTTTTGATAGTTTCTAGGGTTCAACAATGTTGTTAGTCCTTTCACTAGCCTAGGAGCTTCCTATTACTATTAAAGCATATCTATGAGAGTACCTTAATTTTCTCTTATAAATTGTTGAATATGACTCATATTGATCCTCTAGATTGGTTATGCTGACACTTCTATTGGAGAACTCTTGTTGTCTCTAATATTTCCATTATTGAATCTTTAAAAATCCTCATCTTAAATGTGGCTTTTTTTTATCATATTCCTATAGACAGTGACAATTGATATGATACAAACATGTCCTTTTTCCTTATCCATATGTTAGCCAAAGACATGCATTATTAGTTGATGAGCTTATACAAAACAAATGAAGGGTACTCTAAAATTAACATTTTGGAAGTTGAGAGAAAAAAGTCAAATTGAAAAACAATCTATGATTGAATCTATACTTATTCTTACCTCTTGCCTCCTTTTATTTCTGCTTACTAAGAGGTGTGTGATGGTTTAAGGCTAAAATTACAAGTATATCTCTAAATGAATATGATGTTATATAAGAGAGGTATCTTGCATGAATAAAGTAGAAGAAATGTTATAAAACAAAATGAGATGTTAGAGATGACTTGCAATATGGGCCTTACCAACTTTTAACAATACATTGGAATCAAGATAGGGAGCTTAGTGGCTATAAAGGAACAATTTATATTAACTAGTTACAAAATGAAAAAGAGGTAAAGATTTGATGATGTGTACTATACCAAAAATATTTGGTATCTTATAAATATATCTTTAACTTTCTAAACTTCAACAAAGCATTTCACTGAAATAAAGTTATTTTATTGACATTTTTAGTCTTCATCAATCAAATTGCTTACAAATAGTTAACTGATAACTAATAATTTTAGACAAAAATTGATCCTATAATATACCATTAGGGAAAACATTAAGAGGATACATAGTTGTAATCAATCTAAATAATAATGACATTATAATATATATCTCTAGCACATAATCATTAGCCCTTATACAATTCAATAAATCATTTGTTTATGCTATTAAGGGAGAACGTGCCATATGGATCCTTACATACATACATATATATGTACATATATATATATATGTGTGTGTGTGTGTGTGTGTGTGTGTGTGTGTGTGTGTGTGTGTGTGTAACTAATGTTTTTCTTAAAAAAAATGCATGCCATCAATAGGTCAAATTTAGATCAGATTCTCTATTAAGTTTTATTTATTTGATAAATGCTTGAGCCTATCTTTGGAAATGAATTAAATACGCTTAATTTTTCATTGAGAAATCGAAAAGGGATCCATCCCATATGCAACAGAAGAAGAAAAAAAGTTTTCGTGTACTTATGAAAACCAAAATCTTTTTAATTTTACAACATGATTAATTTATAAACACAATAAAGCATGAACCATAAATCATACTTTATTATAAATATTGATTACTTTGTCTATAGCTTCCTTTAAATCTACGGGCATGTGAAAACTATCATAGTCACACAAGTGTTTAGCCTTTAACAATATCCACATTAACAAAAGAAAAACTTTACAAGTGATGTAAAGAGGGGGAAGCTAAGGGCAGTAACTCCCGTAAAGTCTAATTAAGTACTAATTAAGTTCCATAAGATCCAATATATAATATTAATCTTTGTTTAGCAAATATATAATATGTGATTGTAAAAGTCCGACTTGATTAAGTTACTTGTTTTCTCTTTAACTATTCTTTATGTGGCCTGTTAGGTTCTTAGATATATTGACAATGGATACAAATTATAGTCTTAAACTATATTTAGAATTAGATAAATTAAACTTCTTTAATTTATTTTTAATTTTCTAATTAAGTAATATATATCTATATATCAAGATTGATGTTAACAACACATCATGATCACCTAATTATTAAGAATGTTAAAGTTGTTTTGACTATCCTTTTGTACATAATTTGTTTGTGGAATTCAATCCTCTTATATTACAATGTTTCAATCAAACATAAAGTATGAAATAGATGTATTCTTTATTTGAATCCAATCATATTAGTTCTCCGATGTTAGTAACTAATTCTTTTAATGACAATTGAAAATTATTTTTAAATTTTTATTCTACTTTATCTAAAGATTTTTTTAAATCAATACTAATCAAAAACATTTGTATATTAATTAATCAACTACTTTCATATAGTTCATGCAATATGAATACCAATTGAATTACCCTTGATTGGGGTAAGTCCTAAATAGTATCAAAACATATCAACCCCTATATGAGATACTTTACTCGTATCAACCCCTACATGAGATACTTTACTTTAAATCAAAAGATCATTTATCTCTACTAGTTAGAGGTAAGGTTGCGTACCACTAGACCTCTTTAGATCCCACGTATCATCGAAATTTCTACTGGGTTTTGTTGTTTAAATCAAAAGATCATTTATACAATTATCACAATGGATATTTCTACATTCACATAAGTAATATTACGTGTAGAATTTTCATATTGGTTCAGTTTAATAAACTTATTTTCTAATAAGCATCCGCACATTTATTTAAATATCTTCATACTTCAGTCTATAAGATCAACAACTTTTTTTCATAAAAGTTAAATATATAGTCTTTTTGCTTTATTAATATTTAATCTTAATAGAATAATGATTAGAAATAATTTAGAGATACTACATAAATATAATAAGAATGTCATAATTATAATTTCATCATCATTTTATTTATAAATTATATTTATCTTATCTCATCTCCGGTACTAATTAAGTAAACAAATATGTATAAAATAAAAAATATATTTAATTAATTATATTACAAATATAAGACCATTCAATTCAATGTAGACATTGAGCAACTTTGAATGAAGATTTTCAATGGTGGAATAAAATCAAGATTTGAAGAAATTTGTGAACCAACATATCTGAAGTAGCTATCATTTAAGCCTTTATTACACACGTTTAAGTCATTATTTTCAGATTCCCATACACGTCTTTGAAAGGTCTTTTAGTCAAACAATGTGAGCAAAACTACGACCACGCATGTGGGAAGCATATTCACTATGGACTCCATTTTCCAGATAATGGATTCCAGTTTCCAGAAAAGGAAATTATATGGTACATGTCCTAGGCAAGATAACAACATAAAATCAAATTAAAGGAAGCTAGTTAATATTTGAAGAGTCAGTTGTGTCTTGCAAACGCACGATTTGGTCTCAATATCCAATAGGTCCCATTAAAAAGATTTTATACCAAAGTTCATAGCCGATAAAGTAAATGTCTAATTCCACTGAAACATGGGAAGAGAAAAGGGATAAGATTCTTTCCTTCATAGAATCTGCCATGCAAAGCTCTTGGATAGGCAAGACTCTTTATTCTCTGAAAATGTTCCTATCTTTCTTCTCCTGCTTTTTGACCATACAAAATCACAGGCAAAGATTTCAAGCTTCGCATTTCCTGTAAATTCCAACAACTCCAGTCCTTCCTATGCACCAAATCGAAGTCGAGCCGTAAAACGTTTTGGAGGACTTCTAAATAGATAAGTGAGCCCAATTAGACCTATCCGTCAGGCCCAAACATAATTATCCGAGAAAGGAGAAGGAAAAGGAAAAGAAAGTACATCAGCAGCAGTAGCAGTAACAAAAGTTCCAGAAAGACCTAAAACCCACTGTCGAGACTCTTAGCTCTCAATTCTTGCGCATTTCTAATCACACAGCAAAGATGTCGCTGCGGGTTTTGAACCCTAACGCCGAGGTGCTAAACAAATCGGCGGCGCTTCACATGAACATCAATGCCGCTAAGGGCTTGCACGACGTCCTCAAAACGAACCTCGGCCCCAAGGGCACTATCAAGATGTACTCTTCTCACCCCAACCCCTTCTTGCGGTTTCATTCTAATGATATTAATATGTAAAACATTCTCAATTCTTAGGCTTGTTGGTGGAGCTGGAGACATCAAGCTCACCAAAGATGGCAACACTCTTCTCAAAGAAATGGTTTGTCTTCCTATTTTTCGCTTCCTCTTTTTTTGCCCCTTCTTCTGGAATATGGAAGCTCAAGTATTGCGACATTTTTCGATATGTGACTCCCAACTTCCGATAAGTGATCGCATTGTCTTTATACACAGTTGTTACTTCTTAAACCCAGTGTTTATGTCTTTCGCTTCCATCCTCTCTCTCACGCTTCTACATTTAGTTGTTTCCTCATTGATGCATTGTGACTTTAGGTATGTATTGTTTTTGTATTGGTATGTGTCATATCTTTTGATCATTGATTCTTTAAGAAAGCGATAATTCGCTTAAAGTTTTGGACTTGGGGAAGGTAGGATCACTGGGGACATTGTGCAGTGATCTAATTAGGATGGTGGGATCATAGGGGACATTGATGCAGTTTACTTAGGTTGTGCATCGGTTTGGTGGTTTGGAATTCAGAGTTATCAGTGCTTACTGAACAGAATTCAAATTCAAGATGTTGGGTTGGATTTAGTTCTGTAGAGTATATAATGATAAGGAAATTGCTTCACTACTTGTTTGTTTCTCCTCAACGATTTCAGCAAATTCAAAGCCCTACAGCAATTATGATTGCAAGGACAGCTGTTGCCCAAGATGATGTAAGCGGAGATGGTACTACTTCTACTGTCATCTTTATTGGGGAACTGATGAAGCAGTCTGAAAGATATATTGATGAAGGTTAGCGAATGTGCTTTTCTCTGAAACTAGTTTGAGATGTAGTTGGTACTCAATTAGTCATTTTCCATTGACAAGAATTTATTTTCCACGTTCTCCCCTTATCTGCTCCTATTTTATCTACTTTTGCGATATTTCTGTGAACACTGATTGAAAGTAGGATGCTATAAACTGTTGAATGTTGCACCCTCGTTGTAATCACATTCGTCTTAACATATTATCAATTTACTATGTTAAGGACCTATTATCAATTGACTGCTAGGGCTGTGAACTTTTTTAGAACTACAATTATCAATTCAGAATAAGCAATAAGGCATGTTTGCATGCTATTGCTATTTCTTTCACTTGTTAAAATTATGTTATGATAGTTTTCTCACTATTCTTATCTATGACATTTTGCCAACTTAAGGGCATTATTCTAGTTGTACATTTTCATTCTGAAGAAAACACAAGGATAATTCATTTCATCGATGGTAACCCCAACCTATGAGGTGCGTCTTACTTTTCAGGAATGCATCCACGTGTTTTAGTTGATGGTTTTGAGATTGCTAAAAAGGCCACCCTCCAGTTTCTTGAGCAATTTAAAACTCCTGTGGTAATGGGCGATGAACCTGACAAAGAGATTCTAAAAATGGTGGCAAGAACAACACTAAGAACAAAGGTGAGTTTTGAAAGAAAAATTGAGATTTGCTTCACCCCTTACACTGTTAGGAATTTAAGCTGACAGAAACTTTCCCTGTACAGCTTTATGAAGCTTTGGCAGATCAGTTGACTGACATTGTTGTCAATGCGGTGAGTTAGCCCTTATGGTGTTGGGGCTCCTTTTATGGATGTGGATAAAGAGGCAACATTTAGATTTTGAGGCACCTGTTTTTCCTAGTTAACATGATTAATACTTTTTAATAAACTATGCAGGTGCTGTGTGTTAGTAAGCCTGCAGAAGCAATTGATCTCTATATGGTAGAGACTATGCACATGCGCCACAAATTTGATGTGGATACACGACTGGTAATTTTGTTTTGTTGCAGCTAGCCTTCACTCTTTTCCTATCTCATGCTGCCTAATTAGGTGGTATTTTGTGACTTATGCCCAAGCTCTCAAAGTTTAATAATTGCCTTTAGCATATGAATCATAATTGAATCAGTTGGGTTATTAGAATTTGATTTTAAGAGGTAGGATAGGTGGCTGGCCAGTGAGGTAATAGTCGATGCTAGACCTTTTATTTCTTGCATGTCCTGCATTCTCCATCATTATTGGTCAGTAATTCATGGTACAGGAAACGTTTATTGTCCTATCTACTTTGTTTAGAATTAATCGCCTATAACCTTGCTCTTTATGGATGGCTTATGGACTTATAAAAAGCTAGGGTTATCTGTAAATACTATCAGAACCTTTTTATGAATGTCATTTGTCTTGAGACATTTTATGTTTTAAAAAATGGACTCAGCATTCTTAAATGAAAGATTGAGACTGTAGTCTGTATTTATCAACTGAAAGCTTCAATCACATGGTAATTCATGCATACGCAAGTGATGTTACCCATTGGTGATCTTCTAACAAGTTATTGATTCGTATTTGAACAGAGCCACGTACTTGGTAGTTTGTAGAAACTGTACGTCAGTTTGTTTACTTAATTCTATGATGTTCTTTTCCAGGTTGAAGGTCTTGTACTTGACCATGGCTCTAGGCATCCTGATATGAAACGTCGAGCAGAGAACTGCTACATCTTGACATGCAATGTGTCTTTGGAATATGAGAAAAGGTATGTCTTTTTGTATTTGATATATGCCAAAACTTGCAATAGGTCTTGCATTTGGCTAGGCTGTCCTGGGACTTGAGTACTAATATTGCAAATTCCAGTGAAATTAATGCAGGATTCTTTTACTCTAATGCGGAGCAGAGGGAGGCAATGGTTGCAGCCGAAAGAAAACAGGTGGATGAAAGAGTTAAGAAGATCATTGAACTAAAGAATCAGGTTGAGCTACTTGAATACTACCTTTTATGATAATAATATGATGCATATGTACATACACATATGGTGGTTTTCTAAACCTTGCCAGTATGCAGGTTTGTTCTGGTGATGACAAGAACTTTGTTGTCATAAACCAGAAGGGTATTGATCCCCCATCACTGGACCTTCTTGCGCGAGCAGGGGTAAGTCCCTGGCTCCTAGTATCACAGAAGTGGCTCATGCATGTATACTTACTCATTTTAGCTGCATATTTTATATGGAAGTGACACTGTTATCTGTTTTTTAGAGGAAACTTTCTTGATTTCATTTCCATTTATATTGTGATAAAACTGATGCCTAGTAGTAATCATTTATTGCTTAATTGCAGTCTACAATTTGTTCAAGTTTTTATATGTTTTGCAGTTGCTAACTGTAATCTTTGTTAGATAATTGCTCTTCGAAGAGCAAAGAGGAGGAACATGGAACGCCTGATTTTGGCTTGTGGAGGAGAGGCTGTGAATTCTGTTGATGATTTATCTCCTGACTGCCTTGGTTGGGCTGGATTAGTTTATGAGCATGTCCTTGGTGAGGAGAAGTATACATTTGTTGAAAACGTGAAGAATCCTCATTCCTGTACAATCTTGATAAAAGGTAACAAAACACTATCTCTAATTGGACTTGAATGGTCTCAGTTTCTAATTGCTGTTATCATTTGATATATGCAACTCTTCTTATTTACTTCTATAACCTTCAGGACCTAATGACCATACAATTGCTCAAATAAAGGATGCTGTTCGAGATGGCTTGAGAGCAGTAAAAAATACTATTGAAGATGAAGCTGTTGTACTTGTAAGTACTCATTTCTAAATATTCACTTTAATGACGTAAGTGTTTGCTTTAATTGCTTAATAATTGGTATAAATTGATACTTTTTTTATCGTGAATGTTAGTTGGGTGTTTTTCTTAAGGTTAGAAGTTGGATGATAATTAGGTCCTGTTCTTTTGTACTCTTAACTTTTCCTTGTTCATTCTTCTTTTCAAGCTGTTGAATGGTGAAATCTTTTTTCTTCTTTGTGGATCAGGGTGCTGGAGCTTTTGAGTTAGCAGCCAGAAAACACTTAATCAATGAAGTTAAGAAAACGGTTCAAGGGGTAATGATCTCTGTATATTTCTATTCTATTGCAAATTCTTGTGGTAGCTGACGTTAACCATTCTTATCCCTGCAAATTTGAAACAGCGTGCCCAGCTTGGTGTTGAAGCTTTTGCCAATGCCCTTCTTGTGGTGCCCAAGACACTGGCTGAGAACTCTGGGCTTGATACACAAGACGAAATTATTACTCTTGCGGTATTTTTTTCACTTCTACACTGCTTATCCACGTTTGATGGTCTGTAATTTAATGATTAATAGATTTGACGGACTTTGACCATTCTTCCATTTTTGTTTAGGGGGAGCACGACAGGGATAATATTGTCGGAATCAACTTGCAGACAGGAGGGCCTCTTGACCCTCAGATGGAGGGCATATTTGACAACTACTCTGTTAAGCGCCAAATTATAAACTCGGGGTATGTGCAATCTCATTATTAGAATTTTCACTAACTCGAGGACATGCACACATGCGCAGACACTAGCGCAGAAAATTCTACTATTACACTTGTCATTTTAGGCACAGGGTTACTGTTGAGTTCCCCAGCTGCTATAATGGGTGCGCCCCCCCACTAGTTGCGAGTGGAAAATGCTGCTTTTGAAGCTACTTGTGTGATTAAGTAATTATAGGCTTCTGTTTAATTCTGCATCTCTGCGTTTTGCAGGCCAGTTATTGCATCACAATTGCTATTGGTGGATGAAGTGATTAGAGCTGGAAGAAACATGAGGAAGCCAAATTAGCCTCGGTAGTGTGTGGCTTTGAATTCTTGGTTTTTGTTTCGTTTCGTTCTTTCGGATTTTTTGTCAGTCTCTATATAAAGTACTTTTTTGCGTTGTCAGAAGGTGGTTTTGACCCTGAATCAACCATATTTATGTAATCCGTCATTTTATATTCCAAATGCATTTCCTTTTGAAGTACTGGACTATTGCTTTACTAACGGCGGACATTTACCAGTGTTGCTTTAAGAATTCCAGTTATTAAATAGGGATCTAAGTATAATGTTTGGATTTCCGTAATAATATTGCTGCCAGTAGGGATGTGTCACTTCTATTCCAAGGCCGCCGTTTTGACTATTTCTTTTGGTCAAACGTCTAAATTAATCTAGGGTTGAAATCTTCTGTCCCACTTACCCAAGCCCTACCCTGTGCCATTCAACCACAACCATCTATTTTTGTGGGTCCCACTAAAATCTGTGGTTGTGGATAAATAGCACAGGGTAGGGCTTGGGTAAGTGGGACAGAAGATTTGGTCCCATTAATGCTAATGCTTTTCAAAATGCATAAAAGTGAACTTTTGCAAATAATAACAATAGCAGCAATTCTCTAATTTAAAGGACATGATACTTGTCCGTTTTGATATCCCTACATCTTATTTTGGTCACACAAGAAGCAACTTCATTTCTTTAGGCGACTCAGCTAATGGTTATGCCTTGGTGTGCAGGAGAACTGCCCCTATGTTTCGCTCCATTTGGGGATTGATTATAAGTCTCAACCTATGAATTTTTAGAACCTCCTGAAGTTGATCCTAGAGCAACTTGTCTAAAAGCCTTATGTTATACTCCGACTCTCTGAAACCTTGAAAAGCAATACTAGAAGTATATAAATGTCAGTAAAATCCCCATCAGGAACACATTCTTTCAGAAGACATCCAAACAGGTTGAAGTATTCCAGCTACATCTACTAGAACCTTTTCTACTTTGTGCAAAAAGTGCGACTTCCAAGGCTGCAAACCCATCAACAAATCTGCTCAGCCTATTCAACAGAAACAAAAGTACCTGCACTGTATCTACAAAGAGCTCTCTCATAGATATGGTGATTTCATATGCCTGACTGCAAATTGCGCAAAAAGAGGAAGAGCGATTATTTTCTTAGAAGTGTAAATAGAACCCTTACCACTGACTAACTTTCAATTTCAACAGTGCTAACATCTTTTCTCACAATCTGCACAAGCAAAATCTTCACATGTCAGGCATCACCTATAATTACCTTGAAGCACAATAATCAAAATTTGTTTTCTAAATGCGTAGTTTTCCAATACAATAAAGTGCAGTATGAAGATGAGTCTACCAAAAGTTGATTAAAGTTTATTACGCCCATGTTCTCATAGCATGCATGTCAGTGACTGACAGCCTTAATTTGGGGATCCAATCCTTGTAAGTATATTAATATGTGATCAAGGGTAACAGTTTATCTTCAAATAGTACCTGTGAAATGTGTTGTTTAATTTTTTCCTTAACTGTTCCATCTAGAGCTCTCTCAGCAAGTTCATATGCCAAGGTATTACCTTCAGTGCTATTAACTTTGACCTTCTGCAAATATCTGCAGACTAAAACATAAAACTCACAAACTCCTTATCGTAAGGAAGCATGTATGCAATAGAAATGACATAAATAAGAAATACCAAATTACAGCAATAACAAACCTTTGCTGGACAAGTGTTTCCAATGCATGCTTTATGTTTCCAAGCACAGGATGGTTTTGATCACTTTCACTCAATCCCATCTGCCTTAAGTGACGCCAAAGATCTTCTGCAATAGAGGAGTGGAAAGGATTATGTTAAGAGGAGCTTACAAAGGAAGAAAATACAAGAAACCTTTGGCCCCTTTTTTTTCCCCCCCTTCTCTGTCTCTATTAGTTAAATTGACAAGAAATATCTAAACCGACACTATATCACACAGGTCTAGCGTAACAGATAGCCCTGGTATAAGAGTAAGTGCCAAAGAAAATTCTAAGACATAATCGGCTCTACAGAATTTCTTGTGGAACAATCCAGAAATCATACCCTCAGGAATGTTATCCCCATTAAGGTGCACAATGCTGATTATGGCAAAAGCAAAACCATTCATATGTGCAGTATTAGCATCGTCCACATACTTCTCATGCACCTCAGGTGGTAATTGACTTACAAGTACATACGACTTAGCATCAGCAGCACCTAGAAAATATAAAGAATAAATCATTTCTTTTTGGGTTCACATGTCACCATGCACTTTCGCATGCAACAGTCCACATTCCCCATAAATATGCAGCATAATCAAATTCCATCCTTGTGCAAAAGATCTCTAATTATTCATTGCATTGTGAGTCTATTAAATCTTTAACTGCAAATAGAATCACATCGAGCATAACAAGGAAACTGCAATAGTTATTTTATGTTTGTTGTGCTTACTATGTTACTCATAATCATCATGGCAGTCCAAATATTTTCTTAACTTGGCGTAAGATAGAATATGCCTAAGTCTATGTTTGGCTGAGGGTTTTATAATGAAATGGAATAGAATGTAATATTATTTCATCGTTTGAGAGGAAGTTTTATAATGAAATATAATGGAATGAGATGGAAGAGGAAGGTTTCATATTACATCTCATTCAATCCTAAACAGTAAAAATAAAAAACCTCCAATTTGGAGAGTTTAGGATGAAATGTAAAATAGTAAACAACTTTACACTATATTACATTATAAACCCTTCATCCAAACAACATTTGACTATATTATATTATAAATCCTTTCATTCCACCCAAACAACAATTTTCTAATATTACCTTCATTTACGTTCCATTACATTATAAATCATTTTATTCCATTTCATTAAACACTTTACGTCCAACCAAACATAGCCTAAAGGAGTTAAGAATGTTGTAAGAAGCAGCAGCAGCAGCAAACAAATAGTTACATCACAGCCTAAAAACACACTTGTTTCAAGTTATCCCCTCTTAGTACACTTGGGTCATTGTTCATTCAATTCTGCTTAGGTGTATTAAGTCATGACTGGCTCAATCATTACATCTCAAAACCAAATAATCATGAGGCAACCACTCATAGTAGTTAAGAGAATGCATATATAATAAGGCTTAAAAGCTTTGATAGAGAATTGGTCACTTCATGGATTCTTAGACGAAGGGAAGTAAGTTGTTACTTTGCTGGGAACAAGCATGACTCTGATGTGCTGATGCAAGGCGAGACCTCTGAAGTTCCCTCATGTCAAAGCCAAATATGGCTGATAGCTTCTCTTTGGCTTCATTAATTATCAAAGCAGAAAGTGAACGCTGGCGATAATTGCTAGTAACAATCTGGGTAAGTTCATCCCTTCTAATTGGACACCCTGAATTTTGGTGTGTTTTAAAAAGCATGTAGCGTATCACTTCTGCCACAAGCTTATCCTTTTCCTTTTAGAAAACCACATATAATAATTAGAAAATAAGAAACTCCACATTATAGATCAAAAAGTCAGAAATACATTAGAAAGAAAAATAGAAGACAAGGGTGTAACAAAAGGGAAGTATTACTTCTTTAGAAATACCAAACTGGGAGACATCTTCCCCAGGACTGGACATCCTGCATTTTGGAAATACAAATAACTTATTGGCAACCAATTTTCAATGTCTACGTGAAACACTTTATTATAGCTTTAATAGCCACAGAACAAATGAATCATTTTTCAGGTTAAGCTTATGATAAATAGGGAAAGTAGAATGAATGACATCTCTACACTACACATCCATATATTACCGCCAGCCTCAGATCAAGTGTAGCCTGTGCCCCAAGAAATAATTGAGAGATAAAAAAACCAAAAGGAAAAGATGTTGGTTTTTTAAACTTGTGATTATGAAAATAACAAACACAAGAAAAGGATCCAGAGCAAAAGATTGTTATTAATTAGGCATGCATTTTAGAAAATTTCTAGACAAATGGGTATTGCGGGTGCATTGATATGGCCAAGTGGGTTACTAGGTATAGGATCACAAAATTGAGAAGAACTAGTTGAAAGCACAGAAGGTACACATACATGCAACATGGAGTCAGACACTTTGTAATTTTGCTAAAGGAAAACTCACAAGGTTCTGGATTAAAATAAAATCACAGACGAATGGAATTAATAAGCCTAAATTTCATAAATGGAAAATAATCTAACAAAATAACCTTGTCTTTGACAGCCAAAAAACCGGTAAAATATTATGGCTAGACGCAGTCCCCAACATTAAACAGCCTGTTAAAAACCGCATACAGTCCAAGTGCACCAAAAACGCCAGCCTAAATCAGGGCTGAAGCATTATCACCACCGGAAAAAGCCTTGGGAACCTTGACATCATTGAAATTCATCTTTCCAAAATGCTTGAACAGCATTTTAATTTTAATGTTTGTACTCAACCATTCAAACATTTATTCAAGAAATAATGTTCATAGACAACAATTCATTATCGCAAAATGGCTTCTTCTTCAAAAACCCATCTGAGATAGTAACTCTAAAAGGCCAAATCATTAATGGGTTCTTTTTTCGTCATCAGAATATTTCCATTTCATGTCCCTTGTAATTGGGCTCTCCGAGAACAAAGAATTGTGGAAGAAAAGATAAAAATGAAAAGGAATACACAAAGAAGAGGGAAAAACGAGGGAGCGTTTTACCTATGAACAGGAAGAGCTGTCGTATGTGCCTTGAGAGAGAAGCAGAAAAAGTTGGAGAAATCTTGGACAGAGAGACAAAGCTCTAAAACCCAAATGGTTTTAGAGCTTTACCATTTTTAAAAAAATCTCTGTTCATTTCATTTACGCTCTTAATTTGAAAAATATTCAATTGACGGAAAATGAGCGTCTGATAATTCCAAATCTTTTGTCCAATATTATGGTGTCTTATTGTGTCCAATAAATCTCAGTCATTTATTTATATGGGTCCTACATAAGTTTCGCATGTATCCTGCAAAATAAATGACTGAGATTTCATGAGGAAGAGTAATATTAGACAGAGGATCTTGATTCGTGCTTGAGATCCACCGTGTACGTACTATTAGAATAATTAAAAATATAAAATAATTTATTTTGTTTTAATTGACGTCTATTTGGAGCTTAATTTTTTAAGTAAAATAATATTATTTTATTTAAAATAAGTAGATCTCGAGTCAATATATACTTAAGATTACACCTAACTCATGAGTTGTTCCATTAAAAACAATTAATTGAACTCATGAGTTAAAAATTGTCATCCTTGTACTTAACTTTACGTTAAATCCAATCCAAGTGGTAGTTATTAAATCATAATTGCTTTTTAAGTTATAGAAAATACAATTTAATGTTTGATTTTATTAACTGCCTGATTAAAATTATTACATGGTTCTGCCTGAACTTGATAGGGCTGGACGTTGCTGCTTGGATCCATGATCCTGACTGACTTCAGCTAAAGAACACCTGCAAAACAAATAAGGCACGTCGAGGGTTGACTGCAGGCAGGCCCCTCCGATGCTCAAGTTAGTCTTTTTGAGAGGGTTTTGGTTGCTAAAAATAGAGAAAATTAGGGTCGTAAGGTCGTACCTGTATCATGACAAAGTAGTACCTTATATATGAAATATTTGTTAGGTT
>JANKOD010000008.1:13863176-13882191 GCA_026284645.1 Erythroxylum acuminatum | reverse complement strand
GCGGGAGAAGCCTTTTGTCAAAGTGCACTTGACTTAACTTAGGTGACCACCACAAATCCACATAATTATGCATTTCACATCTTGTAAACATATTGCCCAAAATGACACATTTCTGAAACTTGATTTCAGAACCATAATATCGTTTCAAAAATTAATATTCTTTCAAAATCATTTCCATCATTCATTTCATAAACCAATAACATAATTCATATACAAACATGTAGCACATTCTTAAAGCATTTAAAAATAAATAAATGCACATCAATAAAGTAGCTGAAAATTATTTATTTCCATTTCTTGAAAGAAATATTAATGGCTTATTACTTAATTATAAAAATGTAACCCACCTTGAATTTTCTTGCTTATAATTTGCACAAATATGCCTCTCCTCTTGGTCCTCTTGCCTTTTTTGATACCCTTTAACATTGACAAAATTTCCATTTAATAGGAATTCAATTTAAACCCCACAATACAAGTTCACTAGAATTAATTTTAGAATACTTAAACCCATGCAGTTCCTTATGAACTAAGACCCTTCCAAAAATCTAAACTTTCAGGTCAATTTTCCATGATCATTTAAATGAAGAAATTTGATAACACTTTCTACTAGAAAAACGTTCCCCTATTGTTTTAAGTTTCTAATGACACCAAAATCATCCAATTTGGCTCAAAAATCTAAAAGTTATATCCCCAACATTTTCAGACTGTTTTTATACTAAAACAACATTATGTGCCCAACTTCCATCCAAAACTTGAAATTCTTAGAGACTGAATTAAAACTCGATTTTATCAGACAATTTGTAGCCCTATGTCTCTAGTTTACTCCAAATCAAAAATCACTCCATTTGGATAACTAAAAAAAAGTTATGTCCAAAATACCGAAGCATGTTCTGTGCAGAAAAGTTGGTCGCGGCGAACTTTGACAGAATCATATGTAGTGATATATTTTCCAGCTTTTAACTTTCAACATTTCACATGTACCCTATCTTATACCTAAACCATCATTTCTACTTCATTTCCAACTTCATTTCAACTCAATATCATTCACAAACCAATTTATAATCTATATTTAATCCTTAACCAAAAATAAAACATTTACATATACCATTCATCAACAACTTCCTACACATATTCAACTTCATTTTCACTTTTAACTATCACTAAATATGCTTCATCCAACAAATCAAGAAAGATTAATGCTTATACTTACTTGTTTAGCTTCAATATCCTCAAATTCTTCAAAATCTCCAAAAACCCTAGCTTCTCCAAGTGAAGAGTTTCTTGGCTCTAATGAAAGCTCTTCTCTTTCTTTTTCTCTTCTTAAACAACCTCAAAATCTCTCTTGAAAGCTAAGAAAATTTGAACCTAGCCCAAACTTCCTTCTTTTCTCTTCTCTCCGCGATTTCTCTTGTTCTCTTCATATTTTTCTCTCTTCTTTTTCGCCACCCATGTTTTCTTCTTCTTCCAAATGCAAGACAACACTTTTCTTTCCAATTATGCCCTTAATGAATATGAATTGTCCATTTTTCCCTTCCTTTAATGCTTATGGCTCCTAAACTTAAGTGACTTGACAAATTTGTCCTTGATAAAATCTTACTATCTTAATTCAATTAACCCATATAATAAAATCCTACTATTACTTACATAATAATCAACTCTAAAAATTAATCTATCAAAACCTTACAATTTATTTAAATCATGCTTAACTCTAATAAAATAATAAGAAAAACTTCAGGGGCCAACAGAGTGACGGAAGCAATCAAGGTCAATCTGAAATATAGGCCTTCTTTATACACAACATATCTTTCAATCATTAATGAGAGAAGGAAAAGACAACTTTCTTCTCCGTTGTTTGCAGCTGGGGCGTTTTTGAATCCTAGTGTCTATTTTAGACTGAATCTTACTGAGCAAGTTGAAGTTAATAAAGGAATGTTTTTAACTATTATAACAATTGTTTAGCATTGACGCGATGCAAGATCTCTTAAGCTCACAAATGTAGCTTTATAAGTTGTCTTATGGGATTTTGGAATGTCGATTGCTATTCAACAAAGAGGAAAACTTTCTCGAGGCATTAGTTATTTCTTTTTTCTTATTTGTTGAAAATTAATTATCACTTTATTTTTTTATAACGCTACTTTTGTTATCTTACGACTTACAGTTTCTTGGTGGGATCAATTCGAAAATAGTGTTCTAGAATTAAAAAAGATTTGTAATTCAAATTTTAAGTCAATGTGTGTGTGCAACAGGTTATGAACGAAACTGAAGCACATTTGAATTTATCAACTCTAAGAAAAGGAATATATTGGAGCATAAGAGCTTGAATGACTTGGTTTTTGCTCTTTACAATTTAAAACTTCAGGAAAGGTATGTTATTATCATTATCAATTTCGATATAATTTCTTATAATTTTCTAATAAATAAATTTTATTGTTTACTAGGAGTCTTAATAGCACAAGGAGTTCAACTGATCCAATTTCTATTGATAATATTGATCTTTTGGCGGATTGAGTTTCTGAATAACCAAATTTGGTAAATGTTAGTGACTTGGAAGATAATCTTGGATGGAAAAGCATTGACATGTCATTTGGTGCATTAAATTTGAATAATAATAATGATGAAGGTCCTAAAAAATGATGAGAATTTTATACCAAATGATAACTAGGGTTAGTGCAGTTAACGGGTATCCTCTCGTAGATGATTGAATTTTGTTCCAGGTTTTTGTTTTTTTCTCTTCTTTTAATTATACTTATATTTGATGTATATGTTAAATTCTATATATGCAATGTAACTGTAAATATTTTTGTTTCATGTTTACCTTTTACTTGATTGTTTCCTCGTTACGAGCTCTTGTTGTAAATTGTAATAGTTTGATAGTTAAGGATATTTATTGTTCTTTTTATTGGATGCTTTGATGTAATTATTATTTATTGTATGATAAAATTGTATTATTGCAATATTTTAAATACTTTGTATTATTTTTAATTGTATATTTATATGATGATGCTTGTGTTTTTTTTTCATATTAATTGTGGTTATTGTTTATATGTGAAATATTTAAAAATTATTGTTATTTCATATTAATTGTGATTATTATTTATTATTGTGATTTTTTGAGACATGGTTGATGTAAACTTATAAAGTATACAGTACAACTGTACAATATACCAATTGATTATTTTGCAAATTTTTAAAAAATTCAAGGACTATTTTATAAATTTAAAAAATTACCTGAAACGGTACTTAGTATTGACCAATATCGATACAATACCGTACCTGAATCCAATCCAATACTAAGTCTGGTACAATATTCGCAACTTTGCTAGGAACAATTATTATTACTTTTCATTTTATCATTAGGGATAATTATTTAGTAGTTATGTTTAATAAAGTCGACACAAAAAAGTTATTGGTGAAAATAGGTCTTTGTCATATTTTTGTATATATTAACTTTTGGGAAAAAAATGTCATTGGTTGTCTGCGGGGAATTTATCAAAGTTGCATTTAGCGGGGAACATGAATCATACGCTTCATTGTTGAAATGAACATTCGAATAGTTGTGATGGAAATACACCTTATTTAGTTACTTAAGATCTAAAAAAAACTTGAGCTTTTAGGCTCTTTAAATTTCTTTTCACTATGGATATGACTTTCATTGTGGACCATTTCATTGTCTTTGAAAACTTCTCTGTGACGAATTTTTTAGCATCGTCATCTTCTAGTTGCTCTTTATAAACCATCCTAAAACTACCAGTTATTACTTACAATTTGTAACTAAACTGGATTCCTTTAAGGTCTTGGATTAATAATTGCGTAAATAGTTAATATCAAAAATTAGGAATGCCCGGTAAATAATAATGTTATTCTTTTGTGACCAGAAGGTTACGATTTAAGTCACAAAAATAGTATTTTTGTAAAATGTAAAGAGAAAGTCACGTATAATTAATAATCCTCTCTCTCCCTGCCTCACTTAAACTTTTTTTTACTTATATTTAGTTGTTTTATAATTTATTTAATAAATAATTAATCAAAATGTTTTGTATTTTATAAATAATTAATCAAAAATATATTTCAAAAATTTATAAAATATTAATTTTAAATAATAATGAATGATTTTATGATAAAAATAAAATTTAAAAACTATAAAAAACCTGCTACATCAATGAAACAAAACAAAATAATTTTTACAAATATTTAATATAAAAGATTGTAATAATAAGAACTAATCAAATCTAATATTGATTGTTTAAAATTTATTATAAATCTACGTCTCATTATTATAACTAAACAAATAAAGATTTCGTTCATTCCACCTTTGGCTTGTAAAAGTAGATTATCAGAATAGTGACGGAGTTAGGAATTTAAGATTGGAAGATTCAAATATTTTTTTTAAAAATTTTGAGAGGCTCAATGTATGACTGAGCTTCAAATAACTCTATCCTTATATGCATATATATCTATTAAAAATAAAAAATATTTAATTTTTTTAAAATTTAGACACTGAATCCCATATGGTTCCGTCTATAATGGGAGAGATGGTGCTGATTTTTGTTTCACCGCCGCCACTAACATAAAAAGGATTTACATATATCAAACACAACATTGTCGATTTTAAATGTGGAAAATATCAAATTTGTTGCCAAGGTCCAACCTTATGATGCATACCAAGTTGTCGCATTTCATCTTGAAATAAAGTTTGTATCCAACTTTACCAACTAGTAGTTTCAAGTTGGGTTGAAGTCCATGTCCACCAAGTCACCAACTCCAAGCGGCAAAAGCCAATAAATAAATTCATGGACGCCCATTTCTTCTCAAAACTCTCCCGCCATGCCAACGGAGGGAGCCAAATTTGAAAACAATTGTCCCGCTGAAACACTTGGTCGTATAAAAGAAAGCTCTCTTCTTTGTGCTTTCCATTAATCCATCTTGTAAATCTGGTTTTGGGTTTTTAGTTTTGTCTTTAGGAACAGCTGCGAACATGGCTGTTACTTCAGATTCTGTGGAGGTCTCTGTCCAAACAGTGAGGAAGAGCCGGTCCAAGTGCCCCGGTGTTCGCGTCGTTAACGGAAAAATCTATGATTCTGAAAAGGGGAAAACTTGTCACCAAGTAAATTTTATACGCGAAACCTTGATTGCCCCTCTCCTTGTTTTCTATTTGGTTCACGAGAAAGCCTTTTCTTGTGGATTTTTGAAGTTCCTACTTGAGATGTATTTGTTTCTTGCGTTGTCATGGTCAAGCTTGTACCTTTTTCTTTTATCTTTGCTTGCTTCTTCATGCTCTTCAGCAGTCAAATTTGGTTCAACTTGCATCGGCCTTCGATATTTGACATATATGAATGTGCTTATATTTACTTTGTGTTACTATTTGAAAGTTGACGTGGGACTTGCGCAAGGTTTTTGTTGCACTGCTGTCAGATGAGGTTTACTTAGGAAGGGCGTCAATCCTCCGAGAAATAAACATTTTGTTTAGACTCTTTCTATGATGGCATTGTGCTGATATGTTCTGTAACATCTTTAGTTTGTCTCATAGACAGGATCTTTATAGAAATTGAGATAAAGAAAGTTAGGCCTTGGTTTTATGATGTTTAACACTTTGGTTTTATTGGGATCATTGTATTAGAAACAATGATGGCTAACTGAGTGTTCCATTCAATGATTTAATTGATCCCAGTATATTTTGTCGGGGTTGTTGTATGGATCTTTGTTACCCTTCAGGGAATGATTGTAATTTCTAGATTGCTTGTGTGAAGGATTTATTTATTATCAGGATCGCATCTATTATTGTTATAGGTAGTTTGCTTAACATGTACTCTTTTGCTTGGTATCTTACTATATGCATTAATTATCCTAGTGCCGACAAAAGACGATGGATTTTATGGCCGCGTGCAAGAATCAGAAAGTGAACAAGCAATGTCCTGTTAACTTTTGCCGCAAATGCCTAATGAATAGGTTAGATTTTTGTTTCCATGATTGTTGTCCTTTTGGTAAGTTCTGCGCAAAATCTCTCTCAAACTGGAAATGCTGGAAATCTTTTAGATATGGAGAAAATGCAGAGGAGGTATCATTGAAAAGTGACTGGATGTGCCCCAAGTGTAGGGACGTTTGCAATTGCAGCTTCTGCATGTAAGTGCATGATATTTTGAATTTAACGTTGTTGTTCTCATGGATAGTCTTTACGGTGAACCTAACACAGTAATTTTTCTCTAGGAAGAGAAAAGGTCATAAACCCACTGGTATACTAGTGCACACAGCCAAGGAAAAAGGATTTTCTTCTGTCTTAGAACTTCTAAGTGTCAGAGGTCCTCAAAATTTGGATCGTGATAAGATTCTTGCGAATGAGGGTGCTTCACCAATAAAGCTGGCATCTTCTATAAAGGTTGTTTCAGGAAGAAAAACTGGCAAGGAAAATTCTGTGGATGGAAAAAATGATTTGAACCTGAATATTTCAGATTTTGGATCAATTGTAGAGGATGGGAATCCAGAGGAAATTGGCTCCAAGAAGCTTGGAAATGTTGAGAAAGTTTCAGATAAGAAGAGAAAGAGAAAGAGAAAGGAAGGACCTAGCGTTCAAAACACTGTTTCTAAGGAAGAACTAAAGATTCAAGAAGGGAATGAAATCCCTGGTGGCATGGGAAATGATAAGACACCTGTGCTGTTCGATGGAATTCCAAATGCCTCAAATTGTATAAATGGAGTTTCAAATATGGTTAATCCTAATGACCTGGGTACCGGGATTACCTTCGCTACAGAATCATGTGAAATCAATGCGTGCACTGCAGAAGTTCAAAGCAAAAAAATTGAGCCCGAAATTCAATTGCCTTCTGGCACTTGCTTAACAACTGTAGCCGGCATTGAGTTTTCTGCTGAAGATGTTGGAGATGCATTACAATTTTTGGAATTTTGTACCGGTTTTGGTAAGGTAATAATAAATTACTACTGAAGATGGCATACAAGAAGCGGGTTCAGTATTGTGAAGATGTATAGAATTTTCTTGAGTGAAGTTGTGTGTTCATATTATTTTCTCATATTTAGATCTATTCATATATAGGTATGGCAATAGTGAAATTCTTTTCCTCATTTTTGATTATGAACTATATTCCTGCATTAGTGACTTGTATGCATTTGTTTCTCTTATATGTTCAGTGCTTGCATAGTGAGCTTAATAACTTCATTGCACCTTGAATTCTTTTTATTAGAAAAAAAATTCATTTTGTGTCGCTTTCCTTTTGTGTCGTCAGGCTCTTGATCTGAAGAAAGGGCAGGCTGAAGCTGTACTTCAAGAGATAAAAAATGGCCGAAAACTTCGTCGGTCACAATACCCTTTGGTAGCACGTTTCAATATCCTTTTGTTATCTTTGATACATCAGGAAATCGGAGAAGAGTATGATTTCTGCTCTAATACAGTTATTTGACTTCCTTTTCCCTTTTTTTTTTTTTTCTGTGTGATGGAAGAGTGTTAATTTATAACTGTCTTTTCCAGGCCTCCAAGTCTAAGTCCGACGAAAGATCAAAAGTCATGGTTGCAAGCTCTTGGAGAATGTGTCTCTGACTGTGGGTTCATGTCTAACGTATATCCCTCTGATTGTTTTGTCAAGGGTAACCAAGGATATGATGGCTTAAGTGCATCAAAAAAGCTTAAACTCTTGATATTTCTGTGCGATGAAGCTCTTAACACCTCGTAAGTAACAAAGACAGAATGGAAAGGGAAATCTATTCCTTCAGAGCAATCCACTTTTTCCATTCATTTCTCTGATATTAACATAGTAGTCATGACCTTTTGTTTTGTTTTGTTTTTGTTTTTGTTTCCCATCCACTTTCCTAGAAACTTGCGAAGTTGGATTGACGATCAGCAGTCCAATTACAAGAAGGAAAAGAAGGAATCCAGGGAAAAGATTCTTGCTGCAAAGCGGAAGGTAGAGAACTTAAAGCGCATATTTGTGCTTTGAGTTGAGTAATGATCTCAAGTTGATAGTAAATGAAATGTTTTGCCTTTTGGTTTCTGATGCAGGAAAAACATATTAAACAGAAGATGCAAGATGAGGTGGCCAAAGCTATTATTGCAAAAACTGAGGGTCCCTTATCTGTCTCTGAGTATGACGCAATTGTTTCACAAATAAAGAGTGCAGCAACTCAAGCTCATGCAGAAAGGATTGAGGCCATGGACATGATGTCAAAGAGTATGATTTGACTTTCAACTCCTAATGTATAGAAATGCTTTTATTTTTTGTGGAGGAAAAATGTTGCATTGCCTAAAATGGTCGGATTCCTTGTGAACTTCGGAGAGTTATCTAGTAATTTGCATCTTGCTTAACCAAATTCAAAATTTAATTAATAGGATTTCTGTATTAGGTGGTGCATATATCAAGTTGGGCAAGGAACACGTTTGCAATATAGTGTTTGATAGACTTGATTTAGTTCTAAATTGTAATATTCAGAGTCCTACTCGTTTAACACAATTGGACTTTATATTTTTACAAGGTTTTACAAAATTATTGAACTTGTGAGGGGAGGATTGGAAATGTTGTTTGACAACACTAATTTAAGATGCCTGCGGGTAGGATTGTCTGTGGCTACAAGTTATATGTCTACTTTTTTAGTTTACTTCACTTTACCTGCAAATATAGAATGGTGAACTCTTATGATATTTTATGATAAGCATCTCACCATCAGTTGCATGAAATGTGCACAGAGATTCAAAGATCTGATGCTGTTAGAACAGATCATATTCTTTTGGATGTTGATGGTCACGCCTTCTGGAGATTAGCAGGCTATGATGGTCAGTCTAGCATCTTGCTTCAAGGTTGAGTTGCTTCTCTTCTTTGGCTATTTGGTGATTTTCAACCATACATCTATTATTATCAGTTTGTCATCAAATGATTTTCTTGGACAGACATGGGAACTTCTGATGCTGATAAGTTTTGTGAGAAATGGTTTGTCTATGATGCTGAAGAACACAAAAAGGAAATTGAGAAATACTTCTCTTTCTCAAGGTAAGTACACAGTTTTTTATTCGCAAACAACAAAAATTTTTCTTGTCTCAAATTTATTTTAGCTCTGAATTGATCTATGATAGAAAAATTATAATCAATAGCACTTGTCAGATCCTTTAGCTTTGGATCTCTACTAAGATTTTGATTGTTTTGGAGTCAAATCAGGACAAGTCCTTCAACATATGTCAATGCATAATTTCACCCTAATTGTGAAATCTTGGGCACTTGTCATGCGATAAAGTGAGATTATTTTAGCCTTTTGAACTACAATAATATAATTGGGATTTAGTTGCAGGTGTACTTCAGCCTATAATATGTTTGTACCTGTTAGTGTGATTTTGTATCTTGATCACTTATATTAGCCTTATAACTTACAAACTAAACATTAAATAATTTTGGGAAAGCAGCCGCTTCTAAAAATCCCTCCTTTTTTGCTGAATTTGGCACTTCTACAAGTATTTGCTGTCATGGACTTTAGTTACATATATAGGCGGTTGGAAGGTCATGTTTTGTTACATTAAGAACAATTCTGGAAAAAATGCATGTTACACTTATTACGTGCAGCCTTCCTTTTTTTCGCTATTTCACCTAGCAGCTTTTGTAATTTTTTTATTTTGTAATTTTTTTTTCAGATTGAAGAGGAGCAGGCTTAATAGGACCCTCAGTGGGAGTTGAAACAGATTGCTAGCTTCATTATGATGCATCTGTAATGTTTACAATCGAGGTATGAAGTTGTGGCTTTCAATGGAGAATTTGAAATAAGATTGCAATGAATTTCTCACGATTTAGATATCTTGGGTCGCATTATTCTGACGACATCACAAGCAAGATAGCTAATGAATTATACGTTGCTGAAAGCTAACCACAGTGTATCAGTCTTAGGTTGTGAAAAGAAATGAGAAAAAGAGGAGCTGACCTTAACATAGAAAGCCTTGGGTGGTCCTTCTAGCTGATTGCATTCCTTATATGCGGTGGAATGCAATCAGCTACTACAGAAAGCCTGTTTGACACGATCACGTTTGTTGTCTGTAGGGATCCTGGAAATGCGTATGTAGAATAGTACGAGGGGGTTAAGGTAAAAGGTTCCAGTTCTTTGCTGTGGAATTTGCTATTGCATTGAGCCATTGACAATGTAGTGAAATTGTAAAAATATTTGATGAATCCTTTTGGGTCCAGTGGATGCTCAATATTTTGTTGTATCCTCGCTGATTATATAGTTGCCATGCTATTTTTAGTTCTACGATTATCTAGTTGGCAGCGGCTATCAGGCTGATTATTTAGTTCTACGATTGTATGTCCTACCAACTGAAGTATACTTCACTATCGAGGATGTCCAAGTTTACGACTTATTGCACAAATGACAACGTTTTCTTCCTCAGACCACCTTTTCTCTTACGAGAACATTGAAATGTAGTAGTAATATTGGTTCTGATCTCTTTATTCATATGTTGAAACATGGGATTTTTCACTATCTTGATAGTATGTCAATGTCACCGAGACTTTGAATTTAGCTAGGACCTATGTTTTCTTAGGAGTAAGTTCACGGAAGAATCAATATGGAGCTTGTTTTGTCATTACTATTTCTGGTCTATAAATTCCAAGAGATTGATCAGCTCTTGACATGGTTGGTTTTGGGACTGGAGTGGATCTTTCAAGCACGGACTTGCAATTTCATTCACTAATACTCAATTGTGTTAGGCCACGATTTCAATAGCTTAGTTGGTACAGTTGGAAATTGTAAAACCTGAAATAAAAAATAACTTGGATGCAGGAAAATATTTCCAGGTAGCTATATCTTTACCATTAATTTAATACGTAATGGTATAAGATGAGGTAAAGTTTACGACATGAAGCTTGTTTTTATCCTGGAAGTCAAGGAGGTAGGCTCCGCGAGCTCATATCTTCAAATGAAATGCTGTACTGACTAGTTTTAGTATACCATTATTTATTACTGTAGGGAGAGGGTGATGGATCAGCATCCGAGCTCGTGTTCTGGCCGAAAATGGCGGCATTTGGGGACGCCAAGAGAGATTTTGGATTCTAAGGAACCTGTCATTGTCACTCACGCTTTTTCATTACATATCGGAATCACATGAAACGTAAACAAAAAGTAATCTACTATCAGATCACCAACATCAGCGTGAACAACACCATACTCAAAAGTCATAAATTATTGCTATCTTGCCAGCATCCTTGAAGGTGATTGAGAAGAAAGATGCTATTCGTCTTCTTCCTTAATGGTTTGTGCTTCTCTCTTTGCGGCCTTCTCATCATTGGCAAGCACCCACTTTGCCTCCTGCTGCTACACCACCACTTTCGTTCACCATTGTCACTCACTTCCCTTTCCTTTGTTGTATCAATTTCTTCTCTTGTTTCTTTTCCTTCAATCATTACCTGCATATGAACAAAATTCTCACAATCTTTTTTCTCTCTGATTAACTTACGAAAAGTATAATTAAGCCAACTTAATTCCTCCCCATGGATGTCAGATAGGATCAGATTAAAGTATTGACATTAGTTTTGACTTGTGAGACTGTCATTTTTAGAAGGAGCTCCAGGAAATAAAATGCATGAGATGACTGAAATATCATTTTCAGGAAATATGATAGACATCCTTAATCAGTAATTTCAAAATCATATGCTAACTTGGGACAAATACGTGAGGATTTTGACGTTCTGCTTTTGATTTAGGAAACTAGGTTGAATAATTTTGGAACAAGCAGGGCAGATGGTGGCTTTTCCGAGACAGCATGCCCTGCTGAAATCTGTGGCTAAAAAGTGATGGTACAGGGTTGGAATTGGATAAAGGTATGCCCAATGTTATGTGATGTTATGATCACCATACTGCACTGTATCAGGACCAGCCCAGATAATTTCTAAAAAGTGGAAAAAAAAAAGAGTGATGATACTGATGCGCCACTTTCAATGAGATTCCCCGTTATCAAACATCTGAAGGGGAAAGATTGAAGCATCTTCAGTCACGTCTAATAAAAACGAAGAACATAATATTGATAACTTTAATACGAGTCGATAGATTCGGAGATGAAGTCTAGAGGCCGTGAGTAGCTGTAGACCTGCACACTTGGGGCCACAGTAAGCGTGATTGGTGAAGGACCATGTTATCTCCTTGTACTATTATTACCCTTAGCCCCACAATCATTTCTACTTAGCTATTGCCGATGCATTGCCTACATTTTTCTGGCCTAAAGTCTTTTTGCCAGTTTTGGAACATGTATGCAGCACAAAACAAAACAAATTGAGGAACGGACTACTCTTTATTTTACTAATATAACAAATTTAGTAAATGGTAAAAAATATTAAACACTGATCCTCACCAAATTACAACTAAAAGGTGCTGCTGGTTTATGATGCAGTTCAGTTTTGTGTCTTCAGAGCACTTGGAATCAATTTTAGTCACTCCATATGTCCACTCAACAGGAAAGTGTTTAAGTGTTTGTGACAATTGAATTCTACAGGTCGAAATTTTTGGTGTAGGCTATAAAAACTGAGACAGAGCATGTTGCATTCAGGTCTTCTATTGAAACTAACAAAAGCAGAAAAGAAGAACAAATTAACAGACACTCTACAAGCAGAAAATGGAAAAATAAAAGGAAGAAAAAACACCCACTTATGATTCTTTTTCACCAAGAAAATTGGCAGATGGATTAAGTTCATGGCTTGAAATGACTAGTCTTAAGAAAATTTCTTTAGTAACACTTACCTTGTCTTCAGCTTTCGGCTTTGCATTATCAGAATTAGGAGAATCTCCACCTTCTGTTTCGCATCTCTTCAACGATTTCCCCATAAGTGGAGGTGTTGAAGCTGGGCTTGCCCTACTCGAGCTATGTTCAGGAGGTGTGCTTTGAGTTCCAACATCTCTTGTTGAGCCTTCCGATTTTTCTTCTACATAGAAAAAGGGCGAAACGAAACAACAGCTTGAGTCAATTTAAGCAGGCATTTTCCAAAAAGCAACTGAAGTATCAGAAAATGTAAGTGTTCAGAGTTCAGACAACCTTGGATGGCCAAATGAAGAATATCTTCTTGGTTAGCAATGGAAAGCGAGGGCTTTGTGTGGAGTTGTGACCGAGAATGGGAAGAGTAATTAACAAGAGGCATAGACATTGTAATTCTGGAGGTTAAGTTACGAAATGATCTTCCACTAAGCGTTTTTGCAGATAAACATTCCATTGGGACCTCTCCTGACTGTGGATTGCATATGTACTTCTCTGCTTCATTCCACTTGGAATTTAGAGCAAACCCATCTGGAGATAAGCATTCCCAACTGTTATACACTGACCTTGCCTGCAATGCTGCAAGAAAATTAAAGCAATGAACCATTCAATACATTATCACTCTTTATACGTAAAGTTTGGATCTTTCAACTATTAAAAACATTGTGGACTTCGATGCTTAGTTACCTTTAAGAGCACTGGTGAACGAGTACGTTGATGGGTCAATTTCTTCTGAAAATGAGGTGGGAAAGTGCGAGTTAACTCAAAATTATAGAATCAAAACTTGCTTCTTTGCAGTGAAGTGAAGTAGTTATGTACCTGTCAGTGAGTAGCCAGGAGACGAAGCAGTACTAGAAATGTTTACATTTGATCTAAAAGACCTTGCATCTTCTCTAAAGCTTCTGATATTCGACCCTGAAAACCTTCTTGATTTGGTGTTCTCGCGACTGATTTGAGCCCTCAAAGTCCACTCTCTGAGACTGAATTCTGGTTCCTCTCGTCGTCGAGAAGTATATGGAGGCTGTTCCATCGTGGACGCTATAAATGAGTTACAATACGTTCAAAGTTGTATTGATCTTCAAGTCTCAACTCCCAAAGTTCGTTCAAGTACTTTATAGGTGCACGAGGCTTGCAATGTTGACGCATAATACCCCTGTGTATTAACACTTTAAAGCATTTTCTATTCAAATGGAAAATTATCAGATACACTTGGTTTATTAATCAAGTTCCAATGTCTCTAGTTAGCCAAAAATAAGTTCTTGGTGTCTCTATTTGGACTGGTTGAGAAGAGACAAAATTGTTAACTGATACATATGAAACAGTTTTCATGTAGAGAAGTGTCACAGTTCTATAATGGAAGTTCGTGGTATGGACTAAAACCTGTTGGCTCCACTGTTTTCTTTTGCAATTTACTTTCATCACTAAGGCCATGTATATGAATATGAAGTTATAGAGATTATGTCAGAAATTTTGTTCTTTTCAATATATATGGAGGTTTAAGCCACAAATGAGTTGAGCTAAAGTTCAACATGTCTGACTCATATCAAGCTGTCAAGAACTCTCTCTCTAAGCAATTTCAAGGTTTTAAGTTGAAATGGCTTTTACAGGGTTTACGTATCTGATTTTCAGTTGCAGGGTAAAACGACATTCTTTCTTCAGCAAGTGGAGTGGTGCAATATATTCCCATGTATATGTCTGTCACTCGCTGTCCCAATGTCTGCTACCTTAAATTGGGGGTCCTTCCAGTGCTTAAAATGAAACATTGCACTAAAGCCGAAACCGTACAAACAATGGGCCTACAACCCAACGGTAGAGAAATGGTGCTGCAGGTGCATGTCTACTAGTGCCTTACCTTGGAATCAAAGAAATTTCCCTGCTATGAGGTCTTGAGTTAACCCTTGTTCGGATTACGGGATTTAACTCCTGCAGTGAGTACATGGACTAAGACTTCAAGTTGAAGTTGGTGGTACAAGGAGATGGTTCAACTGTAATTTGCAATTGCATGGCCACCACTTCAAAGTAGGTATTGTTATTAGAGCAGAAATTTGGGGACTAGAAGTTATACGGTGGATTTTCTTAAACTTCCATTGTAGAGGTCTTTAAATAGAGCTAGGGTCTAGATCTAGAGTTTAACAAAAACTTAAATACATTCCTTATCCTTAGGCATGAATGAGAACTCCCTAATCTTAAAAAATAGATAAAGCCATCCTAAAGATAAACACAGAAAAATAATTCAAAAGATAAAGTTTTCTTAATCCAATTTATAGATATGATAATGTCGTCCTAATTCAATATACAAATATTTAGGACGTATTCAACATTCTTCTTGCCTTAATAGTTACAAACTCCTAGTTTACTTCTCAATTCTTCAAATCTGGCTTTTAAAAGTGCCTTTGTTAGGACATCTGCACTTTGATCACTAGTCTTACAATAAAGTAGACATATTTCACCTCTTCTTTGCACTTTTGCCACGACAAACAAGATTGTTTGAGATTGAAATGACAGCTTGATTATTAACAAAAATTTAAGTTGACTCATTTTGCTCCATATGTAAATCTACAAAGATATATCTGAGCTAAATTGCTTAATTTACAGCAGCAATAGCTGCCACATATTCTATCTTAGTTAGGATTTGAGTCACAATATCTTGTTTCTTTGAACACTATGAAAATACCCTTGAGCCAAAGCTGAAACAGTGACCTGTTGTACTCTTCATATCATCAACCAAATCTCCATAATTACTATCAGAATATCCATGAAGTTTGAAATTCTAATAGTAAGTGTACTTAATTCCATAATCTACGATACTTTTGACATATCTCATATTTTTTTTCACAACTTGAAGATGCACTTCACTAGCACAATGCATAAATCTTGAAAGCATACTTACTGTAAATATAATATCAGTTTTAGTTGTAGTGAGATACATTAAGCAACCATTTAGGCTTCTATAATGATGTTCATCCACCTTATCAACTCCATGATCTTTGCTGAACTTTTCCTTCTAGTTCATTGAAGTAGTAGTGCTTTTACAATCCTCTATATGAATTTTTTTAAGTATTTTCCTTGTATACTTCCTTTGGCATATGAAGACTCTATCTTTATCTTGCTTCACCTCCATTCTAAAAAATAGGTCATTGATCAGTTATCTCAAATGCTTGGAGTATTTAAGGTTTAAACTCCTTTATTAGCTTCTCATCATTTCCTGTTATAAATAAATCATCAACATAAACAGAAATTATGATTAATTTAACTTCTGTTTGCTTCACATATAATGTAGCTTCATTTAGATTTTTAATGAATCCAAGGTTTTGAAGATGATCATTAGTTTTGTTGTATCAGGCTCTAAGGGTCTGTTTAAGACTGTACAAGGCCATTTTTAGCTTGTAGACCTTCTCCTCCTGTTTCTCAACTTGGGATCCTTCTGGATGCTCCACAAATATCTCTCCTGTAAATAACCATTTAGAAAAGCAGATTTTACATCTAAATGGTAAACTTTTCATCCTTTATATGCAGTTAAGGCTAGTAACATTCTAATCGTATGAAGGCATGCAATTGGAGCAAATATTTCTGAAAAATCTACTCCAAATACTTGAGCATATCCCTTCACTACTAATATGGCCTTGAATTTATTTATAGAACCATCTGTATTAAGTTTGGTTCTATAGACCCATTTAACTCCGATGAGTTATTTGTGTTGTGGTCTGTCCACCAACTCTCATGTGTCATTTTTTTAATCATTTGAAGCTGTTCTTTCATAGCATCTAACCATTTGTCATCCTTCTCAGCTTCTTTGAATTCTACGGATAATTGGACAACAATATTGTTTCTTTCATAAATTTTAGATAAGGGCCTTATATCTCTGACTGTTATGTCATCTATAGCATCATCAAAGTGTTCTACAACTTTTAGAAATTGCTTTCTCATTTGTTTCTCCCAACTTCATTGTTTGTCCTCCATGAATTTGGCATCTTTATTTACAAGAAATTTTTTATTTTATGGTTTAAAAAATCTATAAGTTTTGTTAGTGTTGCTACACCTAATGAAAAAACCTAGTTCAACCATTTTATCAATTTTGTCTCTCTTAACATGAGGCATATAAGAAAAACAAACACAACAAAAAATTTTAAGGTTTTGTAAATTTGGCTTGTAACCAAACAAGGCTTCAAATGGAGTTTTTTTTAAGATAAAACTCTAGTAGGCAACCTATTCATCAAAAGTACACTAGCTACAAGCTCTGCCCACAGTTTCTTTGACAGTTCCTTTTCATGCAACATACACCTTGTCATTTCTAGAACACTTTGATTTTTCTCTCAATTACACCATTCTGTTATAGGTGTAAGGTGTAATAAGTTGGTGTTAAATACTGGTTTCTTTACAAAATTTGTCAAAGACTTCATTTGTGTATTCTTTCCCATTATCTGATCTTATTATATGCAACCTGGAACCACTTTGACTTTCCACAAAGGCTTTGTATTTCTAGAATATATTAGCAACCTCAGATTTGGATTTAAAGAAATAAATCTAGCAAAATCTGGTGAAATCATCAATAATTGTAATATAGTATTTATTACCGTTTAAAGATGATGTTTTTTGAGGTTCTTTAATATCTGTGTGTACCGGTTGTAACTTGTGTGTTGCTCTCCATGCTGTTTGAGGGAATGGTTTTCTGACTTGCTTTCCATTTGTTGACAAGCTACACAATCAACTAACTTGTCTTCGTGTAATGAGACACCTTTCACCAAGGCTTGTTTCTACATATAGAGAAGTCCAGCATGATGGAAATGTCCAAGCCTCTTGCGCCATAATTTAACATTGTTTTTAGTGCTTGAAAAAACTATTTACTCCTCCATCAGATTTATAGTATAACTTTTAGCTCTCATTTCCCCTTAAATACATCTCTACCTTATACACCTTTGATCAAGTACCATTTGTTTTCAAATATGACTTTGAAACCTTTTTCAACTAGCTGTGCAACACTAAGCAGATTTTGGTTAATGTCAGGCACAACCTATCATACTCTCAATAGTTACAGTTCCTTTTCGTCTGACTGATATAAAATCACCATTTCCAATTTTCATCTTAGAAATAACGAATTTATCAAGCTTTTTAAAGAGGTTCTGATCATTGGTCATATAGTTTGTGCAGTCGTTGTCTATTAGCCAAGAATCACTAAACTGTTGTTTATAGTAAAGCATGTAGCAACAAATAGTTGATCCTCTAGGTTTTGCTCTATGGACACCTTTGCCTCTTCATGTTGAGACTTGCATATCCATTCCTTATCTCCCATATTACCATACTTTCTGCATTTGACATCAAGCCTCCATCAATATTTTCTTTGAGGGTGATTTGTCCTTTTGTAGTGTGGACAAAGTGGAAAAGCCTCATCTTGCTGCTCGTTAAAGCCTTCAATTTTTTTTGTTTTTCCTCTTGTTATTATTCTTGTCTTTGCCTCCTCCTGGGTTTTGTGCTTTTATTCAAAAAGCACCTTATACTGCCTCCTCTTGTCTCATCATTCTTCTCTGCTCTAGTGCCTGCAAAGCATTTACTAATTCTCCCAAAGAAATTCTTGACAAATCTTTAGATTTTTCTAATGAAGATATGTTGGATTCATATTTTTCAAGTATAGTGACAAGAATTTTCTGTAAACATTTTTCATAAGGAAAATCCTTGCCAAGAAATCATACCTTATTAACAATGCTTAGCAACCTGCCAGCATAACTTTTAATAGTTTCTATCTCCTTTATGCTTTGCGTTTCAAATTCTTTGATCAAGTTGAGTATTTGCATACCTTTGATTATTTCACTGCCTTGATATTCAAATTTGAGATAATCCCAAATATCTTTAGTAGGTTGTATATTCATAATTCTTGTAAAAATCACACTTGGCATAGCTGAAAAAAGACAAGCTTTCGCCTTGGACTTCTTTATCTTTTTTTTTCGTTATAATTCTTTAGCTGCGCCATTGTAGGATTTTCGAATAATTGGAACACTTCATAGTCTTTTTCTATATCCTCCCAAAGATCCAGAGCTTCAAGATGAACAGTCATTCTAATATCCCATGCTTCATAGTTGTCACCATAAAAAACTGGTGGTGCAACAGTTGTGTTAGCCTTTATTATTGTTTCACTCAACTCACAAATCCCTCTAGATGAAAGCTCTGATACCAATTTGTTGTTATTAGAGCAGAAATTTGGAGACAAGAAGTTATATGGAAGACGTGTTGAAATTTTAGAATGTGAAAGTAACTAGAATAAAGTAGAACAAGGAAGAGATAATGCAAGAGACATTTTATTGA
>JANKOD010000008.1:13810011-13829732 GCA_026284645.1 Erythroxylum acuminatum | reverse complement strand
TATCTGAGGACTGGACGTAGCCCACGGTTTGGGGTGAACCAGTATAAAATTACTGTGTCAAATTCTCTTAACCCTCTCATTATTACATTACTGCGATTTTGATTTCTTACTTACTCAAGTTATTAGAGAATCATTTACGAACGAAAGTTATAGTAAATCTGAACTGAACAAGTTTTGTTCAAAAGAAGGGTTTAACGAAAAAGTTTACACAATTCAACCCCCCTTCTTGTGTATTCGATTATCATTGTACTAACGTGTGATTCACTTCAACAATCAATATATTACATATAATAATAATAAATATTAATATTGTTTTGGCATTGAACATAATGCTTTCTCTTAACAAAATTAAGAAAATATCCTTTAAGCTTCTACTAAATTAACAAAAGAATAATAAATAGTATTCTTGAATCTAGTAATGAAACCTTTACACCCTTTTCATGACAAGTATATACTAAGTGCATAAACGACAAAAGTTAAATATAGTTTATTTCCCATATTTGTTTTAGTCTTATTACAATATCATCAAACGAATATATTAATACAAGATTTCACATACATATAATATATTATACCACTTGCATATTTCTTTATGCAACTAGGGAATGTTGCAATAGAGAGTACATAAAGCCAAAGGACAATGAAAGAAATTGATTATATAGATGGCCACTAGTTCTAGTGCATATGTAGAAATCAAGCCATGGTGTGCATCATGCTTTAATCACAAAGCTGATCACTTTTGCAACAAAGACAAACTATAAAGTAAATGAAGGAAACAACTAGTTGATCTCTCCAATACACTGAATGTCAAATGTGTCCATCTTTGTTGACCAACCTGAGTGATTCATTCTTCCTTGACCAACCACAACAATAAAGAAGCAAACTACAAAGTACACAAATTCAAGCTTTGGGTTGGATTAGATTCAATTTTCAAGATTAACCCAACTTGGGAAAATAAAAGAAGCAAAATGTTGACAAAATCTAACAAAAAGTCGAAGCTAGAGAAAATTATAAAGAAAGCGATGGAATCTCATCAAGAAAAGAAGAAATCTTATAAGATTTGGGGTCACGAAATATTGACAGAACGTAAAAGAAAATCAAAGCTTGCTAGCAAATATGTATGTTAAACTGCAAATCTGGAAACTAATTGAGAGTTTGATGAGAGACAACAAGAATGACATCACTGGAGAAGAGAGACAAGAAGACAATTTCTTTAAGCAAACGTTTTGGGAAAAGAAGGGCAGATGAGACGAGAAATTTAGTTTATGGTTTTTCTTAATTTTGTTTTCTTCGATATTAAATTTAATTTTAGTAATATCTTAGGTGGACTACCTTGACACTTGACATCTCACTTGTAATTCAAGTCATGTTTGGTCCATTAACAAAGAGATTAACGTCAGGCTTTTTTTTGTTAAAAATTAAAAGTTCGAGTATTGTATTGTCACTTTTTAAACTACGAGTTATAGTTGTAAAATTATGAAAAGTTTAGAATTTTTTAGTAATTAACTCTTTTAAATAGTATGGTCCTTTTTATACATTGATAAACATTAGAATTTAATTTAAATTTTAGTACAAATGTTAGTGACTAAAGCGTATCCTCAACTTATAAAAAATTAATGACAACCTTTGCCTTTCTTGTAAGAATCCACAATAAGAAGAAAAAAAATAAAATAAAATCTAATAAAGAATCTTAAATTTTAAGGTGGCAAAACCTTGGATTGGAGTAAATATAATTTATTTTTAAGATTTAATTAAGAAGATCAATTTTCACAAAATATGAAATAGTATGAAACTTAATAGAAGAAATAAATAATTATAATCGATTGAACATAGAAAAGAAAAGAATGAAGAGAAAAGAATAATATTGCCACAACCTAATTTCTTAATTGTTTTTCACATTAGTAAACAGAATCACTAATGATAATTCATTTTCAAGAAATCAATATTGTATAAAATTAAAAAAAAATTATAACTGTAGTTTTTATTGTCTCTGAGTTTTGGCAGTTGAAGATTAATTCTTTTCGTACTAAATTTCACTACTGTTCTTGCCGATAGGAAAAATAGGACTTTGCTAAATTTACGTAGGAAGGTGTTATCCAATATATGATTCAATGTCATTTAATTAGAAGATTTCGTGAGTTCATTCCCCTCACTAATGCTATAGATTTCATTTTTCAACAGGATATATAGAAGTTAAATATTCAAAGTCCTTAGAAAGAAGTTTCTCTCAATTAATACGAAAATAAAATTAAAATATCCTAAAATTTTGCAAAAATGTTCCTTTATTAAAACTGGCACTTGCTTTATAACAAAGGGCTAAAGGTAAAAATGAAAAATGAAATCATTGAGTTGAAGTTCCCATGGAAACCTCATATTACTAGAGTACAAATTCAATCATCTGTAGTTGATTGTCCTTTAAGCTGCATTAACTTCACCAGCTCATCTAGTTAATAGATCAAGTAACTCGGTTCAATTAACCGTACAACTTGCGGATGTAGTATCTTCCTTGGAATTAACTAACATCAAACACGAAGTTGATAAGATGCTCACAACTTAAAATGCAGCTCCCAATCCCATTTTATGAACTCCCGAACGCAATCTTGGTCGTGTGATTTTCGCAACCAAGCAATTAAGGGTTGTCTGGACATGGCTAATAATCTTTGAATAAACCAAGACAAAGATACGAGCTGATTCTACTAGGGATAAATTAAGGTGGCTTTATGTGGATAATTTTCTTAACCATGGCTATGAAGCTGCCAAGAAGGTCCACGTACAAGTACGCCCAAACCCCAAATCACAGGTCTAGACTCTAGATAGTCTTAAATATATCTCAGCTGTCTACCACGCACGAGGCAGTGCACCATATCCTCACGAGAGTTTCACCTGTACTTCTGCTAGTTATAAAACAACATTTGGGACAAGAAGCTGGTCCATTTGCTTGATATTGGGGTTGGATTTGTGGGATTAATTTACCAAGAACTGTCTCCTTTGTATCTAAACCCGCCCTTTTAGTATGGCTTCTTGTTCATAACTGGTTCATAGAGACCCCACCCGACATCACAATTTCAATCACACCATGGGATAAGGCTGGCATCGAGTTTGTTTTTTCTTGGGCGGGTTCAATCTAGCTAAGTGTGAAATGTGCAATTTTATATAATGTGGGGCAGTCAGAATTATCAAGCACACTCACCAAATTCAAGAAAATAGGAAAAAGAAACATCTGGCATAGTTGCGATCTGAAAACCAACTGTTTAATTTGGTTGAAAGGAAACGAGAAGATTCTTATATTTAATTGACAATATTCCCTTCAAGTGAACATTTTGAAAGATCTGTAGAAAGAGGCCTATCTCTTTAACTAGCATTTAACCAAGTCACTAGTAAGCTAAAGACAAATCACCAAATAGTCAATGACTAAGTATTTGAGAATCTTACATCTTTCTTTAGAAAACCAATATTTCAGTTGCAATGACCAAGGCACAAAAGATTATATAAGCTTAATCTTGCTACCTAAACCTAATCTAAAGTTGAGTTGACTGGAAATAGTATACAAAGTCCCCCGGTAGGGAATCGAAGGGACCGAAGTACAGAGCTCGCTTTGAGTTAAGCCATTTTACAGAGTTACTCGGGAGAAGCACAAGATAAAACATATGGGATTATGCTTTGCCTTTTGTTGATTAAGTTAGCTTCTATAACATTTCACTTGCTTTGGATGTGTAAAGCAGCCACTGATCAGATCCTAAGAAAATTTTTTGGTTTTGGAGCTTTGATGCCATTACAGCTAGCATATATATATATAATTTATGTTTCCTAGTTGCTTGTCAGTTGTGAGTTCATTTTTAACCATCCAATCTTACATTCCTAAAAAAAGCTTAATTACTGTGTAATCATCTTTTTTATATACATAAACTTAAAATTGAAGAACGTAATTAATAAGTTAACTATCTTATAATTACTAGTGTGTGTGTGTACATATATACATACATATATATATATATTAGTAAGCACTGAAAATTACTTGCATAATCCATATGTTATTGTGAGTGATAATTCAATTTTCATAGCAAGGGACCATGGAGTGAATCTGAGTCAACAAATGGGAGTAGCCGAAGTACGAAGGAAATGACAGTTCAATTGGTAATAAATTGAACGTTGTTGTATGGATTGAAATAAATAAAAAGGACTGTTAACTATACAACAACTAATATGGAGAGGGAGTGAAAGCAGAGAATAACAGCCGAATTGATGCTCAATTAGAAATCTTCTGCGGTTTGAAATAAAGCACAGGAGTACATAATTGATTAGGCATAATGAAACAGTACACATATACATGCATATGCAGTCAAAGAAGATGACAAGGAGACATGATCGTATAGTAAAAGGGTTGGTGTCCATGAAAACCCGCATGACAACTGGCCAAATATCTTAGAAAAGACATAGCTTCCATGGTTCTCTCTATTTTCCCATCCGATCATGTATGTAAAGATCAATGGCCGACCAATTGTCTCGGTAGTTGACACCTAAATAAATGCTGCAGAGAATGATGTGGCACTACACACTACTGTATCAGAGAGAGACAGCGAGGGGTAATCCGTAAAAAAAAAAAAAGGAAAACTTAAGCGCATGTGTAGGGGACCTGAGGGCATGTCCTTCGGAGGAATGGACCACACTCACTCTTACTCTTCCCTCTTTATAAGCAACCCGTTTCTCTCGTCACACACTACCTTCAACTCAAGCTTAACACTAGTCAAGAATTTTTTCCAGTTCCTTCTCCCCCTAGAACCTATTGTTGTCTCTATCTCTCAAGATGAAGATAATGGACAATGGAAATAATGCGGGCATGGGAAGGTCAAAGAAGAAGGATTCATGTAAAAGGCTTGGTAAGTACCTCAGAGAACAGAAAGGAAGGCTCTACATTATGAGGCGATGTGTAATTATGCTTCTATGTTGGCATGACTGAGGAGAGAACCAACTCCTTTTTCTCAACCTGTGGAGCTTTTCTCATTTTGTCTTCTTCGAAATGTATATATATGAAAAAGAGAGAAAATCTTAGACTTAGTTATATAACTTGGTCGATGTTATTTGCCTATAGCAAAATGTTGCAGTTGACAAGGTCTTTTAGTGTTGGATGTGCCCCAAGAGGTGCACCTCCGGATAGCTTTGTAGGGGAGTGTGCTTTTCAATGAAGTGACAAAACAAATGCCTATGCAACTGTGCAAGGAAGGAATGCATACAACATTTTTCTCAATCATCATGTTATGTAAGGGACAGAAATGATGAACCAACGATTAATTAGGAAACTGCCGCAACAGGGTTGCAACAGAGAATGATAATCAAATTATATGATATAATTACATAAACAGCTGTGACTTGCAAATTAAGCCTTAACATGCTGCCTATATATACAAATAGCTGCTGTCTTGTCATACTTTGTGTTGAAATCCATATAACTTGAACTCGATGTGTTTCAAACTATCAAGTTAAAAGATATCCGAAGTTCTGGACTCTAGTATACAAAGTCAGGTGATCCCCAGCACATCATTATCATCTACGTTGTAGTTATATTAAATGAAATGTCGAATCAATCTTCTCATGGTAAAAACTGGGATCAGCATTCAGCAATTCAATTTGTCAACATTTCACGAAAACTTCAAAAGTGGTCCCCCAAAATTTAATGGCACCCCCCTCACACGTGCAAATGATTACTATTACTTCCCAGTTCCCAGGCTGCTTATGCTTAGCTTCTTCTAACACCCTATATAAAATTCCTTACAATTGTCCCCACCAACACATACAGCCCTAGTGTGAATTGGGGCAAGTTGAGTAAGATAACCAAAAGGAGCTGCAAGAAAAACTTCAAATTAGCAAAAACTACCTGCAGTTGGCTGATAAATTTCAATTTAGACATACAAGTAAGATATTAGTTAGGTCTATTGAAATCTGAAGCAGGTGCAGCATGTCGACCAATCAAAACATCTTTCGGAATTCGACATTGCAGGACCAGACGAAGGTTTGATTGGTCAAAATGGCAGCTTTAGCCTCACCCGCACCCACGTGCACTTTCTACTCATTGGACCCCATCTAACAACAGCTGTCCGACTGATTCCTAAAAAGTAAAATCCCCAGAGATAGGGCCCACTAACTAAGAGAGGATATGTGAGGCGGGCCCTCAATATCACCTGCCCCTCAGCTCCATGGTCAGTCTGCACATGCACGCATATTAAGATAACATTTTTATCGATTTTCATTTATAGAGTTAGGATGACTTGAAGCGACGTCCTGCTCGTGACCGTTGCCACTTTTGGTCTCACCACACTTACTGGGGCCAGACCCCGGAGGGGAGGGGACCGACCAGACCACCTCTTCCTTTTGGGTCTCATTCCAAGTTAGTCGTCGTATTTCGAATGGCTTTGATGCTGAAAATAGATAACTTGGAAAAGGCAGAACTGGCCTGCAATTGTTGCAGTGAAGCAAAACAAACTGGGTAGTGAATAACAACAGATCGCTTGTTCAAATTCAATTGGGACGGAGCAGAGTAGGGAATGGTTTGGGTTCAAAAGGCTGGGCCGTTGGGCTTTTTCCGGAGCTGTTAATCTTTGCACTCGATAAATTTCACAGATTCGTTGAAATTTCTTAGAAAAGAAAAGGCAGATAACGGAAGAAAAGAAACCAAGAACAATCAAAGTACATACTGCGTTTGTGAATACATCATACAATCACCAACGTTTAGCGTGATTTTAGGAAAACAACAGCATAACTTGATTAAAGAGAGCTTATTCAATTAATGCATATATATGACGTTTTTTAATATATTACTCCAAAACAAAGGAAAAAGACATCTAACGTATGGTATTCCTTCAATTAATTAAATTGCTCTTGCTAATATATAGTAGCTAATAAAGTAAGTCACGTAACTGTATATTATTTTGTTCGTTGAAGCGTTAAAAGCCGACTACTTGGCGACATGCAGATGCAGTAGATATAAATGATGTCTTTCGATGGAGTCCTAGGATGGCTTGATGGTTTTATGGAAGGCCACGTAAGACATTGATTTCAACAAGAATTCCCCGTCCTAAGTTAGTGTTATCTAGCTATACCAACTTAGAAAGCTAAAAGCAATTGTTGATAATGGGAAGGATTTGATGTAACCTCTGTCCGCTTAACCTCTCATACTTGTCTTTTGTCTCCAAGATTATTAATTGGATTCTATGTTCTTAGACACGGGAAGAAAAGATAGCTATCACCCACTAAACAAATGGTTATCTAGCTATTTTGGTTACAATTGATTTCCTCTTTTACGAAAAAAAAAAAACAAGGCTAGGCTAGCAACTACTAGAGGGAATATGTAGCAGATGTCCTTTTTTAAGATGAATAAGGAAAACCAAACTGAAAAGCCCTTTATTGCATGCATACCTTTGGCATCCTAGCTGCATTAGCAAAAAGTCTCATTCTTGGTCTCAAAACTAATTTAATAGGCAAAAAAGGTAGGGACTTTTACTTACAGTTTTAAGACTTAGGCAAAAGAACAGAAAGAAAATAATGCTGAGTCCATGAAAGTTTCTCATCCATGGAGGGACACTGCTAAAAGTGAGGACAAAAGTTGTAGGGTTGATTTGCACATGTAGATGAAAGAGCAATGTTTAGTTGATAGCACATGCACACCTCATCTGCAAATATCCAAGGCAAACTCACTGTCTGCAATTATTCACATAATCATGCTTCTTACATTTAACTACTTTAGACCCTGTCTTTTCCAGTCACCGTTAGACATTAAAAAAAAGCCACCACCACCAGCGGACAAAACAAATGGGAAGAAAAAGATAATGAAAGGGACTGAGCCATTTTTGCTTGAAAGCCTGACGAGAGGAAGAGATACCGTGAAAGGTTTTAATGAATGGACAGTATAAAGAAAAGGTTGATTAGAAACTCCGTTAACATCAAAATGCATGACTGAAATTAGACTGATGAACGTTTTTCAATCACATAAGGCAGCTATCCCTTTTCACTTTGTCTCCTCTCAGGTCTCAACCTTCATGGATACCAAAGCCTTTTCCTTGTTAAGAAGTCATTTCTTGAGCTTTTGATAGAAAATTAACATTTGAAAACTCAGAAACAGAAATACAAGAATGTTTATTCTAAAACATCAGAAAAGAAAATATAAGGGAAACATCAGATATAAAATATGTCATTATACATAATATTTTTCAATTTTACTTGAAATTTTAACTAATAAATATTTAAATAATCAAATTGGAAATAAAAATGAAACATGGAATTAGAAAAAAATATATTTTCTCAAACTATAAAATAGGATATTTATTCAAAATATTTATAAAATAGGGTTCCATATATAGTTTGTGTTCATTTCAGTGACTATAAAACAATCTGACTCGTCTATGGATACTTGTGTATGATGAGTGACATGGGAAGGGCAATCTGGTTGAGTGGTTGTTCCTATGACACAAGTGTTATTGAACAATGATTAACTAACAGATTTATGAAAAGTTCTCACAACAAAAATTCGACTTCCCAAGTCACTTGCAAGAACATTGATTTTGTTCTTGCAAAATAAAGCCGGGAATGAGAAATCCAATTATAAGCTAAAAGCGGTGACATGAGATGATTGAATGTTGAACAGAAGATGAATACTTGCCCACAAGTTTCAAGTGGTCCAGACCTGCAAAGTAAACTTTAACTAATATTACCAGAGTAATGAGACAGACGGATTGGTAGAAGTCATATAGTTACAACTTACAAGACGATAACAAAGGGTTTGCTTGCTATGGTCAGCTTGGCTGGAATATATAGTTTCGAAAGGCTGGCATTGTGATGGAGCTGCCTTGATCGTAATGGGTTTTGGAGCCTACCCTAGCCACCTACCTCTCTAAATGCAACATCTTGTCTACCTAGTACCAACATCATGTGCAGTGCACCTTAGCCTACCCAAGCAGTTTCTAGGAAGGATAAGCAAGCACGTAACCTTAGTCAGTCAGATATTTGTTTCCCTGCTCCATACTAAATCAACTCCATGAAGCGATTTATATGTGCTCAAAACTCTACTCGTATGAGTGCTCCTGCTCCATTTTATGCAAGAGAATGGTTTCAAGCAGTGCACCAAATTACTCTGCAAGTTTCTGGTAATACTTTTAACTTTAATTTATAAAACCAAACAAGTTCCATAAAGATTTATTTGCATCTGCAACAGTGTAATAAATTAAGGACAGTAACAAACTTTAGTCATGGGCTGAAACAATGAATACTAACATAGAAAAAGACATAACAGTAATTGGTTTCCAACACACTATTGTTCCAATAAGACTATTTAATCCCATCTTTTGAGGGGACGGATTTTCTGTCTATTTTTTCTTGTCCCTATTCTGTTTTATAAATTTCAGTCATCCATTTATACGGGACTTATATAAATAGATAGTTGAGATTCATAAGATAAGGTAAGGACATGAGAAAATAGACAGAAAATCTTGGCAGCTTTTGAGAGTGTATAATTAAGTGTGTTATAGGTTTATTTAATTTATATTTAAAAAGACAAAGGTTGTGCATTTTAGTAAAATAATTCAGAAATATGTACCCGTAACCAAAAAAAAAAAAGAGGACAGCAAGTTATTACTTGTTAGTAGAATGTTGTAAGATATTTGGAATTGGAAGGACTGTTCTCTTTTAATCAAAGATCTCCCAGTGGCTACAGTGCAATTCGCAATGAAAAGAGTGTATTGAGCTTTCAACTAAGCCTTAGTAAAAGGAATTTGGGAAGCATTAACTATGATGCTAGAGTGATTCACTCTCACCCACTCAAATCATGACGTTTTGTCCACTCATAGGCTGTCTTTTCAAAGCAACATCAAAATTTTCTTTTCCTTATCTTTTTCATTTCTTGGTCTCATTCATCTCTGTCTATGTAATAACAAGTAATTAATATAGATAAGTGGGGATTGATAAGTTGTGGCAGCGAGGCAAAAGCATCAGCGGGAAACAAGGGCATGAATTTCTAGAGAAGAAAACAACGAGTACAAGTGCGGAATATGAGAAATCAGAAATGTAATAAATGTTGGTACTTGATCTAATTAAAGATCAACAATAAGGTAGTTGAATTGTCCAATATATTATAACCAAAGTACCACGGATAAGGGTAAAGTAAAACACTTCTTATATAGTCAACGTATTTATTTAGCATACAAGGTTTTTTGTTTTTTGTTTTTCTTAAATCTATGACTATATAGTAAAGTAATTTTATCAATTACTCTAAAGTTCACCTTCTATATTAATCTTTTCTAAATCTAATTTATGAAAAAGAATATGATTATTTAGATAACATTTATTATCTTAGGCGGTTCGATTTAATTTTTAATACTGCAATGCCCAATAACATATAAATTGTGTCATTTAACCAAATATTGCTACATTATAAGATCCAATAACAAAATTTCTATAGAGAGTTAGAGATACGTCTACCTATCTCCACCTTTTTCTTTCGGTACAATCCACGTGTACCGTCCACACACACATCGGTATCCACAACCTTCCGATTTCAGAGATAGTGAAACTTTCTGAAGTGGAATCTTTCTCTGTTACTGTAATTAGGTGTGTGCCAAAGCACCTATTGAAGTACATACCGAAAAAGTAATAAGACTTTTTTTATGAAAATTATAATTTTTCTTGGGCACAGTAAATTCTACACACCAATCACGTAATCTAAATTAAACCACCTGATTTCGTTAGAACACATATAAATAAAATATTATATTTTAACACCTTTTTCATCAAATTAATTATAAGTTCCGATGATAATAAATATGTCATTTACATCTCACAATAAGTACATGAAAATTTCATGCATCGACTATAATATGGTAATTACACTAACATCAATTTCCATCTTTATTTATTAAATATTTTTCACAAAACTCGACAATTCATTCATATAAATTGTCAAAATAAATAAGGTCGTCTACTATGTGAAAAGTACAAGACTTATACAAAATACCTGATAATAACGACAACTTCAGTACACAAGGGTCTCTGTTTTGCATGAGTTGAGATAAGACATTAATTGCACGCAATTTTCTTTTTTATATTTTATAAAAAGATTGTTTCTGATACTCAAGCTTAAATCAAAAAGGAGAAATCTTACCGGTTGCTATAAGAGTAAATATGAATCTTTTATTTGTTTTGAAAATAACTAATTTATAAATATAATAAATTATAGTTCTAAAAGTATTGACTTACATAAGTGGCCAGAAAAGTCATTTTGTAAATAATTATAATTTATAATATTGAGGGTGAATTAACAAAATTATTAGATAGAAGTTAATAATAAGTCTTATTTTGCAGAATTAATATTTTAACTGTAAATTATCCAAATCAAGAGATTGCTATTATAAGCTTAAGTGCATCATATAATATATCTAATTAATGTTAGATAAAATTTCTTGGTTAACTCCTCTTTAGATAAGAAAATTGAAATACATATATACTAGTCAAACTTAAAACTTCATCACAGATAAGAATTTTTATTTATCTAGTAAAAGCAAGGTATCCACATAAAAGTTAGGAGTTGGTAATTCTTACCTAAAGCAGGCCTACATGTAGTGAAGGCCTGTTATGGAAACCTTAGGGTTTGAATTGAATTGAGTGGTATGAAGACTTTTGCCTCTCGGGATTTTCTTTTATATATTATTCAGTCTAAATTTGAGGTTTTGGGGTAAAGATAGGATACCTACTACTAGCATTAGATTTTAGATAGACCAGCAACATCTGGGAATTATGATAAGAGCAACCCAATTCCTAAATCCCTAGGTCACATCTCTGGATTAACGGGCTTAAAAGTGTGAAAAGATTACCATCAGTCCCTACCATACTTTGCTGTTGGCAAAAACTATTCAGCTCCTTCTCTATCCATCCACCTATACCAGCTTTGCCCTATACGTACTGAAGAGAGAAAAAATGTGGTTGATAAAATTATAGATCAGAACACATTTCTTATTGTCCCTCTTGCTCTTATATTGTTCGGTGGATATCCATGTCTCTTCCATAGTACGATCCTAGCAGAGAAGTGAACCCTGGGAAAAGATTTTTAAAAATGGGTAGTGAAGCTCTTTCGTAGGTGTCCAAGACAAATAGTTTTCTCTGAAACAGATCATCGATCTCCGAGAAAAACCAGTGAAGCCTAAAGTAACAAATGTTCTCCTCCACAAATTGTGTCAATCTTTGTCTACATCCTTCCTCTTCTTCTCGTCAGTACAATCCTCCTGACATTATTGACCACGAAACTAATGGCTTGTTAGTTTACCATCACCATCACAACCCACTCATCGCAGCTCCTTGGTTACCTACTAATCCTTCAATAGCTGAGCCCGAGTCTTTCCTGGACATGGGAGCTAACTCAAATCATGCCATGAACTCTAAGCAGGATTTTGGTTTACTTATAGACCGTTATCAGCTTGATCATCCTGATTTCCTTCCTCTGAAAAGGCCTGCAAAGAAAGATAGGCACAGTAAAATCAACACTGCTCAAGGCTTGAGAGATCGGAGGGTGAGATTGTCCATAGGAATTGCCCGGAAGTTTTTTGATCTCCAGGACATGCTAGGGTTTGAAAAAGCAAGTGAAACCCTAGATTGGTTACTCACCAAATCAAGAAAAGCCATAAAGGAGCTAACCCAGGATGGAACTTCCATGTGTGAGGTTGTGTCTGAAGCTGATGATGACCTAGAAGAGACAGATTCAAAGACTCAGCCTTTGGGTGCTGTTTCTAATGAGAAGAAGACGAAGAAGTTGCAAAAATCTACAATGGATCCTCTGGTCAAAGAGTCTAGGGCAAAGGCAAGAGCAAGAGCAAGGGAAAGGACTAGAGCAAAGATGTTCACTAGAAGCGTCCGTGAGTCCTCCGACAAGTGTCCGGACGCCAGTCCTCATATGGCGAACCAATATCGAGGTTGTGGGAAATCAGGTTCTACCGGTGATCATCAGAAATTGACCTGTTCTGTGAAGAATGCGGTTCATGAAGCTGATGAACACCTTACCTCTAACTCACTTTTCCATCAAGTACGGATGAAAGAGGACGTTGTTGAGGGGCCAATCATGATGAAGAGGAAGTTGAAGGCATCTACAATCATGGGTTACCAAAAAAACCTTGAACTAGCAAAAGAAGTTATTAGCTGCAGCAAGACCAACGACCACCACGGCAGCAACTACTGCCTGCCCAGCCTGCCACCAAATTGGGACATAACCAATGCACTAAGTCGTTCTAGTTTAGTTGCTATCACAAATATGAATCTATCTACAGGTAGGATCTCTTAAACACCATCCTTGCTTCTGAGTTCATCGACACTTGACATTAAATTCTGTCTCAATTTGCAGGATTACAAATCTACGGCAAACTCTGGGACGCTGATCAATCCAATCAATATCAACAAAAGTAAATAGCATGAATAAGAAGTAAAATGCAAGGGGGTAGTTCTTTTGTTGTATGTTTGATGTTGCGGATCAAATTTAGGATAGTTTTCTGCTCTCTTTCCTATCAATCGAGTTAACTGTATCCCGTCTACGTATGTTATTAAGCTAATTGCTAGTCAATTTTCTTTCCCTGCAACAACAGGTTACTAATTGATTTCAAAAGACATAAGGTTGATTTTTCAGATATTAATTAAATAGGGGAACGACAAGATCTTGTCAAATGAATTGGTTAAGCTAGATAATCAACAAGTGCTATAATTTTTTCTAGTTAATATATAATAACCACTCAACGTTAGGAATTCAGGAAAGCATTAGCGGAACGAAAACTATGTCCGTAAAATATCAGTTTGTTAAAATTTAAGTCCACTCTTATCCAAATGGCAGAATGTAAGTGATGTTAAGGTTCAGGTTTGTCGAATTGATTCCAACTGATGTTGCCAAGATTGTGTCACGGTTCAATAACAATATCTGTAATTGTAGACTTGGACAAAAATTGTATAAATTCATCCAAACATATATAATTAACTCCTACATAAGATGCTAGGGGACTGAATGCAAGGGGCTTTTCATGTGAAGCCTTGGAGTGTTTTCTATATGCACCACCTATACATAGAGTTGATACAAAGCTTTAAGAAGAGAAATGGATCGATCTCAGGAATTACCTCCATCATTAATATTTGACCATTAAATCACTTGCGTGTATACATATGAATGTGATATCTATCCAGATTCTTCATTCTTCTCTATCAATGTAATGCATATATACTATTGTCTCACTTGTGCTTTAAGTCCACAGAAGAAAATAGCCAGTCATCGTCAAAACACTCAATTGAATATACAATACTTAATTGTTAAAAATGCAACTGCTAAACTCTTGATCAAAGTTACTAACCTACAACACAGAACTTTTGTTCTCTCACCCACTTCCAGTTCTTGTGCATTGTAATTGATACTAGCTCAGTAGAGTAAGGCGTTTCTTTGTCCCAATTTAAATCAGAATCCTTGTGCAGTAGTTAATACATTTTTGTTGTATGTATCATCTCAAAATCCTTAACGTACAACCCTTACTAAATTTAATATTACTAATTAAACAGCAGAGGTCACAACCGGATCTTAACATGGTCGACTAGGCACATCAGTGAAAGGATATCAGACCTGTGGTTGGAAAAGACATTGTCTTTAACGTAACAGGGCTCTGGATTTCCTGCTTCGAATTTGTGTTTTGAGGTTAATAAGAACACAAAACTGGTGTATTACTGCAGAGTGACAATGTTAGTCCTTTTCTAGAGAGAAAAGCAACCATGAAAGTGGCACAACGGGCGATAACATGATGGCCTACTAATTATCATTTACATATATTTTTTATTTGATTAAGAGTTGTTTCCTTCTACATCAAGAGCGGAAAAATAAAAATACTACCTATAAATGTGATCATATTCTTCAATATGAAATGTATTTTGTACTCTATAGATAAATTATGATGCCAAGCCCTAGTGCTTTAAAATCAGTTACTAACTTAACTACTGATATCAAGCTCAATTAAACCCCTTTGTCTTGTTACACTTTTAGTCACAATCCCAGGGAGTTGGCATTGGTATGAGATTCCTGATTAATTTCTTACTGTAACATTAAACCTACCTTATCTCGGTTAATTAATCTAATGGAATGATTTTAAAGGTAGATTTAATACCTTGACTAACTATTAGTAGAGAATGAAAATTCACATTGGAAATGAAGAAGGCACGTACGTGGTTTTGATTTGATAATTAGTCCCCTCTTAATCCTCTATTTACAAGAAGTGAAATCTCATCCCTTGTAATTAGAATTTCAGCTATTGCTAGAGTCTCCCAAATTATTGATCGTGTTCTTGGCTAGCCATTGAAAAAGGTGTAGACATAGGGATGACAGTGAGTTTTCAACCCGATTAATATTCGCATTACCCGACCCGAAAAATGGACATGGAAGCTAAAAAATAGATTTTAAATGGATGTTGAAAAATTGATGTAGATATGGATTTGAATATGGATTTAGTGATAACCTCTGATGAATACCCATATCTTACCCATTTTTTATTAACTCTATTTTTTCTATTTATTTGAAATATTTATGGTTAAATATAATAGAATATTAATATTTTCTGAGAAGAAACAACTTTAAAATCCTCACTTTACTCCTCAGTCCTCACCTTTTTCGTCATATTTTATTTTCTTATAGGATGATAATAATGCAAATAATATGGAGATGAAGTTTTGAATGTTGTGGAGTTTACGTAAAGTCAATTTGAAGCTTTGGATATTTTAGTCTTTGTGTCTAGTTCTTGATTGTGAAAAATATATGTTGTCTTTGCACTAGGCATTATGATTTTTATTATTCCAATTTTATAGTTTTTTAAAACGTATAAATCAAAATCTTGACTTATTATTTTGAAAGTAATTTTGATTTGAAGCGTTCAAAAAAATCTGCTCTTTATATTTTCTATTTAAAAGTTATATTTTTATGTGCTATACAACCCGATGGATATCCAAAAACGCGAACAATTCAATGGATTTGGATATAGGTAGTAAATCGTAAAAACCGATAAATATGGATATAGATATGAGTTAAGTCATAAAAAATAGATATGGATATGGGTTGAGTAAAACCCGAACCGAACCCTACCCATTGTCATCCCTAGATAGACATATTGCTCTCTTATCTTCGAAACTATTTACCTAACCACTTTTTGAAGGATAAAAAATATATGGAAATCCACAAGTAATGGAGAATTCTCCGATTCCTTATGTTTAGAAGTTATTAGACCCCATCTTCTTTATGTTCCTTGGTATAACATTGTTTGAAAAGGATCATTGATACCCAGAGCCTCCTTTACCACATGATTAGCTGCCAGAGGTAGATTGAAAATAAAATACAGGCTCAAGATTTGAACTGATCAGGTTTTCTACCTTTATAATTTGGTTTGTGAGACAACCTCTCATCTTTTCTTTCAATGTGGCTACTCTTTCTCCATTTGGGCCAGAATACTTCATTACTTGAATTTGGATTATCCCTACAATAATTGGAATGAAATCCTAATTTGGGCTAATAATCATTACAAAATAATGGGGAAAGATTAGATATGCTTAAGCCTTTGTCTCGATTGCACTGTATACTCTATTTGAAAGGAAAGAAACTCAAAAGTTTTCAGGAATTTTAAATCTGACAAATATGTTCTTACCCATAGAGTGAGCTGTTGGATCAAAAAAAGTATAATAACTTATATCCTTACAGAACAATTGAGCTCTCTCTCAAAAGCAGATGGAATCTAGATTGAATAGTTGTTGTCTTTAAGTAGTCTCATTTCTTAACATTTAACGCTAATTTTGTTACATCTTTAGTACCTTTTGTCTCTTTAACAACTTTGCATTGTAATCAGTTTTTGGCTGCCTTTTAGGGCTTCTGAATGAAATAATTTTTTCTTTTAAAACATTGAAATCCAGATGATAAAGGGAGATTAAGGTGAAATTTGGAGAAAATAAGAGAAGGCTATCCTTGCTTTACATCATCTAGTATTAGATTATCGAAACAAATTTGGGGTTGGCCAAAATAAAACCTATTCTACCATTATACAGTTCATTGTACAAACAAGCGTCTTCTCCTTACAGTACTGGTTACAAAACTTTACTTACATATTTCCATGTTTAAAGAGAAGCTTAATCTTGTGATTATGGTCTCACTTTCTAATGTGACGTTTTTCATATTAAAAAAACTGAAATATTAAGTTTTTGTATTCGGAATTAATCTAATTATATTGTAAAGGTAGCTTTATCAGCACTTTCTTTCCCTTTACGATATTATATACCTTGACTGAACTTGATGCAAACTTGAGAGTTTCATCATTTAGACACTGCAATCTTGCATTGGTTTTAGTGGTTTAATCGACTCTCTTCAAAGAGGGAAAATAAAATTAATAATTAATTAAAAAATTGCTTATTACTAATTTGTCTAATGCCATCTATTTATGATGTACTTTGCTAAGATTATTAGTTTCCTTCTCGTCCTATTTCATCCTTTTGGTTTCCCCTCTGCCTGGTTTACAGTTCAATTTGAAATATCTTTTTGGCTTTTGCATTTTAAAACCCTACTCATTTAGTAATATAGTTTAAAAGCATAATTAAAATATGTCTCCTTTTAAATTTATCTTGCCTGGAAAAGCCATTAAGTTCACACCTGAAGTTATTTTATTCCTGTCAGAATCTACTAACTTCCATTTTTCTAATTGCAAACTCCATTTTCTAGTTTAGAATTGTTATGTTAGACTACAACTAAGGACGGACTTCCTGGCCTTGGCTTCCCTTTTGAGCATGTGGATGAACTTCTCAATTAAAGCCTTAATCTCACCAGTAACCAACCCTACAAATGAGTGAAAGGCTCCTTCCAAACAATGCTATTTATGGAGAGACAGTTTCGTCTTAATATATAGTTCATACTATTACGTATAATGTATGAAATCATAGCTAGATGTACAGAAATTCTCATCAATAAGTATATGTTTATTAATCTAAACCATGTGAAATTATCAGGTGAATACGAGACTTATATTGTTCACTTATGTATTGGAGTTGGAGACAGCGTTTTCCAAATAGGAGAAATGAACTCATGATACTTGCATCAGCAGGTGGAATGTGTTCCAAACAAAAACATCTTGGTTATAAGATACGCCAAAACTGACAGGCCTATGAATTACGATATCCAGAAGAAAAATGAATCCGTAATCAATAGGGATATACGTTCGTAAATTAATTAATTATTTCTTCAGCTAAAATGCAAAAGCAGTTGCATCATTGCTTATCTCTCCCTCTGACATGCACACACATTACAACCCTCTTTACCATATTTGCGTCTGTTCTCAGTTTCCTTCCTTTAAAAAACATTCATGCAGTACCAGTGCACAGTTGTAGTAAATTGACACAAGAAGAGTTGTATGCAACTAAATGTTAAAAGGGTTCGACCAAAGAAAAGGGGTACTGAAACTGACCTCGAAATCGAAACATTCCACATGCGATATATATTGGGACCTCCTGAGAACAGAAAGACAGCAGCTCGTGTGCTTGCCATAGCTCTCACAGATCCACAGTGAAATTCACCGAGAGTTCCACTTGCTGTGCCTTTAAATCGATGGAAGAAACCTTCGCTTTTCCTTTCCTCTTCCTCATACTCATTATTGACACAGTAGAAAAAGGAGTCAATTAGTTACATTGGTAACTGTAACTGTAAGATAAAGGAGTCCTAGTACGTAGACGGAATGATAACATAGTTGCTGCAGGAAAGACAACACATACATCAGCTAAGAATGTACCAGTGTGTGTGTAAAAAGGTTAAAGGGTCTTGCTTGATTTATTAGAAGGCTCGAGAATGGGAGTAGTTTTACTTTTGGCAGATTGAGCCCTCAAGCCTTCAATTTAGCTCAGTACATACTACATAGCTAAAGTACTTAATGGTACTTGTTAATATTTAAATATAGATACTCTCCTGCAAAGGAAATATAGATACACTCCTCCTTAAAAGATAAACCTGCAGGCACCTTTGAGGCGTCAGAAACTGGAAGCGAATTAAATAACTAAATCTATGCATTGCTTGCTTGCTGCAGATAGAGAACGTACGTAGTGAAATCAAATAAATATATAATAACCAGTTTCCATGCAAATCATGATCTCTTTAAATAGCTTTTGACCGTCAAAAGAAAGTAAAAGTTAAAAGTATAGCCTATGTTCCTTGCTTCCAGTAGCCTATTCTAAGATGTGTTACCATACCTCTGAAACATGGAATGCCGTAAACTGCAAATCTGAATAAAGAACATGGGCATCCACGGACGTTACTTAGATTAGTAGATTACAACCCCACCTCGCAGGTTTTCTTCACATCCATTTGGTCATCTTATTTGCAGAATCACCACAAACAGAAAGAAGAATAAAAATACAAATTTGTCAGATATCTCTGGCGTTTGAAAAATAATTTGGATGATCTATTTTTATTTTTAGTGACATGGGGTGACTTGAAGACATAATTATTTTCAACTTGCTTGGTATTCACTTGATAATTTCACATCTTTATATTTTTTTAAATGAAATTATATAATTCTTTTACCAGGTCCTTTTTTACATTTTATAAGTTCTGACAGAGAAAAAAAAGCTCCTATTTTGTCTTTTTTATTTTTATGAGAATTAAAAGTAAAGAATGAAGTAGACAAAATAAGAGGTTTTTTTTTTTTTTTTTTTCT